>CM060124.1:32333732-32336232 GCA_030522415.1 Channallabes apus | reverse complement strand
TATTATATTATATTATATTATATTATATTCTATGCCGCTTTATCCTGTGTTCAGGGTCGCGGGGACCTGGAGCGTATCCCAGGAGACTCGGGGCACGAGGCGGTGTTACACCCTGGACAGCCGTGCCAATCTTATATTATATATATATTGTATTAAAAATCTATATTCATGTAAGTTAAACTAAAATCTCTCTCACACACACACACACACACACACACAGTCCAGGTATGGACTGATATAAATCTGGTTTGTTTATTTAGACGTGTGTGTGAATCTGAATAAGGGTACACTACACACTCGAGCTCTATAACCCCTCAGTAAAGAACACGATCTCGCCTCAGTGACTGATGTAGATTAACATCATGTCTATGGCACTACAGTAAATGCAAAGTGTGTGTGTGTGTGTGTGTGTGTGAACTAAACTGAAATTTCTTGCTATTTCCACACTGTTAGATCTTTTACTCGATCAGATGTTCTGCTCCAAATTTTTTAATGTTTATGCATGAATATTTATGTCAGTGTGGACAGAGCTGGATTTGGTTAAATCAATAAATAACTAATAAATATTTCCTATTTTATTGCCTTTAATATATAACAAAGCCTATAAAACATACACACACAAGGGTGTGATTATTAATATTTTTTCTAACAGGAAGTTTTGTTGGCTCAGTTCAGTTTCCTCTAAAGCGATGCTCCTCACAGCGGCGCTCGGGAAACCCCAGCTTCCTGCGGCCTCGCTCATATCTAACTCTGTTCTAGTTTAAAGTTTAGTTTTAGTAAGAAATATGATGATATCAGTTTTAGTCTTTGTTACAGTTCCAGTGTAATCTAAATACCTACAAGTCTTTAATCCTGAGCGACCCAAAGCAGCGGCGCTGTGATGAGGCCCGAGTGGGTTAAACACCGCCGCGGCTCTGAGCTCACAGCAGGACGACTCCAGGACCAGATCACATGGTGAGTTCGACCCTGTAACACACTATAACTCGAATAATTGCCCTTAATCTGACCTGCTGAGCAGGGAGGGTGTGAGAGTCAGAGGTCAGGGGTCAGTGGAAGGCAAAGGAGCTTATGTGTTTATTAGCGAACTGCAGGTAAATCAGGAAAATGTGTGTGTGTGTGTGTGTGTGTGTGAGACTGAGTGAGAGTGTGTATGAATGTATGTGAGCAGGATTTTTCATCCTTAACATTTAGAGCTCGTGTGTGAAACTGGGCGTGTGAGAAACACACTCAGAGGATTTTATTTAAATTAGGATTTATGAGACAAATCTGAATGATCACACTCACACACACTCACACACACACACACACACACACGCATATATACACTGAGGTGTGGACTGAGCAGAGTCTGTGGAATTAATGGACTCCTACTGAACAAGAATTCATTTTTAAATGAGTATTTGCTGTGTGTGTGTGTGTGTGTGTGTGTGTGTGTGTGCCTGCGCGCGCTCACCTGCCCTGCTTGGTGATGATCATCTCGGTCTGGTGGCGGTGGAACTTGAGCCAGAGCGCGCGGTTACACAGGTACACCTGGGCTCTGCGGTCCCCGAAGGCGGCGGCTGTGTACAGCGGGCTCGCGGCTCCGTGTGTGTACTGCTGGTAAGCGGCTCCGAACGGCGCGTGCGAGCTTGAGGATGAGGATGAGGATGAGGAGGTGTGGGAGGTGAAGCCGTACTGGAGCGACGCGCCACACCTGGACACACCTGGGCCGCTCCGGGGGGGGTAGGGCAGGAAGTGCGCGGGGCTCGCGCTCGGGAGGTCCTGCCCGGGGTCAGACGGCATGAAGTACGCGGAGCTCGCGCTCGGGGCAACTCCGGGGTAAGAGGAGGAGGAAGAGGAGGAAGAGGAGGAGGAGGAGGGGGGCAACACGGGCTGATCCGCTCCGCCAGCGCGCGCGCCTTCACCTGGCATGACCCGGATGTTGAAGCACTCAGACCTGCTGAGCACAGAGACCCAGAGGGTGAGACACCGGACTGAGGATGAGGATGATGAAGGTCCTCCTGCTCCAGGTGAGTCTCCGCGCGCGCCTTCCGCCTGCAGCCCGGACTCACATCCGGTCCAATTAAACGCTTAATTAATTAAATCAGCTCTAATTAACTTTAATGAATGAAGTGTGTGTTAGAGAGAATAAGAGTTCTGTGTGTGTGTGTGTGTGTGTGTGTGTCTGTGTGTGTGTCCTGAGCGGTGAAACGGGGGTGCACGCGCATGGCTGATGAGGTGCGGTACAGGATTAGGAGCAGATTTAAGATGCAGCGCTGACTCCGCCCACTTCACCCTCATACACGCTACAGTCGCGCGCGCTGTCTAATGCAAATGAGGAGGCGGGGCTACGAACATGACGGACAGCTGCAAAGCGCAAAAGAAAATTAACTCCGAAAATCTCACACACGAGTCGGAGCGAAAACTAACCCGGTATTATTATTATTATTATTATTATTGTTATTATTATTATTATTATTATTAGTTTTATTATTATTATTGTTATTATTATTATTAGTTT
>CM060124.1:32323732-32326232 GCA_030522415.1 Channallabes apus | reverse complement strand
CAAGTTATCGCAAACGCTTGATTGCAGTTATTGCTGCTAAGGGTGGCCCAACCAGTTATTAGGTTCAGGGGGCAATTACTTTTTCACACAGGGCCATGTAGGTTTGGATTTCTTTCTCCCTAAATAATAAACCCCCTCATTTAAAAACTGCATTTTGTGTTTACTTGTGTTATCTTTGACTAATAGTTAAATGTGTTTGATGATCAGAAACATTTTGTGTGACAAACATGCAAAAGAATAAGAAATCAGGAGGGGGGCAAATAGTTTTTCACACCACTGTATAGATGTGACATTTGTACAGGAAACACTCAGTGAGGATGATGATGATGATGATGAGTTTAACTGGACGATGGAGGTGATGTGCTGAGCTCAGTGAGTATTAATCAATGCACACGCCTGAACCAGCGGCCCTGAAGGAGGTTTATTTCTAAACAAGGTGACTGAACTCATGACCAGCTGTGATTTTAAAGACTATCTCTTCTTAGGAGGAGATTTCAACTGTACGCAACATGAGTCAGTAGATCGGAATCATAGAACCTCATGCAGCATCTAAATATGTACTAACACGGGTTATTAAAACTCATGACCTGGTGGATGTGTGGAGAAGACTGCATGGAACTGAGAGACAATACACATGGGCACATTCCAGAGATCACTTTATTTCACTAGCTAGATTAGATTAGAAGACACAGGCTGCTCATGTAAGATCACGTTTTAAAGTTGGTAATGAAATGGACTCTCCATCACAGAGCAGATTCACCGCACACAGAGGAAACAGTAATGACATCAGATGGCATCCTACAAACTGTTACAAAGACCTGAGTGACTACAGCGAAAACAAGGAGCTGCTGGACGTTTTCCATCAAGGACTTCTAAAGGTCCCTCCAGAGGACAACGCCGCACTAGAAGGACCGCTGGTTCTGGAGGAGCTACAGGCCGCTTTGAATTCAATGGAAAAGCACCTGGAACTGACGGCCTACCAGCGGAATTCTACAGGTTCTTCTGGCGAGAGCTCGGAGAGGATCTGCTGAAAGTTCTCAACGAAAGCTGCAGACAAATGTGTCTACCCCTGAGTAGCCGGAGAGCGGTGATCACCCTCCTCCCCGAAAAAGGGAACTTGCAGGACATTAAAAACTGGCGTCCAGTGTCACTGCTCTGCACAGACTATAAAATAATGTCAAAAGCACCAGCCGATCGGCTCAGAGACGTCATGGACTCAATAATTCAAGCTGAACAGACGTAGTGTGTGTCTAATAGATCCATCATTGATAACGTTTCTTTGATTCGGGACATTCTGGACATCTCCAGTTCTTTGGCGGTTGACCTTGGTCTGATCTCACTGGACCAAGAAAAAGCTTTTGACAGGGTTGAGCACTAATACCTCTGGAAAACTCTGGAGGTCTTTGGCCTCAGCCCTAATCTTATAGCAATGGTGAAAGTGATGTACCAAGATGTTGAACGTGTACTGAAGGTCAACAGAGGGTTAAGCGCTCCTTTTAAAGTAAAACGGGGAATCAGACGAGGCTGGTCACTACCCTGAGAGATGTTCTACACCTGATCAGTTAAACCATTTTTGCACAGATTATGAACTTCCTTAACGGGGTTTATTTTACCAAGTTTTAATGTCCCGCATCTTTTATCCGCCTACGCAGACGACATTATGGTTTTAGTACAAAATCAGAGAAGAGTGAAGCCATTGCAATAGGGAGCTGTTCTCAAGGTCTTCATAAATTACCAGGTACACTAAAATGGACAAAAGGAGGTGTTAAATATTTAGGAATTAACTTAAATGATGAAAAGAAAAACTGGGAGGGAGTTTTAGAGAATATAGAAGGCAGACTCAAGAAATGGTAGTCTCTAAAACCAAACATGCCACTTAGGGTGAGGGTACTCGTGCCAAACAACTTAGTATCCTGAACATGGTGTAGCCAGTCTAGAGCCCCCTACAGGCCTCGTTGGAAGCCGGTGGGGAGACACTGTCTCTCCGGCATGGCTTCAGGTGTGTACCGATGGACGGCGTACGAGTAGAGGAGGAGCTCTTAGCGGTGCGGAAGGAGGGATACAGCGGGGCGACTCGGCCGGAAAACACCAGGTGCCCGAGCCTCCTGCAGGCCCACCGACATCCAGAGCAGCAACACACCCGAGTCTCAAGGTCATAAAGGTCAGTACTGAACACACCGGCACTACAGGGACACGCACTTCACCCCTAAAATCTGCCCAGTAGCAGTACAGCAGCCACAAACCAGCACACCACCACCACCACCACCGACACCTTAAACAGCACTACAGCCAAGACCAGGAGGAGAAGAGAGGAGTCGCCACCACACAACACATCGGTAAACATACAACCCGCAGGCAGCACAGCAGATTCAGACCCAGACACAACCATAGACATCCAGGAGCAAACAAAGTGACATCTAGAACAGGGGTGGCGAACCTGTTTGCCATAATGAGCCAAAAAAAAACTTTATCACTGCAAACAGATGTGCAAACAACAGTA
>CM060124.1:32258732-32321232 GCA_030522415.1 Channallabes apus | reverse complement strand
GTCTCTGCTTCATCACACCACACTGGTGTTGTTTATTTTCCCAGAACAGCGTGACACACACGGTGTGTGTTCAGTCCTCACTCTTCACTTTGTCTCCCTCTTTCTGTTTCTGCTCTTCGTCTCTCTCAGTCTCTCGTTCTCTCTTTCAACAGGTCAGGTCTCTGTAGCTTCAAAAGCATTATATACGTTAGCAAGTCACATTTCACACACACACACACGGACAGATACAAAACACTGTAATTATTTTCACACCTTAACAAGGTTGGAAATAGTTAATGGAAGGTAAAATGCACACACACACACACACACACACACACACACACACACACACACACACACACACATAAAGAGCACTCTGTGTGTGATCGATCGCAGAGGCACTTTGTCAGTGAAACAAGGCCTCGTCTCATTAGTGTTTCCCTCGTTAGTGTGCACTCTGAAAGGGATTTCCCATCATGCCTCGCTCCACTTTAGCACTTTACACAGACGTCAGTGTCTCACTCAGAGGCACCGCGGATAAAGAGATGTGCGATAGAGAGATACAAACAAACAAATAAACAAACAAACAGATAGATATATAGATATATAGATCAGGTGTGTGTGTGTGTGTGTGTGTTTTGTCTTCTTTTCTTTCTTCTCTTCTTTTTCATGCATTTTATACACTTTTCTCTCGTTCCTTTAACACTGAGAGGAACTCACATCATGTACAGGATGAAAAGTCACCTGTCTGCTTGTGTTAATGAATACACTCTCTCTCTGGTGTGTGTGTGTGTGTGTGTGTGTGTGGAGCTCCATCCATGAAGCATTCTCTCTCTCTCTCTCTCTCTCTCTCTCTCTTTCTCCTCTTATTAAAGGACATAAAGCAGAAGAAGGTAATTCAGCTCGCCTCCTTTTATTTATTTATTTATTTCCTTTTTTTGGTGCCTTTTTTCCTCTCTGCGCTTTTATGGAGCTCGTAATTATCTGGGTGAGAACCCTCGAACAGGAACCTCGTGCGCTTTGTACCATCTTTTTGACATGTTTTTTGGGCCGAGATGGAAGTCATATTAACATTTCCACTCCAGCTGGACAATAGAGCCGGGCCTTTATGGACGACGGTTTTGTCAGGTTTGATATATATTTATTTTTCAGACTGTACTCTGATTTGCTGAGCCGATTCCTCGCTGAGGCCGAGTCTCATCGTTTCAGCTGAAACAGAACCCTCGGCTCCTGAAAGCTGATTAATCAGAGCGCAGTAACGCAGGTGATTACAGCCGCATCACTTCTCTCCGTCCCGCGTTCAGGATTAAACAGCAGGAGAGTCGGGCTGTGGAGATCTGTGTGTGTGTGTGTGTGTGTGTGTGTGTGTGTGTTCCATGAGTTCTTAACAACGGTCATCAACGCAAAGAAGCTTTACACAATTAAAAGAGAATTATGGAAATGTTTATGAATCTAAATGATCAGATTGTCACTAGCTGATTATTATTATTATTATTATTACTGTCATGTGACTTTATCCCTTTCCGTCCATCTATCTAGGAGCCTCTGTAGTCCAACTAGGCACCATGGAGGACAGAAGTGACCGTTATATTTATTCCCATTTTATGACTTCAGGTCAACACACACACACACACACACTACAGGAAATTTGAGAAAACGCCAGTTAAACCAATCTGTATGTCTTTGGACGGTGGGAGGAAACCAGAGGAAACCACCAAGCACATGGAGAACATGCAGACTCCACACACACCCGCACACACACACACACACACACACGCAAGCCCTGAGGTGGGAATCGAACCTGGGCCCTGGAGTATCGAGGCCACAGTGCTAACCGCTACGCCACCGCGCTGCCTTTAACCCTCACGTCCGTCACTCGCGCGGTTGAATCTCTCAGGCTGTAAGTTTCTGATCTCTGGAGAACATTTTCATCCTGCATTACTTTCAGAGCTGATCTAAAAATACACACAAGTCATGATGTTTCTGTGATTTCAGAGCATTGTTACTGTGATATAATTAACGATAATTATAAATAATGAGTGATGTCTCCTCCTCTTCCTCATCTTCCTCAGTAAATCCTGATTTTACGGATGACGAGGTGTAAATATTATTTTAATTAAAACTCACAGTGATGTAAAGTAAATCCCGTTACAGCGAGAGTCTGAGTCTTAGTGTGTATTTTGCTGACACTCCTTGTGTGCACACACACACACACACACACACTTCCGGCTGATTAGTTCTAATGTAATTTTAATTAAAGCCGCGGTGTCAAAGGCTCGGCTCGCCCGAGAATCGGCTCCAGATTGCGGCTCCAGAGGAAATGGAAATGGAGCGCGAGCGGCCGAGTAAACACAAGCTGCTGCTCCACGAGGAGGGACACACACACACACACACACACACTCTCACACACACACTCTCACACACACACCAAGAGTTATGATTTGGTTTATTTTGCAGATTATTTAAAGCTACAAAGTCTCAGAAAAGCAGCTCAATGTACCAAACTGTCCCCTTGTCTCCCCCTGTCCCCCTTTAACCCCCTGTCCCCCTGTCCCCCTCCCTCTGGTGTAAATGTTCACCCTCAGTACTGCAATTGAACTCAGTAACTCGTGTAAAGCTCTCGATATCCAGGTGATTGAGGGACACTAGAGGGACACTAGAGGGACACTAGAGGGACACTAGAGGTACAGGGACGAGGACAGGAGCAGGTTCGCACCCCAGCCGCTCTCCTGAGTGAGAATGCAGAATGCTGTAATGCTGTAATGGTGCGCTCCTGGGTGTGTGAAGAGTTTGTACAGTTAAAGCTGTTAAAGCTTCTATTGCTCGTGCATACGAAGGAGTCAGGAGTTTGTCCTGCTGAATGAATGTGTGTGTGTGTGTGTGTGTCCAGTCGAGTAAAGGTGTAAAGGTGCGGTTTAATGGCAGCAGCCTGACCATCTGCGCTTCCTCTGCATGTGGATGGAGCAGGACGGGAAGTGGACCAAACCCAGCGCGCGGCTGTCTCTTTAGCATTTGGCGGTGTGCATCCTGGACATTTGGACATCTCTTGGACATTTGGAGCGACCGTGGTGGGCCTGAGCACCGAGCCGTGTCCTAAAAGGGTTTAACTTTGCTAACCTTCCCTCTGCCAGGCCTGCTGATGGGGGATATTGGATTTTGGAGCCGCGGCCCGGGAGCTGGCAGCCCTCAGTGACATGGCGATGTGATGTTATTAGATATTCCTGTGTGCCATGACCTCCTCCTGGGACGAAATCAGCTCCGAGCCGTGTGTGTCTGTGTACGCGTGAGTGTGTGTGTCAGTGACACGCCTGCAGAGAGGGACTTGACTCTTGGTAGAGGCCAGGAGTGGAGACTGACCTCTTTCTGCTGAACCCGTCTGCTCTCTCCGCGTCAGTGCTGAAGCTCCACAGACGGAGGATCGTCTGGTCACTGAGACAACCGAGTTTAACGTCTGCGCTGAATTCAACCACAGCGTGATCAGGTTCACCATGCAGGTGTCAGGTGTGTGTGTGTGTGTGTGTGTGTGTGTGTGTGTGTGTGTGTGTGTGTGTGTGAAGTGTTAAATGTACACAAATAAGAGCTTTTTACAGACCATCTTAAAGCTGTTTAGAGGAAGTGAAGACCTTGGAAGCAGCTCCAGAATTATATTTCATATTCATAAAGAGAGAAATTTGAACTGACCTTATTATTATTTCTTTCAGAATGATCAGCTTTATTCATTCACTCTATAAACATGATTCAAATCTCAATCGGTGGTTTATTGGTTCTTGGTTAGAAATAATAAAAAGTTGAATCATCATTAATCATCATTTCCTGCAGCTCTGCACTTGTCCTGGTGAAACGAGAGAGAGGGGGGGGGGGGGGGGCTGGGTGGTACCCTCATGCTGCCGGGGTTCAGATTGGTTCCTGTTCCTCTCTCTGCTGTGGTCACGTGCGTGTGTGTGGTGCACATGCAGTCTAGACTCTGTGGTCAGGTGCAGGTACAGATGTGCACAGATGTGGTCACGGACGTCTCGCACTGTCTTGAATTTCGATACAGCAGGTGCAGAATGCAACGAGAGAGAGTGGTGTAGGGGGTAAATCATATGATCTCATGCAGTCCATGACACAGGAGACAAGTGCGGAATAACAAACAAACACGTTTCATCATCACAAACGAATTGTCCTCTGTCTTAGAGCGGTTCAATTCAATGCAATTCAATTTTATTTCTGTAGTGTTTTTAACAATTGACATTGTCTCAAAGCAGCTTTACACAATCAAAAGAATTATTTAAGTTTGTATGAGTCTCCTGGGGTTAGATGAATGAATGAATGAATGAATGTATGGAATGTGAATGTGTATGAATCAAAATGGTCAGATATTCCCTGGTGAGCAAGCCCGAGGGCGACAGTGGCAAGGAAAAACTCCCTGAGATGGTAATAGGAAAGAACTTTGAGAGGAACCAGACTCAACAGGGAACCCATCCTCATCTGGGTGAAAAATGATCTGCATGAAATTATCTGCATTTATACTGTGTGTTAGGTGGCAGGCAGGTCAGCTATAATAGTTGATGTTAACTGATGTTAAAACGGAGTCCAGGTAGTTAATACGCGGTACTTACAACCAGCCTGCATCCTTTGACCGAAGTAGGCGTGGCAGATCGTAAGACACTAGCAGTTCGCTCAGATACTGCGGCGCGAGACCATTTAATGCTTTATATGTCAAGAGTAGTATTTTAAAATCAATGCGAAATTTCACAGGGAGCCAATGAAGTGATGTGTTCATATCTTCTGGTACTAGTGAGGACTCTCGCTGCTGCATTCTGGACTAGCTGAAGCTTATTTACGCAACTAGTTCAAATGAAAGGCTGGAATCTATAATCACACCGAGGTGTCTTACTGTTGCACTAGATAGAACAGAAAGGCCATTTAATGTTACGGTGTGATCTAAAATCTTGCTTCTAGCTGCATGCGGTCCTATGACTAGAACTTCTGTCTTATCAGGATTAAGCAAAGGGAAGTTAATTAGCATCTAGTCTCTTACAGTGGTGTGAAAAACTATTTGCCCCCCTCCTGATTTCTTATTCTTTTGCATGTTTGTCACACAAAATGTTTCTGATCATCAAACACATTTAACTATTAGTCAAAGATAACACAAGTAAACACAAAATGCAGTTTTTAAATGAGGGGTTTTATTATTTAGGGAGAAAAAAAATCCAAACCTACATGCCCTGTGTGAAAAAGTAATTGCCCCCTGAACCTAATAACTGGTTGGGCCACCCTTAGCAGCAATAACTGCAATCAAGCGTTTGCGATAACTTGCAACGAGTCTTTTACAGCGCTCTGGAGGAATTTTGGCCCACTCATCTTTGCAGAATTGTTGTAATTCAGCTTTATTTGAGGGTTTTCTAGCATGAACCGCCTTTTTAAGGTCATGCCACAACATCTCAATAGGATTCAGGTCAGGACTTTGACTAGGCCACTCCAAAGTCTTCATTTTGTTTTTCTTCAGCCATTCAGAGGTGGATTTGCTGGTGTGTTTTGGGTCATTGTCCTGCTGCAGCACCCAAGATCGCTTCAGCTTGAGTTGACCAACAGATGGCCGGACATTCTCCTTCAGGATTTTTTGGTAGACAGTAGAATTCATGGTTCCATCTATCACAGCAAGCCTTCCAGGTCCTGAAGCATCAAAACAACCCCAGACCATCACACTACCACCACCATATTTTACTGTTGGTATGATGTTCTTTTTCTGAAATGCTGTGTTACTTTTACGCCAGATGTAACGGGACACGCACCTTCCAAAAAGTTTTCCAACTTTTGTCTCGAAGGTCCACAAGGTATTTTCCCAAAAGTCTTGGCAATCATTGAGATGTTTTTTAGCAAAATTGAGACGAGCCTTAATGTTCTTTTTGCTTAAAAGTGGTTTGCGCCTTGGAAATCTGCCATGCAGGCCGATTTTGCCCAATCTCTTTCTTATGGTGGAGTCGTGAACACTGACCTTAATTGAGGCAAGTGAGGCCTGCAGTTCTTTAGATGTTGTCCTGGGGTCTTTTGTGGCCTCTCGGATGAGTCGTCTCTGCGCTCTTGGGGTAATTTTGGTCGGCCGGCCACTCCTGGTAAGGTTCACCACTGTTCCATGTTTTTGCCATTTGTGGATAATGGCTCTCACTGTGGTTCACTGGAGTCCCAAAGCTTTAGAAATGGCTTTATAACCTTTACCAGACTGATAGATCTCAATTACTTTTGTTCTCATTTGTTCCTGAATTTCTTTGGATCTTGGCATGATGTCTAGCTTTTGAGGTGCTTTTGGTCTACTTCTCTGTGTCAGGTAGCTCCTATTTAAGTGATTTCTTGATTGAAACAGGTGTGGCAGTAATCAGGCCTGGGGGTGACTACAGAAATTGAACTCAGGTGTGATAAACCACAGTTAAGTTATTTTTTAACAAGGGGGGCAATCACTTTTTCACACAGGGCCATGTAGATTTGGAGTTTTTTTTCTCCCTTAATAAAGTAAACTTTCATTTAAAAACTGCATTTTGTGTTCAATTATGTTATCTTTGACTAATAGTTAACGGTTTTTGATGAGCAGAAACATTTAAGTGTGACAAACATGCAAAAGAATAAGAAATCAGGAAGGGGGCAAATAGTTTTTCACACCACTGTATATCATTTACGCATTGTTCAACTTTAGTAAGATGGTTTTTCTCATCAGGTTTTGTAGCTGTGTGTCGTCGGCATAACAATGAAAACTAATACCATGCTTACGGATTATGTTGCCCAGAGGAAGCATGTAAAAGGAAAAAAGCAGTGGGCCTAAAACTGAACCCTGCGGAACGCCAAACTCCACTAGAGAACATGCAGAATAATCACCATTTAAGTCTACATACTGATAACGATCGGTCAAATAGGATCTGAGCCAGGAGAGGGCTGTACCCTTAATTCCTACTACATTTTCTAATCTGTGAAGAAGAATAGCATGATCAATAGTGTCAAAAGCTGCACTGAGGTCGAGTAATACAAGCATAGTTACACAACCCTGATCAGAGGCCAATAGGAGGTCATTTACTACTTTAACGAGTGCTGTTTCTGTGCTGTGATGAGGCCTAAATCCTGACTGATACAGTTCATGTATGCCATTTCTATGTAGATATGTGCATAGCTGCTCCGCTACTATCTTTTCCAGAATCTTAGAGATAAAGGGGAGGTTTGATATTGGCCTGTAATTGGACAGCTGACAGGGGTCGAGGTCAGGTTTCTTAATTATTGGTTTAATAACTGCTAATTTAAAAGATTTTGGAACATAACCAATGCTGAGTGAGGAATTAATTATTCTCAACAGCGGTTCTGTTATTACTGGTACTATCTGTTTAAGAAAATGTGTCGGTATAGGATCTAATATACAGGTTGATGAATTTGCAGAAGAGATGAGTGAAATTAGTTCATTCTCTTCAAGGGGAGTAAAGTATTCTAGGTTCCAATCTGACATGGCTAGGTTAATATCTGTATCAATATGTAACTTATTTACAGTTTTTTGCTTTCATTTTTCTCGTAATTTCATTTATATTTCTTAAAATGTTTTATTTTTATCAGTTCCCCTACAGTATTTCCCCCAAAAGGCTCAGCCTTTGCCAGGCCACAGTTGTAAATAAGAAACATGTTCTTAATCTGTCTTGCCTGGTTAAATAAAGGTAAATTAAAAAAAATTTTATTGTTCGGTTTCAAAGCCTCAATTTTATCCGTAATATTTACAATTTTATTATTAAAAAAGTTCATGAAGTCCTCACTATTGCACAATGAGATTTCTGAAGTGGTCTTATTTGTGGTTAATTTTGCTACGGTACACTGTAAAAAATCTTATGTGCTATCTACTTAAATAAAATATGGTAACAATATCGCACATATTATTTTTAAGCAGTTTTTAAGGCTTGATTTTTTTAGCAGAATTTACTTGAATAAATCATGTAAAAAAGCTTAAATTATTTAGCGAGACGCATATTATTTTTAAGTATTTACGGCTTGATTCCCCCCCCCCCCCCCTTAGCAGAATCTGCTTGAATAAATGATGTAAAACATGCTAAATTCTTAAGCCAGACACATGTTGATTTTAACATTATTAGTGGAATAATCGTTTTAGTTTAAGCAGATAAAACAAAAGGTACTCATATGTATTAAGGAAAAATTACTTAATAATATAAAAAACATTTTATTATGAAACGAATACATAATGCATTTTAGTGTTAAACATTTATTTTCTAAACTTTTATTTCATGTTTCACTGATATCAAAATATTAAACACTGTGTAAAATAGTGTATATAATAACATTTACAGCAGTTTTAAAATCTGTAAAACAATTTGTAACTGACAATTTCTATGTCATTGAAATCAACCGTTTAGCATTATATGCTAACATCTTTTCTTGTGGGAATAGTCACATTCTGTACTAAAACCCGAGAGAACTTCTACAGTAAACCACAATAACTCCCCGAAACGTGCTTTAGTGAACCGTGGAGACGGACATGCTAATGGCAAACAGAATGTTTTCAGAAATGTTCACAATCTTTAATTTATTTTATTGATATTGCTGACACTAGTGCAAGAAAGGAGCCTATTTAAGAAATCAAAATAAAATATAAAAATTAGTAAGGGGCTTAACTTAAGATTCTAATGAAGGTGACTTAATCAAACCCGGATAATTGGGCCAATTCTCTTAAAATAAATATGAAGCCTTTTTTCCCCTCAAAATTTTAGCCTAAATGGTTCCTCAAAATTAGGCCTAAAACTTGCACTCATTTCCTTAAAAAAATAGGTAAAATTTATTTCTTAATTTTATTAGTGAAATGTTCTCAATATATTATAAGAAACACAGAAAACCATTTTTTTAAATTAAATATGCACATTATTTTTAATGATTACATCATTTTCAAAAATGAAAATTACAAGCCTCATGATTTATTTTTTACAGTGTATTAAATTAAAATCTAGGATTATTTTTATTTTCTTCTATAAGAGTGGAGAGATACGTTGATCTAGCTACACTAAGAGCTTTCCTATAGTTCAGGATGCTCTCTTTCCATTCATTCATTCATTCATCTTCTATACCGCTTTATCCTCTATTCAGGGTCGCGGGGGGCCTGGAGCCTATCCCAGGAGGCTTAGGGCACAAGGCGGGGTACACCCTGGACAGGGTGCCAATCCATCGCAGGGCACACACATACAGTACGCACATTCACACACTACGGTCAATTTAGGAACGCCAATTAGCCTAACCTGCATATCTTTGGACTGTGGGAGGAAACCGGAGTACCCGGAGGAAACCCACCAAGCACGGGGAGAACATGCAAACTCCATGCACACAGAGACGGGAATCGAGCCTGGCCGGGGAATCGAACCCAGACCCTGGAGGTGCAAGGCGACAGTGCTAACCACTACACCACCGTGCCGCCGCTCTCTTTCCATGCTATTTGAAATACTAACAATTTAGTTTGATGCCATTTACGCTCTAATTTCCGAGCGGTCTGTTTTAAAGTGCGCGTGTAATCGTTATACCAGGGAGCGAGTTTCTTATCTCTAATAATTTTTCTTTTAGCTGGAGCTACATTATCTAAGGTACAACGAAGTGTCGACTCTAAATATTCAGTCGCCTGATCGAGTTCTGTGGGGTCAGACGGTGGCCTAATCGAAGTTGCTCGTTCTTTTGTCACCTGACTCCTATAGCTGCTATGCAATGCAACAGATTAAAAAAAACGAATGACTTGGAAGTTATGAGAGATGAGCTGCTCGTTCTGTTTATTATAATATGTCATTAGCTGCAGTGGCGGATTTAGCTCTTATTGGGCTTAAGGTTAACATGGACATGGGGCCCTCTGCATTCAGTGCTTTTTTAAAGGTCTTACCTTAAACTTCCATTCACTCGTCATCCCACAGCGATTTTATCCAGCGGTCTAGAACAGCCCTGTAGAAAGAAAACAACAACAAAACACTAACATGTTAACTAATGCACAAACAGTTTTCTACAACTAGAGTGTAACTCATTGTCAGTTTACATATCTTATACAGATACTTTTGTATTTCAACATAATCAGCAGATTAATAGTTGACGATTGTCTTCTATGCTGTTTCACTAAAGTAAGAAAACCCATGACAGGTCAATGAAGTGACACAAAGAATATTTATTAAAATGTTTACCTCTTATCTTTATCCTTGCCTTCATGTCTTTGTCTTCTTCACTCTGTTTCTCTGTCTGTCTTCTTCTTCTGTCCCTTTAATGCTTTTCATTTTACGTATTTCTCCTACTAGACTGCTTTCTTTTTCTCCTTTTCAATCCTTTTAATGAATTTCACTTTCTCTTCGTCATCACTATATTTACTTTCCTCTTCTTTTGTATTTTGTCTTTGCATCTCTCTCCTTCTCCTTTATTGATTTGATTTGATTTGGATTTCTCTCTCTCCTTTTCTTCTTTTTGTTTTCTCCTCCTCAAATGTTATTTTCATGTCTTTTCTTCTCTTCTCCCCTTTTGGCACTGTATTTCTCTAGCTCTTATCCTTTCTCCCGTTTTTTTTTAATGGACTTTTTTACTTTTTTTAAAATAGCTTAGTCTTTCTTCATCAAATGGAGCTAAAATGCTTCAATGCATCTCGTGTGTCATAACAACATTCTAATGCTATTTCAGAAAGTGGATTTTAATTATTTTTAATTAGTAGACATAAGTGCTGGCTAAAACTACTTAGTTCGGCTTAAGTCATGGGCCCTGGCGGTTCGGGGCTCCGGGCGGTTCGGGGCTCCGGGCGTTCGCATACTTTTGCCTAATAGTAACACCATTAGCTCAGCTTAGCTTAGGGTGACCAAGCGTCCTCTTTTGCCCGGACATGTCCACTTTTTGCGTCCTGTCCGGGGTGTCCTGGCGGGTTTCATAAATTCACGTAAATGTCCGGCTTTTCATAGGACCATTACGCGTGTATGTAAATTGACTGTGGCTTGGCACACAATACTAGGGTACTACTTTTTTGCGCGACGTAATTACAGGGAGGCTGCCTTGTGGACAGGTCTGTGCCGTGCGCACAAACACACACACAGACAGGGAGCAGTGCAGACAGCAGAGAGCGGAGCAGTATAGCGTGAAAATGCCGAAGGGTAAATGCAGCTTCACCGATGAACTGCAAAGAAAATTTCCCACATACCGCGCCTGTCGGGACAAGTGGGAGGCGGAGTGCACCGTGTGCAAAGCCAGTACATGTGTCTCGGGATCCAATAAAGGTGCTGAGACCTGAAAGCCCACATGGACATAAAAAAGCGGTGCGAGATGAGAGTTCATCTGCAAAACCAGGAAAAACAGAGGATGATGTAAATGCAGCAGAAGGTGCAATGGCTTTTCATACAGTGAAACATCACAACTGTTACAGGTCCATGGATTGCACCAGTACTTTGCTTAAAAAGGCATTTCCTGACTCTGACATTACAAAAAAGTTTAGTAGTGCTCGCACCAAGACCGAAGCCATCCTCAATGGTGCTATAGCCCCCCACTCTGTTGAAATCACTCATGAAGCACTCAAAGAAATCCAGTACTGTGGTGTTTCCACAGACGGGAGTAACCATGGAGCAGTGAAAATATTCCCAGTCATAATCCAGTTTTTTGACTGGAAGAAGGGTGGTGTGCAAACCAAATTGATTGAAGTTAAGGACACACCCAATGAGACAGCAGATCTGTCGGAAAAAAGCATTGCATTTACTGGAGACGATTGCTACACAAATTTTGGAGGAATCCGACGTGATGAAGCTGGAAAGAATGTGTTTGCAAATTTGAACATTTTACTGCAAAACAAGATTCTGATCGGTGTGGTTTGCCCAGCACACATATTGAATAATTGTGCACACCATGGGGCAGGCACAATAGAAATTGACATTGAGAATATCATATTCAAAATCTACCAGTACTTTCACATTTACACTGAGAGCCTGAAGGAGTATTGTGATTTTGTTGAGATTGATTACAGAAGGATGCTCTCTCAGAGCAAGACAAGGTGGCTGTCATTGTTCCCAAGCATTGAGAGGATGTTACAGATGTTTCCAGGTTTAAAGGCATATTTTCTGTCTCAGCAAAAGCCACCCATAACACTCAAGAGTTTTTCTGAAAATGATTTTGCTGAAATCTACCTGTGGCACATGCATACACTTGTAACGGTTGGATTTAGAAAACCGCTTGGTTACAAAAGAACAACGGATTCGTGAATCTAAACTGGGGCTTGAAAACAATACTTCCGGTATTGCGCAACCGCAGCTGGACAAAACACGACGCGACACAAAACAATTATAATAAATTAAACCAAGTGTATTAAACAAGACAGACAGATAAATAAACAAACACGGTGCACCACAAACCAATATATACAAAATATATACAAATAGCAAAAGTGTGTGCGCGATGTATGCGGGTGTGCGTGTGTGTGTATGATTGTCCAGTGTCTGAAATATGGCAAAAGGTAGGAATGGGTGGAGTTGGAGAGATGGATCGATCTCACCAGATGAAGATGGAAGTTCTGGGAAATCGAGAAACGGAATGAGCTGGGTACTGAATGAAATTAATCCACAATAATCCACAAACAGGCTCTCAGTCTCAAACAAAATGCAGCGCGCTGTCCTCATCTCTCCGTGTCGGCTACCTCGCCGGTTCCGGCTTTATGCCGGATCATGTGATCCACGTCACTTCCGGGTTCCCTTGCGCCGCGATCGCGCATGCGCAGGAACTTGCCCGGTGACCAAACCACTGTCAATGGGGAACCAGAAACCGCTAGGGCACACCTTCGGCCACAGGTGAACAGCATTAGCTCCAAGACCATTTTCCTGTTGTTGAAGGTGTCCCTGATGTGTGGCTGTGCTACATAGACCCCCCCCCCCCAAGCTTCCGGCGTCTGAGGAGAACGTCCGTACCAGCACTTTAAATTCGCCACACTGTACCGATCGGCTTTTTGTGGGTATCCCCAAGACCTTGTGTATTTTTTCGGTCTTCTTTGTACTTCTGCTGGACCCTCCCACTTGGGCACTCGCTTAGCAGATCTTTTTGTTGTGGAGGAGGGAGGTCGAGCTTTTCTCCACACCAGTTCTCCCGGTTGAAAGTGCGCTGCTTTCCTCCGGGTATTGTGATATCTGGCTTGTGTGGCTTCTAGTTGTTGTGCTCTTTATTGCACCTCCTCCTGGATAAGTCTTTGTCGGGGTGATGATGAATGTTGGGTCTTGTGTCGGTGGCACATGCTGCAAGATTTGGTGTATTGCCAGACGTCTTTCCGCACAGTCGGCCACCACGCCACCTCTAGTAACCTCAGCAGGGTCTTCAGTTGTCCCCAGTGTCCTCCCAGTGTATTGTCGTGAAAATACTGAAGAAAAAGTTTTATTAGAGACTGGGGGACAACAAGCTGGATTTTCTCTCCTTTCCTTACCGGTACCCGGCGATATAGCACGCCCTGACGACATTCGAAGGTGACCCTCTGATCTTGTGTACATCTTTGATGATCTTTGGAGAGCAGCTTCGTGATAGTTAGGTCGTTCTGTTGGGCTCTGATTATCTCGCTCAGGTCGCTCGGGAAGCTGGAGGCCTCTTTAGTGGACATGGTGGGTAGACGTGGGGTGTCAGCTCCTTTCAGCGGCGGGTGTGCTCGGGGTATGGCGTCTGGACCCGGATTAAGGTGGTCCTCACGATCATTCTCTCCCCTAGCGCCACTCTCCACCTGTTGTTCCATGGTGCTCGCCGCTCCTCTTAACGCCACTCTCGTATTGATGTTCTCCCGGGCTCGCCCCATCTGTTCTTCCTCGGAGATATCAGGTTTTCCCATGAGACAGAGGGCAGGGTGGTCATCGGCGTAGTCTCCCTGGCGTTGCCCTGGCTGCTGTACCGGAGACCTCGGGTTGTCTTCCTCTTCGTCGAGGTCGTCATCCAGTATAAACGCCGCCGTGAACGCCTGCTTAAAAGACTCCCAGTCCTTCACCTTGCCTTTCTCCGTCTTCCACCAACTGAGAGCTGGCCCTCGGAGGACTGTGCCGAGGGTTCCCAGCAGCTCAGGGCGGGTCAGGGGTCTGCTCTTCAGGTACTTTTCTGCTTGCTCGATGAAGTTCCTCACCTCCGCTGTCTCTGACGCGTCACAGAAGGCTGGAAACTCCACACAGTTGGATGGATGAGCATGAAGAGAAGAAGAAGAACAAAGTGGGGAGGATAGCAGAGCCGAGGAATGTGCTGGAACACCAGGAGGAACGTCGTTGCCATTAGTATTGCTTGGTGGCTTTACCTTGGCCGTGGCTGTAGTGGTTGGAGTGCTGGGCAGATGTTGAGCAGGAGCTGGAGGGGATGCAGGGGTGCAGGCCTGTAACCTGTGGGTGGTGGGCGTACCAGTGAGACGCAGTCTCTTCATCCGGTTCTCCCAGATGACGTCCCGCCGCAGAAAACAGTCAACGATGGCTCTCTCCATTTTTTCGAGAGCCTCCTGGCAGTAGCGCTGCAGCCCTTCCAAGCTCGCGTCCACTGCGTCACGAAGACTGATTTCCCGGTTGAGACTGCTGTCCAGGGATTGTCTATAATCCTGCTCTATGGAGCTCACTTTAACAGTAAGCGCCACCAAGTCCATCTTACATTGATACAGTTCCTTCTGTAGTGTGTGCACTACCCCAATATCAGACCCATGAACAATAAAATCATCATCATCATTATTGTCATTATCATGGCTATCTGATGTATATAAAGAACTAATCAATGAAGTTAATTCCGCTGTAGGGTTACGGCGTGTATCAAATGCATCCTCTACCTCAACCAGCATGTTATTAGCTACTACAGAGTTGGCCTTAACAGCACTACTAGCATTAGCATTAGCGATGTTAGCATCCATCTTGTTCAGCCACGCCACACAAAACCAGAAAATACCCCAAAATACAGATTCCCCGTGCGTACGGGCCACCACTATGTAACGCTTGGATTTAGAAAACCGCTTGGTTACAAAAGAACAACGGATTCGGGAATCTAAACTGGGGCTTGAAAACAATACTTCCGGTATTGCGCAACCGCAGCTGGACAAAACACGACGCGACACAAAACAATTATAATAAATTAAACCAAGTGTATTTAACAAGACAGACAGATAAATAAACAAACACGGTGCACCACAAACCAATATATACAAAATATATACAAATAGCAAAAGTGTGTGCGCGATGTATGCGGGTGTGCGTATGTGTGTATGATTGTCCAGTGTCTGATATATGGCAAAAGGTAGGAATGGGTGGAGTTGGAGAGATGGATCGATCTCACCAGATGAAGATGGAAGTTCTGGGAGATCGAGAAACGGAATGAGCTGGGTACTGAATGAAATTAATCCACAATAATCCACAAACAGGCTCTCAGTCTCAAACAAAATGCAGCGCGCTGTCCTCATCTCTCCGTGTCGGCTACCTCGCCGGTTCCGGCTTTATGCCGGATCATGTGACCCACGTCACTTCCGGGTTCCCTTGCGCCGCGATCGCGCATGCGCGGGAACTTGCCCGGTGACCAAACCACTGTCAATGGGGAACCAGAAACCGCTAGGGCACACCTTCGGCCACAGGTGAGCAGCATTAGCTCCAAGACCATTTTCCTGTTGTTGAAGGTGTCCCTGATGTGTGGCTGTGCTACACACTCATGTCTGTGTTTCACACCCACCATCAAGAAATGGAACAGGAGAGTGAAGAAGATATTAAACAATAAACATACCATTCTTCTTCAACGCAAGAGCAACAACTTCATGTCCCTTAAAGTTAAGGGACTACTGGCACAGAAGCGCAAAGACGGACTTGATAAAGGCTGTGACCAGTCCTGTGCAGACGTGCATGGCATGTATAGTGCATGTCTGGAGTATCTGGAGAAGTGGAGACTCCCATGGAAGAGTTCTCAACATTCATGTGGATGGATCTGAGTGAGCCACCAAACTGGAATGATGTGGAGGCATGCATCAATTACCTTGGAGAGAAGGGGGTGGCAGTTGATGATGTTAAGTGTTTTGACCAGGTCACCAGTCTGAGGAAATTTACAGAAATGTGCAAACATGATGGAGTTCAGTGGCCTGCAGGTACACCAGAAGTGGACCAAATATTTTGAAAAGGCAAAAAGCATTGCATCTTAATCAGAGCTACTGACAATTGCACGGTTTGTCTTTGCAAATGTTGAGAGGGTTTTTTCACTAATGCAAAGCCAGTGGACCAAGGAGAGGAACCAGCTCTCCGTAGAGTCACTAAAGGGGATTCTACTAGTTCGGTACAACTTCAAAGTCTTTCATGCTTGTTTGTTAAGCTTGTAGCACAGCCACACAAAAGGGGCGTTTTCATACACAGGAAAATGGTCTTGGAGCTAATGCTGCTCACCTGTGGCCGAAGGTGTGCCCTAGCGGTTTCTTTTTCCCCATGGACAGTGGTTTGGTCACCGGGCAAGTTCCTGCGCATGCGCGATCGCGTCGCAAGGGAACCCGGAAGTGACGTGGGTCACATGATCCGGCATAAAGCCGGAACCGGCATAGAAGCCGGCACGGAGAGATGAAGACTTTCACATGCGCGCTGCATGGTGTTTGAGACTGAGAGCCTGTGTGAGGATTACTACAGTATTTGTTAATTTCATTCAGTACCCAGCTCATTCCGTTTATCGATCTCCCAGACCTACCATCTTTATCTGGTGAGATCGATCCATCTCTCCAACTCACCCCATTCATAACTTTTGCCATATTTCAGACACTGGACAATCATACACACACTCACACACCCGCATACATCGCGCACACACTTTTTCTATTTGTATATATTTTGTATATATTGGTTTGTGGTGCACTGTGTTTGTTTATTTATCTGTCTGTCTTGTTTAATACACTTGGTTTAATTTATTATAATCGTTTTGTGTCGCGTCGTGTTTTGTCCAGCTGCGGTTGCGCAATACCGGAAGTGTTGTTTTCAAGCCCCAGTTTTGATTCCCGAATCCGTATTTTTGTAACCAAGCGGTTTTATAAATCCAAGCGTTACATAGTGGTGGCCCGTACGCACGGGGAATCTGTATTTAGGGATATTTTCCGGTTTTGTGTAAAAAGGCTGAACAAAATGGACGCTAATGCTAACATCGCTAATGCTAGTGCTAATGCTAGTAGTGCTGCTAAGGCCGACCGTGTAGTGGCTAATAACATGCTGGGTGATGTAAAGGATGCTTTTAATACGCGCCGTAACCCTACAACTGAATTAACTGCATTGATTAGTTCTTTATATATATCAGATAGCCATGATAATGACAATAATGATGATGATGAATTTATTGTTCATGGGTCTGATATGGAGGTAGTGCACACATTACGTACGGAACTTAATCAATGCAAGATGGACATGGTGGCGCTTACTGATAAGGTGAGCTCCCTGGAGCAGGATTATAGACAATCCATAGACCGCAGTCTCAACAGGGAAAGCAGTCTTCGTGACGCAGTGGACGCGAGCTTGGAAGGGCTGCAGCGCTACTGCCAGGAGGCTCTCGAAAAAATGGAGAGAGCCATCGTTAACTGTTTTCTACGCCGTGACGTCATCTGGGAAAACCGGATGAAGAGACTGCGTCTCACTGGTACGCCCACCACACACAGGTTACAGGCCTGCACCCCTGCATCCCCTCCAGCTCCTGCTCAACATCTGCCCAGCACTCCAACCACTACATCCACGGCCAAGGTAAACCCACCAAGCACTACTAATGGCAACGACGTTCCTCCTGGTGTTCCAGCACACTCCTCGGCTCTGCTCTCCTCCCCACTTTCTTCTTCTTCTTCTCTGCATGCTCATCCATCCATCTGTGTGGAGTTCCCAGCCTTCTGCGACGCGTCAGAGACAGCTGAGGTGAGGAACTTCATCGAACAAGCGGAGAAGTACATGGAGATCAGACCCCTGACCCGACCAGAGCTGCTGGGAACCCTCGGCACAGTTCTACGAGGGCCTGCTCTCAGTTGGTGGAAGACGGAGAAAGGCAAGGTGAAGGACTGGGAGTCTTTTAAGCAGGCGTTCACGGCGGCATTTATACTGGACGACGACCTTGACGAAGAGGAAGACAACCTGAGGTCTCTGGTACAGCAGCCAACGCAACGCCACGGAGACTTCGCCGATGACCACCCCGCCATCTGTCTCATGGGGAACCCTGATATCTTAGAGGAAGAACCAGTGAGGCGAACCAGGGAGAACATCAACACGAGAGTGGCGTTAAGAGGAGCGGCGAGCACCGTGGAAAAGCAGGTGGAGAGAGGCGCTAGGGGAGAGAAAGACGGCGTGGACCGCTTTATTCCGGGTTCAGATGCCATACCCCGAGCACCCCCGCCGCTGAAAGGAGCTGACACCCCACGTCTACCCACCATGTCCACTAAAGAGGCCTCCAGCTTCCCGAGCGACCTGAGCGAGATCATCAGAGCCCAACAGAACGACCCAACTATCACGAAGCTGCTCTCCAAAGATCACCCAAGAGGCACACAAGATCAAAGGGTCACCTTCGAAGGTCGTCAGGGCGTGCTATATCGCTGGGTACCGGTAAGGAAAGGAGAGAAATTTCAGCTCGTTGTTCCCCAGTCTCTAATAAAGTTTTCTTCAATACTATCATGACAATCCACTGGGAGGACACTGGGGACAACTGAAAACCCTGCTGAGGCTATTAGAGGTGGCGTGGTGGCCGACGGTGCGGAAAGACGTCTGGCGTTATACCAAAGCTTGCAGCGTTTGCCAACGACACAAGACACATCCATCAACACCCCGACAAAGACTTATTAAGGAGGAGGTGCAACAAAGAGCACAACAACCATCCAGATCCAGACAAGCCAGATGTCACAATACCCGGGGGGAAGCAGCGCACTTTCAACCGGGAGACTTGGTGTGGATCCAAACTCGACCTCCCTCCTCCACAACAAGAGGTTCTGCTAAGCGAGTGCCCAAGTGGGAGGGTCCAGCAGAAGTACAAAGAAGACCAATTAAATACACAAGGTCTTGGGGATACCCACAAAAAGCCGATCTGTACAGTGTGGCGAATCTCAAGTGCTTGTGCGGACATTCTCCTCAGACGCCGGAGGCTTGGGGGGGGGTCTATGTAGCACAGCCACACAAAAGGGGCGTTTTCATACACAGGAAAATGGTCTTGGAGCTAATGCTGCTCACCTGTGGCCGAAGGTGTGCCCTAGCGGTTTCTTTTTCCCCATGGACAGTGGTTTGGTCACCGGGCAAGTTCCCGCGCATGTGCGATCGCGTCGCAAGGGAACCCGGAAGTGACGTGGGTCACATGATCCGGCATAAAGCCGGAACCGGCATAGAAGCCGGCACGGAGAGATGAAGACAGCGCGCTGCATGGTGTTTGAGACTGAGAGCCTGTGTGAGGATTACTATTTGTTAATTTCATTCATTACCCAGCTCATTCCGTTTATCGATCTCCCAGACCTACCATCTTTATCTGGTGAGATCGATCCATCTCTCCAACTCACCCCATTCATAACTTTTGCCATATTTCAGACACTGGACAATCATACACACACCCGCATACATCGCGCACACACTTTTTCTATTTGTATATATTTTGTATATATTGGTTTGTGGTGCACTGTGTTTGTTTATTTATCTGTCTGTCTTGTTTAATACACTTGGTTTAATTTATTATCATCGTTTTGTGTCGCGTCGTGTTTTGTCCAGCTGCGGTTGCGCAATACCGGAAGTGTTGTTTTCAAGCCCCAGTTTTGATTCCCGAATCCGTATTTTTGTAACCAAGCGGTTTTATAAATCCAAGCGTTACAAGCTATTGAAAACTGCTACGAAAGATCAGATCTACAGAAACATATGGATGGGCTGACAAGGAGGATGAAGAAGAAAACTAAAGATGAAAAGTCTAGATTCTTTTTGTTTAAGTGTTTTTGTCTTTGTGAGACTCTTCTGTTGTTTATTTTATTACATTTAAGAGATATATTGTTGAAGCTGGAACTGAATAGTTCATATTTAGAACAATATTTAATTATTTATTTGAGGAGTCTAAGAGAGCTATTCTTTTGTTATAAGTTTTTACAGATTTCATTTTATTTTATTACAGAGGGTTAATTGAAGTATAATAAATAATGTTCATCCACCAGCAGGAAGCTCGTCTGCATTCGTCTGGAGGCCGTGACGAGCAAAAATCTAAATCAAAATATGGTCCCCTGGGCTTAGCTGCATCGTAATATTGTAATTACTGGAACTATACACTAAATGTCTATATGTCTGTTTATTGAAAATGTAACATATTATTTTATTTCTGATTAAAAGAACCGAGTCACTAAAATGATCCAAACTTCACATCACTACAGTGAACCTCCTCAGTTTGAACAAACACCTCTGTTTTTCACCGGCAATGTCTGATTATTATTATTATTATTATTATTAAATCGCAAAAAAATACAATATGTATCAGGTACAAAACTTTAATTATAAACATATAAGTGTCCACAGTTAAACAGAAATGAAACGCCTCAGCTATCTGTGTCTCTGTGGAAGCTTGTGGATGACGTACGCGGAAGTGGAGCAGTTTGCGTCCAATCAGAGGACGGGTAGTGAATACGGCCTTCTGACCAATCAGCGTGCAGGAGGGCGGGACCAGCGCGTGTGAGCAGGGTGACATTGAGCGCGTAGCTGTCATGCGCGTGTTATAGCGGGTTATAGCGCGCATTGTGTCGCTGTGAGATTATTAACTCACTCATGGAGTCTTCAAACCCAGGTAACAGCTCTCACACCGCGCACAGTCGCGCTTTAAACACCGCCAGAACGCCTCAGGAGCCGGTGAGCTAGGCTAGGCTAGGCTAAGCTACATGTCTGAGGTTTACTCAGGGTTACAAAGTGCTACTGAGGTAAATTATTGTAAACAATCACAGACACACGGTGTGGGGATGAGCAGTGGTGTAGGAAAGCAGTGAGAAAAGTTTTTAAAAATCTTTTTTATTGAAAAGCTCTGAGAAACGTATTTCAGACTCTGATATTTAAGGTGACGTCACATACATGATTTGCATATTAATTTGCATATGATCGGACCGTTAGTCCAAATCCTACGGGATTAGTCACATGATCAGACAAACGGCAGGAAGTGAGAGGGTTTGAAGGTCTGATATGGGGGGAGGACAGGCTCAGCCCCTTACACACACTTCTTACAGCTCGGCTTCACTTCAGTTTAAACGCTGAAATAATTCCTCTCGCTCTTCTACGCATGTTTATCAGATACAGAGATGAGACATAAGTCCATCAAATTTTATTTGTCACATACACAGTACGATATGCAGTGAAATTACACGACCTTACACGACCGCCGGTGGCCTTAAAAATAAAAGAAGAATAAACAAGAAATAAAAAACGAGAAATAGAAAAGAGGCAATAAATAAGTAAATAAATATTTTAACTATAAGAAAGTAGAATAAAATATACAAGTTTTCATCAACCTTCAGCTTCTTAAACATGTGAGAGTGACCACTCAGAGGGTTGACAAGTGACAGAGGGGTGACATGGGGCTTTGAGGGTGAGAGTGACCCCTCAGAGGAGTGACATGGGGATGTGATCACATGAACAGAGCATGGTGTATAATGAACACCTAGTCTGTGTGTGTGTTTCTGTTTAGTGCTCACTGCACTGCCCATTCAATAAAATTTTATTCATATAGCGCTTTTTTAAAAAACATAAAAATTCTCCCTTTTTATCCGATTCCCCCCCCCCCCTATTTCTAGTCGTGTCCAATTCCTCCCAGTCGCTGGAGGCTCCCACATTAAGCTTCCACCGCCACTCAGTCATGTGTCTCCTCCAATCTACGAAACCATTTTTTTCGAACTGCTCGCTGTTTTTTCGAACTGCTCGGAGGAACAGCGCTATCCGCTCCCTTCGAGAGCTCACAGACGCCCATGATTGGCTTGTAGAGACGTCATTAATGTGGGAGCACTAAGTACCTCTCATCCCTCCCCCCTGAGAGAGCTCAGCCAATCAGCTCTCTCTAGGCCTCCATCTGTGAGAGGTAACAGCATCACACGGGAACTGAACCAGCGATCTCCGGATGATAGGGCCAGCGCTTTACTACTGCACCACTCGGAGGCCTTATATAGCGCTTTTAACTAGGGCTGTAGCTTTAGAATATTTTAGTAATCGAGTGTTCTACCAAAAACTTAATTGAGTAATCGACAAAATGTACTTTTGCTTAATTAAACAGCAATGTAAAATATATAAGAGAAACAAAGATAAATTGGTTTTCTTTTTAGAAAAATCATCTTTTATTTTTTAAATGCATACAGCATTTTATCAAAAATAAACATTGTCATTATTCACAATACAAGGAATAGTTTATACCCCTATCTCACCTATGCAGTTTGACTCGCGGTGTTGGGCACCGTGAGCCGCCGTGCTCGCTTGCCTCGTTCCGCTGACGTCATGTGAAGTTCTGCAATGTCCGCAAGCTTCCTTGAGGACCGGAAAAAAAAATTGTTTAAAAATTCAGCATAAACATTTTCGTGCGGAAAGATGGAAACGTACTCACAGCGCCAAAACTCGCGGTGAATCATGATGAACTGTACTTCCGGCCACCGCGCAAAACCCCGTACGTGAGATAGGGGTATTAAAGTTGACTGAGATGAATTAAGTGTATTACAGTGCCATACATTCTTATTTTAAAGCCTTTTCTCAGATGTAAAAAAAAGTTTCAAAATCTAAAAGTTTAAAAATCTACAGCTCAGGTATAACATAAGTCTTTACTGACAATTTCTGTCGTTTTCTCTTCCGGTTTTCTTTCTCTCTTGGCTCGCTGATAATTTTATCGCTCCGTTCCATTTTGTAGTCGCACCAGAACGCTCCATCAAATTAATGCACAGCTAACTGATTGTGTTTCCTTCCGCTTTCTTAGGTGACTTAAGCGCTTCTTCTTCGTTGGTGTTGACTGGCGGCTTGCATCCGGAAGTGCTCTGGGTCACGCCAAACAAATAATTGCTCAAAAACATAACGTTAGCTTTTAAACTTAATGTGTATGTCTCAGCAACTTGAGCTGTCCTAAGACGGTAAAGTTGGGCACTATCACAGCAGCCCCCACGGTCTTGCACGCACTACAGATGGCGCCTGTAAATACGCGCTCGATCCTAAATAAGACCTTTATATGAAATGACTTTATACTGCACAATGCTTTGGACCTCCTTTTTTATTACAGAGACTTGGATAAATGGGGATGAGTGGAGTCCCTGTGAGGATATTTGCCCACCTGACTATTTTTTAACTAATACCCCGAGACCAAAGGGTCGTGGTGGGGGTTTAGCTACTGTTAGTAAGCAGCAGTATAAATGCCACCGCTTATCGACCCCATGTTACTCGAGTTTCGAGGTTCAGCTCTTAAGACTTGAGTTTCACAAGCCTGTTTTGGCAATAGTTGTTTATAGACCCCCAAAGTATACTCCAGCGTTTATTCAAGAGTTTTTATCTACTATTTTATTGTTGTCTGATTATATTTTACTTGGGAATTTTAATATTCATATATGCTGTCCTGGGAAGCCTTTGGTAAAGGTTTTTTCTGACCTAATGGACTCATTTAATTTCATACAACATGTACATGGTCCCACTCATGAGAAAGGACATACATTGGACCTTGTTTTCTCCTTAGGTCTATCTGTCTGTGATGTTGTAATGGATGCCTGCATTTCAGATCACATGCCTGTTACTTTTAATTTAAACATGCAAATTGAACGGGTGGAGCGTCAGCCTTCTGGTTTATGCTCCCGTATAATCACTCAGTCTACACCGCAGGCTTTTGGTGATATTTTTAGCTCTCTTTCTGATGTATCCTGGCTGGTGTCTGCATCTACTACGGCTGACCCTGATGAATTACTTTTTGTTTTTAATTCAGTGTGTACTGGAATATTAGACTCTGTAGCCCCATACAAGATCAGGTCTAGCAAGGTCAATTATCAACCCTGGTTAAATGATCATACACGCACGCTCAGACAGCAGTGTAGGCAAGCAGAACGGGCCTGGAAAAAGGATAAACTTACGATCTCGCAGCAGATTCTAGTAGAATTACGTAAGGGATATCAGAAGGCAGTGAAGGATGCTAAATCAGCCTTCTTTTCAAAAATTATATTGCAGCACTCAAATTCACCAAAAACTATGCTCAAATTGTATTTACTTTTTTAATTTAAAAAATTGCTCAAATATCCCCCTCTTGGTCGGCGACTGCGGGTGACGTCACTCCCCATACAATCCCGCCCCACAGTATAGACCCGCCCCTGATGCTGATTGACAGGTTTCCGTGTAACGTGTTGGAAATGCAATTGCAAATGGATTAGCGATTGCGTTTGAATTTTGGCGGCTTGACGCGCGGTGCAGAGAAAGTGAAAAAGCAAACGTGGTGATTGATTTTGCTATTTAAATATGATAGGTTCATGACGTGTAAGACCTGGGAAATACAAATGCAAGTGGACTTTTCTTTTTCATTTGAAATTTGGCAGTCAGTGTGCGCTCGCAAAGGCGAAACAGCAAACGGTAATGCAGAGTTAGCAATTGCATTTGAATTATGGCACACTTTGTGCGTCCACATATGGGAAACGCAATTGCAAATGCAATTTGCAATTGCATTTGAATATTTTCCGCGATATCGCTCCATAAAAAAACCTTGTTTCAATCTATTCATAGGTTTTTGAACTCACACATTGTGTCAATACCGCCATCTACAGAATGTTGCGAAAAGTTTTTAAAAGTATTTTCAGAAAAAGTAAATACAATTAGAGCTAGTTTTCGTGTTTCGAAGGGCTTGACAGGAGGACTTTTAAAAAGTGTTAGAAATTTTTATTAATTTGATTTGGTTACTACTGAGGATATCAAACTGATCATTTATAAGTTGAAACGCCCCGCTGCAAGTTGGGATATTTTGCCTTCTGACTTGTTGTCTGCGACGCTTGATTACACTGGGTCTTGTATTACTGCTATTGTTAATTGCAGTCTTTATACAGGCATTTTTCCTTTAGGTTTTAAGCAGGTGGTTATTCAGCCCCTTCTTAAAAAGACTAGCCTTGATCCTTTGGATTTTAACAATTATTGGCCCATTTCAAAGCTGCCTTGTATTTCCAAAGTATTGGAAAAGGTGGTTTTAACTCAGTTAAGTTCTTTGGCCAATCACGAGGTGTTAGACGTTTTTCAGTCTGGCTTCAGGGTAGGACATGAGCACTGAATCAGCTTTACTGCGAGTTTTAAATGACTTATTACTCATTGTAGACTCGGGTAATAGAGGAGCTTTAATTATGCTGGATCTCAGTGTAGCTTTTGATTTAATCGATCATGATACGCTTATCGATCGTTTGGAACATGTAGTGGGGCTGAGAGGGACGGTTTTTAAATGGTTCTCTTCATATCTAAAGGGGCGCTCATTTTCTGTCATGGTTGGGGATTTTTCCTCCAAGTCAATTGCCTTGGAATGTAGAGTACCACAAGGTTCAATTTTGGGACCCATTCTTTTTTTCTTTGTTTCTTTTGCCCTTGGGCCTTATCTTCAAGAAAAACGGTATTTCATATAATTTATACGCAGACGATCTATTTACCGATCAGTGCTGGAGCTTCAAGCCCTAATCAATCCCTGGTACTCTGTCTAAAGGAGGTGATCAGCTGGTTAGAGCAAAACTGCCTGAAGTTAAATACTAGCAAATCGGAAGTTCTGGTCTTCGGGATGAACAATGATGACAGATTTAACCGACTTTCTTGGCTCTTGGGAAACATATGTTTAACCCAAAATAAGAAACTTTTTGACTCTGCTCTTATGTTCGATCATCAGGTCAAAAATGTGGTAAAAAATTGCTATTACCAGTTAAGGCCTATTGCAAAAATGAAGTCTTTTCTGTCTGTTCCCGACTTAGAAAAAGTGATTCATGCATTTGTCTTGTCTCGTTTGGATTATTGTAATGCTCTTTATGTAGGTATCAGTCAATCACTTATTTCGAAGCTGCAGATGGTTCAAAATGCTGCAGCGAGGCTCCTTACTGGTGTCAAGAAAAGGGAGCACATTACACCAGTTTTAAAAAGGCTTCATTGACTTCCTGTGAAACATCGAATCCAGTTCAAGGTGTTGTTGTAGGTTTATAAAGCTTTTCATGAGTTGGCCCCGGAATATATTAAGGACTTGCTGCCTACAAACTCTTGTAGAGCGCAAAGGTATTCCAATTGTTTTCAGTTGTTGGTACCGAGAACTCGCCTTAAAACAAAAGGGGATCGAGCCTTTTCAGTTGTTGGTCCTAGGCTGTGGAATGCGCTCCCCCTGATGTTAGATCTGCATCCTCAGTTAAGGTTTTTAAATCTTGTGTTAAAACGTATTTGTACTCTGTCGCTTTTAATTCTTGACTTTGCCATTGCATGTTATGTATTTTATTTATTGTATTCTATTTTATAATTTCTTGGATGTCCAGTCCTTTGATCTACGTTGTAGCATAAAGAGCTATATAAATAAATGAGACTTGAGACTTGACTTAAATTAAAAGAAATTTCGAGGCAAAAGATTTTGCCTCGATCATTTTTTATAATCGAATTACTTGAGTTACTCGTGGAATCGTTTCAGCCCTAGTTTTAACAAGGGTCATCGTCTCAAAGCAGCTTCACAAAATCAATAGAAAATTATGGAAGTGTGAATAAGTGAGGAAAAATGTGTTTAGATAATAATGAGATCGTCCCTGATGAACAAGCCGAGGACGACGGTGCTGAGGGAAAAACTCCCTGAGATGGTAATGGGAAGAAACCTGGAGAGGAACCAGACTCCACAGGGAACCCATCCTCATCTGGGTGATAACGGATAGCAGGGATTGATCTGCACTCATACTGTGTGTTAGGAGGCTGGAAGTTCAGTATAACAGGAGATGTGTTTATTACAGAGTCATACATTCTTATAATATTCTTATATTCTTAAAGGCTTTTCTCAGATGCAAAAAAAAAAGGTATTTCAAATGACTATCAAAAAAAAACGAAGGCACCCATTAAAATAAATAATTATTAAAACAACACTAAGTTTTGCAACTTAACTTTCAGAACTAAACGTTTCAAAATTTACAGCTTAGGCATAACATATAAGCCTTTACTGACTCTTCTGTCCTTTTTCATTGGGTGTTTAAGTTCATATGGAGTCCATTTCGGTACCAGTATGAGTCAGCAGGTACAGAGGGCAGAAGGGGTCTGGATCACTGGGAGCTCAGGAGCAGCATGTGTAGATCCAAACCATCATGAAGCAGAATCCAGCTGGAGCTGGTCCTTCTCTGGAGGTCTCAGGATCCTCACAGGGTCGGCCTCTGACTACTGGAACTGGTACAATCTCCAGGTGCCTCTGGAATGGTGGAGAAAGAAAAAACAAGTGGAATGAATTAGCGTAGCTGCTGTTCATTATATTAGCACCACTAGATAGGAGTGTGTGTTTAGATATAATGGAGTATGAGGTTATGGGATGAGTTATGTGTATGCCAGATTAAAAAGATGCGTCTTGAGTCTACTTTTGAACTGAGAAACCGTGTCTGCTCCCCGAACACTGTCTGGAAGGCTATTCCAAAGCTTTGGAGCTAAATATGAAAAAGCCCCGCCCCCTTTTGTAGATTTTGAAATTCTGGGAACTACCAGAAGTCCGGAGTTTTGTGATCTTAAGGCGCGTGGTGGATTGTAGCGTATCAGAAGACTGGTTAGGTATGTGGGAGCTAAACCATTTAAGGCCTTGTATGTAAGTAATGCTATTTTGTAATTTATTCTAAACTGAACAGGTAGCCAGTGCAGGGATGATAATATTGGGGTTATATGATCATATTTTCTGGATCTAGTGAGAACCCTGGCAGCTGCATTTTGGATTAACTGTAGCTTGTTTATTGAGGATGCAGGACAACCACCTAGTAATGCATTACAATAGTCCAGTCTGGAGGTCATGAATGCATGAACTAGCTTTTCTGCATCAGATACGGATAAGATGTTCCTAAGTTTAGCAATATTTCTAAGATGGAAAAAGGCTGTCCCATGACCATAGTGTGTACTAACTAACTCTGTTTATCGTGTGTGTGTGTGTGTGTGTGTGTGTGTGTGTGTGTGTGTGTGTGAGAAACACAGATGAGCCACACCTCAGACATGTGGAGCGTGACGTCCTGATCCCCAAAATGATGAGGGAAAAAGCTAAGAAGCTCTGTGCCCAACAAGTTGAAGGTAACACACACACACACACACACACTCTGACCCCGCACTCTGACCCCAGGCTCCTAATTGGGATATTCGAAAAATAATTTCACTGTGTTGTAATGTACATGTGACAAATAATTGAATATTCTATTCTATTCTATTCTATTACTACAGTAACTGTGGTAGGAAAAGTATTGGTACCCCACTGCTGTGTGTGTGTGTGATTCTTGGCATGTTGTTTTGTTATTGTTCTTTGTCACCTCTCTGTTCACACTCGCTTTGGTTAGTTTGGACCGAATAACACCAAGTCTTCATTTCACATTGACACCTGCAGCCCACGCGGACACACACACACACACACACACACACACACACACACACACACACACACACACACAGATGCAGTGACTGGAAACCCCCCTTCTCACCTTCAGTGCTCGCCTTTCACACCTCCGCCTGCACATGCACGTGTGCGTGTGTCTGTGTTTCTGCAGCTGCAGTTTTCTGTTTAAATGCTATTGTAGAACTCGATTTCTTTGAAGTGTTACACGATGTATTCCTGATGAGCGTCCTGCACAGTGCACTTCAGCTGGGAACCTCACACACACACACACACACACACACACACACACACACACACACACACACACACACACACACACACACACACACCGAGAGCTCAGAGCCATGGTTCTTGGAGGGGAACCGCTGACTGTTTACTGGTTAATAATAAATATCCTGATAAAACAATTTTTATAAAACGTGAGGTGTGAGGGAATAAGGGATGAAAGAGAGAAGTCAGGAGGGAGAGGAAACATGATGAGGAAAAAAGAAAAGTGAAGAAACAGTGAATAAAGGTTCGAAGTGGAAGAAAGTAAGGATATGAAAGAGGAGAAGGAGAAAAAGCGTAACAAAGAAACCGGATGGAGGGATGAAAGTGAGAGTTTGTGGACGGGGAGGGGAGAAAAAAATGAAGGAAAGGAGGAAGAACGATAAACGTAACTATAAAGGGATAAAAAAGTGCGGCGAGTTCCGACTGTACTGTACTTCAGAAAGCGATTGTTCAGCACTGCGCGCGCGTGTGCGTGTGTTTACAGACGAGCCCGTTAGCTCTCAGGAGACGGCGGTCTCGGGCTCGTCTCTCCGCCGTGTTCCTCCCGGAGCGCCTTTAATCCGTAAATCACATCAGCGCTGATTGGCTGCTTTCTGCTGCGCGGCTCCAGGCTGCAGGTTCTGCTGCGTCTCTAATCAGGTGAGAATTAATTGAGTTCGGAGCGAAATCCCCGCCGTGGCGTCGCCGCTCGGCCGACCGGAAGAAAGAGATTGAAACGGGAAAATAGCACAACAAAGGATCGTGTGAGAGGAGGAGCACTAAACCTGCGCTAAAAGACAGCCTAATTATTTTATTTTTATTATTGCACTATAAACACACACACACACACACACTGTAAATGTCATCCCATGTCCTTTACCTGACTCACACAGATTCTGATCTGACTGTGCTGATTCAGGTCACATGACCACAGATCAGATATGGCTCCAATCTAGGACGACACACAGAAGTGACTCGGATCCGATCAACGTCAGGTTTCTGTGTTCAGACAGAACTAAAAAAATCTGATCTGTGTCACAAAAAAGATTTGGATTTGAGTCTGCCGGTAATGTGAATGCAGACACACACGTGCACGCGCACACACACACACACACACACACACGCACGCACGCACCTGGAGACAGAAGTATACATCAGACCTAAGGATGTATTTAGCTTTTAAAGAATTAAGTTGGAATCACAGTGGTTTTGTGTGTGTGTGGTATTAGATTAGTGTTGGTGTGTGTAGGTGTACATATGTATTAGATTAATGTGTGTGTGTGTGTGTGTGTGTGTGTGTGTGTGTATATATGTATTAGATTAGTGTCGGTGTGTGGGTGCAGGAATTGCTTTTGCTCGGTGTCGTGTGCAGGCAGATGAAAGTCGAGGCTGTTACTCACTTGTACAGGAGTGTAATCATCACACTGCAGAGACGCAGCCTTAATTAGCGCACAACCTCGTTAACCATCTCACTTAACCCCGCTGTAGTGTGCACTACTTAACACCACTGTAGTGTGTGTCCCACTGAGGGAAACAGGACAGCGCTAATGAACACCTTTATCATAATCAATATATCTCTCTCTCTCTCTCTCTCTCTCTCTCACACACACACATACACACACAAAGAGGTAGAGAGCGAAGGTTTTTTTTTTTTTTACGTGAGAGGAAGTGTGGTGGATAGGGAGGTGAGATGAGCCACACTGCAGGACGGCAGTTTGTGGTTTTACTTCTTATTTAGCTGTTGCTTGTATCACATCCGGCTGAAGTTTGAGCGATGGTGGTGTGGTACACAAATTGGTAGTGTATGATGGTGAGCCAGGAGACATGAAGGGGTACTTATAAACACAATCTACACAGTCTCAGCTAGAGGTCTAGACGGCCCGATCGGAGACTCAGCTAGAGGTCTAGACGGCCCGGTCGGAACCTCAGCTAGTGGTCTAGACGGCCCGGTCGGAATCTTGGCCCGGTCGGAGGCTCGGCTCGAGGTCTAGACGGCCCGGTCGGAGGCTCGGCTCGAGGTCTAGACGGCCCGGGCGGAGGCTCGGCTCGAGGTCTAGCCGGCCCGGTCGGAGGCTCGGCTAGAGGTCTAGACGGCCCGGTCGGAGGCTCGGCTAGAGGTCTAGACGGCCCGGTCGGAGGCTCGGCTAGAGGTCTAGACGGCCCGGTCGGAGGCTCGGCTAGAGGTCTAGACGGCCCGGTCGGATGCTCGGCTAGAGGTCTAGACGGCCCGGTCGGATGCTCGGCTAGAGGTCTAGACGGCCCGGTCGGATGCTCGGCTAGAGGTCTAGACGGCCCGGTCGGAGGCTCGGCTAGAGGTCTAGACGGCCCGGTCGGAGGCTCGGCTAGAGGTCTAGACGGCCCGGTCGGAGGCTCGGCTAGAGGTCTTGGCCTGACAGATCGGAATCTCACCTAGACGTCTAGACGCCAAGTGCGGGATGGTTAATTGTGTAGATAAAGATGATGTCATCTCCAGGTGAAAGCTGCAGTAGGATTTGAGCTCCTTGTGGAAATGAAACTCTAGATGTTGAAGTACAGGAGGTTTGTGTACAGTATATAGCCCTATTCGGACGAGACTAGTTTTCCACACGACGTTTGAGTAAAGCCTGATTCGGACGGGACTAGTTTTACAGGTGGTCGTTAGAGAAATTTAGATGTACTTTGTGATTTTAATCCCGTCCGAATCTGCCATGTCTGTCTTTCTCTCACACGACCTCTGTAAAAATTCCAGAGCAATTTTCTCTTCCTCTGACAAATATAATCCCGTTCGAATGCGAATGTCTGTGATTGTCTAAAATGTTTTTTTTCCAAAACGAGTTTTCTTTTCTGTTTTGGTCAACGTGAGCTACCGTACTAGCGCGCCGGTATTCAAGTTTGCGCACCAACAAAATGTGCTGTAGATGTGGACATCACATCTAGTGATGAAAACTAGTACCATCCGAATAGGGCTTATGATGTACGTCGTGTGTGTGTTTTTAAGGAAAAATAGTGAATGTATTCATTGGTGTGTGTGAATGAAAGATTTTTATTTTTAAAGATTTTTTATTTTTTATGCCTGTCCTGTAATTCGTTAAAATCACAAGCTGTAACAGTAGGTGTGTGTGTGTGTGTGTGTGTGTGTCTCAGCTTTCACACGGTGCTGTAAGGACAGTGGGGTGCTAATGGTGGTGAAGTGCAGAGAGGAGAACAGCGCCCTGAAAGATTGCATCACCAGCTAGTAAGTCCACTGTGTGTGTGTGTGTGTGTGTTATACCCATATTTATATGATGGTGTGTGTTTTACACCCACACTGATGTGATGGTGCGTGTGTTTTTTACACCTGCATTTATATGATGGTATGTGTGTGTGTTTTACACCCTCACTGATGTGATGGTGTGTGTGTTTTACACCCACACTGATGTGATGGTGTGTGTGTGTGTGTTTTCAGTTACACAGATCCAGCGTTCTATGAGGAGTGTAAGCAGCAGTACATCAAAGAGAAGCAGGAGTATCAGCGCACCGGCATCCCCACTAAACACCGCGCACAGAGAGTACCGACCAGCATGTAGATCTCACACACACACACACACACACACACACACACACACACACACACACACACACACACACACACACACACACACAGACTGTCTGTCTCTAGCACACAGACACACACACTGGTGTTTATATTCATGACTAAACCTCATATAAATTCATAGAGAGAGTTTTAATCACATCAGATGGAATTTCCTCCGCTGGGACTCACTTGTGTGCGCACGCACGCACACAAACACACACACACACACACACACACACAATTTCTTTTAATGTACTTTTCTTATGATCATTTATTTTCTTGTGAGATCATCAGTTTTGTTTGAAAGTGAAAATCTCTCACACACAGTTTTCTTGCAGCAGTCAGGACACTGCGCTGTGTGTGTGTGTGTGAGAAATGTGTAACTGATGTGACTTAATAAATGTAATAAACACTGTGTGTGTTCATCTCATTCTCTGATGGTGTATAAACTTAATAGAACATTCAGATGAGTGTGTGTGTGGAGCGACAGGTGAGTGAGTGTGTGTGTGTGTGAGGAGTGACAGGTGAGTGTGTGTGTGAGAAGTGACAGGTGAGTGTGTGTGTGAGAAGTGACAGGTGAGCGAGTGTGTGTGTGTGAGGAGTGACAGGTGAGTGTGTGAGGAGTGACAGGTGAGTGTGTGAGGAGTGACAGGTGAGTGTGTGAGGAGTGACAGGTGAGTGTGTGTGAGGAGTGACAGGTGAGTGTGTGTGAGGAGTGACAGGTGAGTGTGTGTGAGGAGTGACAGGTGAGTGTGTGTGTGTGAGGAGTGACAGGTGAGTGTGTGTGTGTGAGGAGTGACAGGTGTGTGTGTGTGTGTGTGTGAGGAGTGACAGATGAGTGTGTGTGTGAGGAGTGACAGGTGAGTGTGTGTGTGTGAGGAGTGACAGGTGAGTGTGTGTGTGAGGAGTGACAGGTGAGTGTGTGTGTGTGAGGAGTGACAGGTGAGTGTGTGTGTGTGAGGAGTGACAGGTGAGTGTGTGTGTGAGGAGTGATAGGTGAGTGTGTGTGTGAGAAGTGACGGGTGAGCGAGTGTGTGTGTGTGTGTGAGGAGTGACAGGTGAGTGTGTGTGTGTATGAGGAGTGACAGGTGAGTGTGTGAGGAGTGACAGGTGAGTGTGTGTGTGAGGAGTGACAGGTGAGTGTGTGTGTGAGGAGTGACAGGTGAGTGTGTGTGTGAGGAGTGACAGGTGAGTGTGTGTGTGAGGAGTGACAGGTGAGTGTGTGTGTGAGGAGTGACAGGTGAGTGTGTGTGTGAGGAGTGACAGGTGAGTGTGTGTGTGAGGAGTGACAGGTGAGTGTGTGTGTGTGAGGAGTGACAGGTGTGTGTGTGTGTGTGTGTGAGGAGTGACAGATGAGTGTGTGTGTGAGGAGTGACAGGTGAGTGTGTGTGTGTGAGGAGTGACAGGTGAGTGTGTGTGTGAGGAGTGACAGGTGAGTGTGTGTGTGTGAGGAGTGACAGGTGAGTGTGTGTGTGTGAGGAGTGACAGGTGAGTGTGTGTGTGAGGAGTGATAGGTGAGTGTGTGTGTGAGAAGTGACGGGTGAGCGAGTGTGTGTGTGTGTGTGAGGAGTGACAGGTGAGTGTGTGTGTGTATGAGGAGTGACAGGTGAGTGTGTGAGGAGTGACAGGTGAGTGTGTGTGTGAGGAGTGACAGGTGAGTGTGTGTGTGAGGAGTGACAGGTGAGTGTGTGTGTGAGGAGTGACAGGTGAGTGTGTGTGTGAGGAGTGACAGGTGAGTGTGTGTGTGAGGAGTGACAGGTGAGTGTGTGTGTGAGGAGTGACAGGTGAGTGTGTGTGTGAGGAGTGACAGGTGAGTGTGTGTGTGAGAAGTGACAGGTGAGCGAGTGTGTGTGTGTGTGTGTGAGGAGTGAAAGGTGAGTGTGTGAGGAGTGACAGGTGAGTGTGTGTGTGTGAGGAGTGACCGGTGTGTGTGTGAGGAGTGACCGGTGTGTGTGTGAGGAGTGACAGGTGAGTGTGTGAGGAGTGACAGGTGAGTGTGTGTGTGAGGAGTGACAGGTGAGTGTGTGTGTGAGGAGTGACAGGTGAGTGTGTGTGTGAGAAGTGACAGGTGAGCGAGTGTGTGAGAAGTGACAGGTGAGCGAGTGTGTGAGAAGTGACAGGTGAGTGTGTGTGTGTGTCAGAGGAGTGACAGATGAGTGTGTGTGTGTGTGTGAGGAGTGACAGGTGAGTGTGTGAGGAGTGACAGGTGAGTGTGTGTGTGTGAGGAGTGACAGGTGAGTGTGTGTGTGTGTGAGGAGTGACAGGTGAGTGTGTGTGTGAGGAGTGACAGGTGAGCGAGTGTGTGTGTGTGTGTGAGGAGTGAAAGGTGAGTGTGTGAGGAGTGACAGGTGAGTGTGTGTGTGTGAGGAGTGACAGGTGTGTGTGTGAGGAGTGACAGGTGAGTGTGTGAGGAGTGACAGGTGTGTGTCAGAGGAGTGACAGGTGAGTGTGTGTGAGGAGTGACAGGTGAGTGTGTGTGTGAGGAGTGACAGGTGAGTGTGTGTGTGAGGAGTGACAGGTGAGTGTGTGTGTGAGAAGTGACAGGTGAGCGAGTGTGTGAGAAGTGACAGGTGAGTGTGTGTGTGTGTCAGAGGAGTGACAGATGAGTGTGTGTGTGTGTGTGTGAGGAGTGACAGGTGAGTGTGTGTGTGAGGAGTGACAGGTGAGTGTGTGAGGAGTGACAGGTGAGTGTGTGAGGAGTGACAGGTGAGTGTGTGAGGAGTGACAGGTGTGTGTGTGAGGAGTGACAGGTGAGTGTGTGAGGAGTGACAGGTGTGTGAGTGTGTGAGCAGTGACAGGTGAGTGTGTGTGTGTGTGTCAGAGGAGTGACAGATGAGTGTGTGTGTGTGTGAGGAGTGACAGGTGAGTGTGTGTGTGAGGAGTGACAGGTGAGTGTGTGTGTGAGGAGTGACAGGTGAGTGTGTGTGTGAGGAGTGACAGGTGAGTGTGTGTGTGAGGAGTGACAGGTGAGTGTGTGTGTGAGGAGTGACAGGTGAGTGCGTGAGGAGTGACAGGTGAGTGCGTGAGGAGTGACAGGTGAGTGCGTGAGGAGTGACAGGTGAGTGAGTGTGTGAGCAGTGACAGGTGAGTGTGTGTGTGTGTCAGAGGAGTGACAGATGAGTGTGTGTGTGTGAGGAGTGACAGGTGAGTGTGTGAGGAGTGACAGGTGAGTGTGTGTGTGTGAGGAGTGACAGGTGAGTGTGTGTGTGAGGAGTGACAGGTGAGTGTGTGTGTGAGGAGTGACAGGTGAGTGCGTGAGGAGTGACAGGTGAGTGCGTGAGGAGTGACAGGTGAGTGAGTGTGTGAGCAGTGACAGGTGAGTGTGTGTGTGTGTCAGAGGAGTGACAGATGAGTGTGTGTGTGTGAGGAGTGACAGGTGAGTGTGTGAGGAGTGACAGGTGAGTGTGTGTGTGTGAGGAGTGACAGGTGAGTGTGTGTGTATGAGGAGTGAAAGGTGAGTGTGTGAGGAGTGACAGGTGAGTGTGTGTGTGTGTGAGGAGTGACAGGTGAGTATGTGTGTGTGAGGAGTGACAGGTGAGTATGTGTGTGTGAGGAGTGACAGGTGAATATGTGTGTGTGAGGAGTGACAGGTGAGTGTGTGTGTGAGGAGTGACAGGTGAGTGTGTGTGTGAGAAGTGACAGGTGAGCGAGTGTGTGTGTGTGTGTGAGGAGTCACAGGTGAGTGTGTGAGGAGTGACAGGTGAGTGTGTGAGGAGTGACAGGTGAGTGTGTGAGGAGTGACAGGTGAGTGTGTGTGAGGAGTGACAGGTGAGTGTGTGTGTGAGGAGTGACAGGTGAGTGTGTGTGTGAGGAGTGACAGGTGAGTGTGTGTGTGAGGAGTGACAGGTGAGTGTGTGTGTGAGGAGTGACAGGTGAGTGTGTGTGTGAGGAGTGACAGGTGAGCGAGTGTGTGTGTGTGTGTGAGCAGTGACAGGTGAGTGTGTGAGGAGTGACAGGTGAGTGTGTGTGTGAGGAGTGACAGGTGAGTGTGTATGTGAGGAGTGACAGGTGAGTGTGTGAGGAGTGAAAGGTGAGTGTGTGAGGAGTGACAGGTGAGTGTGTGAGGAGTGACAGGTGAGTGTGTGAGGAGTGAAAGGTGAGTGTGTGAGGAGTGACAGGTGAGTGTGTGTGTGAGGAGTGACAGGTGAGTGTGTGTGTGAGGAGTGACAGGTGAGTGTGTGAGGAGTGACAGGTGAGTGTGTGTGTGAGGAGTGACAGGTGAGTGTGTGAGGAGTGACAGGTGTGTGTGTGTGTGTGTGAGGAGTGACAGGTGAGTGTGTGTGTGAGGAGTGACAGGTGAGTGTGTGTGTGAGAAGTGACAGGTGAGCGAGTGTGTGTGTGTGAGGAGTGACAGGTGAGTGTGTGAGGAGTGACAGGTGAGTGTGTGAGGAGTGACAGGTGTGTGTGTGAGGAGTGACAGGTGTGTGTGTGAGGAGTGATAGGTGTGTGTGTGAGGAGTGACAGGTGTGTGTGTGAGGAGTGACAGGTGAGTGTGTGTGTGAGGAGTGACAGGTGAGCGAGTGTGTGTGTGTGTGTGAGGAGTGAAAGGTGAGTGTGTGAGGAGTGACAGGTGAGTGTGTGAGGAGTGACAGGTGAGTGTGTGTGTGAGGAGTGACAGGTGAGTGTGTGTGTGAGGAGTGACAGGTGAGTGTGTGTGTGAGAAGTGACAGGTGAGTGTGTGTGTGAGAAGTGACAGGTGAGTGTGTGAGGAGTGACAGGTGAGTGTGTGAGGAGTGACAGGTGTGTGTGTGTGTGTGAGGAGTGACAGGTGAGTGTGTGTGTGAGGAGTGACAGGTGAGTGTGTGTGTGAGGAGTGACAGGTGAGCGAGTGTGTGTGTGTGAGGAGTGACAGGTGAGTGTGTGTGTGAGGAGTGACAGGTGAGCGAGTGTGTGAGAAGTGACAGGTGAGCGAGTGTGTGTGTGTGAGGAGTGACAGGTGAGTGTGTGAGGAGTGACAGGTGAGTGTGTGTGTGTGAGGAGTGACAGGTGAGTGTGTGTGTGAGGAGTGACAGGTGAGCGAGTGTGTGTGTGTGTGTGTGTGAGGAGTGAAAGGTGAGTGTGTGAGGAGTGACAGGTGAGTGTGTGTGTGTGTGAGGAGTGACAGGTGAGTGTGTGAGGAGTGACAGGTGAGTGTGGGAGGAGTGAAAGGTGTGTGTGGGAGGAGTGACAGGTGAGTGAGTGTGTGAGGAGTGACAGGTGAGTGTGTGTGTGAGGAGTGACAGGTGAGTATGTGTGTGTGTGAGGAGTGACAGGTGAGTGTGTGTGTGAGGAGTGACAGGTGAGTGCGTGAGGAGTGACAGGTGAGTGCGTGAGGAGTGACAGGTGAGTGAGTGTGTGAGCAGTGACAGGTGAGTGTGTGTGTGTCAGAGGAGTGACAGATGAGTGTGTGTGTGTGTGTGTGTGTGAGGAGTGACAGGTGAGTGTGTGTGAGGAGTGACAGGTGAGTGTGTGTGTGTGAGGAGTGACAGGTGTGTGTGTGAGGAGTGACAGGTGAGTGTGTGTGTGAGGAGTGACAGGTGAGTGTGTATGTGAGGAGTGACAGGTGAGTGTGTATGTGAGGAGTGACAGGTGAGTGTGTATGTGAGGAGTGACAGGTGAGTGTGTATGTGAGGAGTGACAGGTGAGTGTGTATGTGAGGAGTGACAGGTGAGTGTGTGAGGAGTGACAGGTGAGTGTGTGTGAGGAGTGACAGGTGAGTGTGTGTGTGAGGAGTGACAGGTGAGTGTGTGTGTGAGGAGTGACAGGTGAGTGTGTGTGTGAGGAGTGACAGGTGAGTGTGTGAGGAGTGACAGGTGAGTGTGTGTGTGAGGAGTGACAGGTGAGTGTGTATGTGAGGAGTGACAGGTGAGTGTGTGTGTGTGAGGAGTGACAGGTGAGTGTGTGTGTGTGAGGAGTGACAGGTGAGTGTGTGTGTGAGGAGTGACAGGTGAGCGAGTGTGTGTGTGTGTGTGAGGAGTGAAAGGTGAGTGTGTGAGGAGTGACAGGTGAGTGTGTGTGTGAGGAGTGACAGGTGAGTGTGTGTGTGAGGAGTGACAGGTGTGTGTGTGTGTGTGAGGAGTGACAGGTGAGTGTGTGTGTGAGGAGTGACAGGTGAGTGTGTGTGTGAGGAGTGACAGGTGAGTGTGTGTGTGAGGAGTGACAGGTGAGCGAGTGTGTGTGTGTGAGGAGTGACAGGTGTGTGTGTGTGTGAGAAGTGACAGGTGAGCGAGTGTGTGTGTGTGAGGAGTGACAGGTGAGTGTGTGAGGAGTGACAGGTGAGTGTGTGTGTGTGAGGAGTGACAGGTGAGCGAGTGTGTGAGAAGTGACAGGTGAGCGAGTGTGTGTGTGTGAGGAGTGACAGGTGAGTGTGTGAGGAGTGACAGGTGAGTGTGTGTGTGTGTGAGGAGTGACAGGTGAGTGTGTGTGTGTGAGGAGTGACAGGTGAGTGTGTGTGTGAGGAGTGACAGGTGAGCGAGTGTGTGTGTGTGTGTGTGTGAGGAGTGAAAGGTGAGTGTGTGAGGAGTGACAGGTGAGTGTGTGTGTGTGTGAGGAGTGACAGGTGAGTGTGTGAGGAGTGACAGGTGAGTGTGGGAGGAGTGAAAGGTGTGTGTGGGAGGAGTGACAGGTGAGTGAGTGTGTGAGGAGTGACAGGTGAGTGTGTGTGTGAGGAGTGACAGGTGAGTATGTGTGTGTGTGAGGAGTGACAGATGAGTGTGTGTGTGTGTGTGTGTGTGAGGAGTGACAGGTGAGTGTGTGTGTGTGTGAGGAGTGACAGGTGAGTGTGTGTGTGTGAGGAGTGACAGGTGTGTGTGTGAGGAGTGACAGGTGAGTGTGTGAGGAGTGACAGGTGAGTGTGTGTGTGAGGAGTGACAGGTGAGTGTGTATGTGAGGAGTGACAGGTGAGTGTGTATGTGAGGAGTGACAGGTGAGTGTGTATGTGAGGAGTGACAGGTGAGTGTGTGAGGAGTGACAGGTGAGTGTGTGAGGAGTGACAGGTGAGTGTGTGTGTGTGAGGTGTGACAGGTGAGTGTGTGTGTGTGAGGAGTGACAGGTGAGTGTGTGTGTGAGGAGTGACAGGTGAGCGAGTGTGTGTGTGTGTGTGAGGAGTGACAGGTGAGTGTGTGTGTGTGAGGAGTGACAGTGACGAGTGTGTGTGTGAGAAGTGACAGGTGAGCGAGTGTGTGTGTGTGAGGAGTGACAGGTGAGTGTGTGAGGAGTGACAGGTGAGTGTGTGTGTGTGTGAGGAGTGACAGGTGAGTGTGTGTGTGTGTGAGGAGTGACAGGTGAGTGTGTGTGTGTGAGGAGTGACAGGTGAGTGTGTGTGTGAGGAGTGACATTTGAGCGAGTGTGTGTGTGTGTGTGTGTGTGAGGAGTGAAAGGTGAGTGTGTGAGGAGTGACAGGTGAGTGTGTGTGTGTGTGAGGAGTGACAGGTGAGTGTGTGAGGAGTGACAGGTGAGTGTGGGAGGAGTGAAAGGTGTGTGTGGGAGGAGTGACAGGTGAGTGAGTGTGTGAGGAGTGACAGGTGAGTGTGTGTGTGAGGAGTGACAGGTGAGTATGTGTGTGTGTGAGGAGTGACAGGTGAGTGTGTGTGTGAGGAGTGACAGGTGAGTGTGTGTGTGAGGAGTGACAGGTGAGCGAGTGTGTGTGTGTGTGTGTGTGAGGAGTGAAAGGTGAGTGTGTGAGGAGTGACAGGTGAGTGTGTGTGTGTGTGAGGAGTGACAGGTGAGTGTGTGAGGAGTGACAGGTGAGTGTGGGAGGAGTGAAAGGTGTGTGTGGGAGGAGTGACAGGTGAGTGAGTGTGTGAGGAGTGACAGGTGAGTGTGTGTGTGAGGAGTGACAGGTGAGTATGTGTGTGTGTGAGGAGTGACAGGTGAGTGTGTGTGTGAGGAGTGACAGGTGAGTGCGTGAGGAGTGACAGGTGAGTGCGTGAGGAGTGACAGGTGAGTGAGTGTGTGAGCAGTGACAGGTGAGTGTGTGTGTGTCAGAGGAGTGACAGATGAGTGTGTGTGTGTGTGTGTGTGAGGAGTGACAGGTGAGTGTGTGTGTGTGTGAGGAGTGACAGGTGAGTGTGTGTGTGTGTGTGAGGAGTGACAGGTGTGTGTGTGAGGAGTGACAGGTGAGTGTGTGAGGAGTGACAGGTGAGTGTGTGTGTGAGGAGTGACAGGTGAGTGTGTATGTGAGGAGTGACAGGTGAGTGTGTGAGGAGTGACAGGTGAGTGTGTGAGGAGTGACAGGTGAGTGTGTGTGTGTGAGGTGTGACAGGTGAGTGTGTGTGTGTGAGGAGTGACAGGTGAGTGTGTGTGTGTGAGGAGTGACAGTGACGAGTGTGTGTGTGTGTGAGGAGTGACAGTGACGAGTGTGTGTGTGAGGAGTGACAGGTGAGCGAGTGTGTGTGTGTGTGAGGAGTGACAGGTGAGTGTGTGTGTGAGAAGTGACAGGTGAGCGAGTGTGTGTGTGAGAAGTGACAGGTGAGCGAGTGTGTGTGTGTGAGGAGTGACAGGTGAGTGTGTGAGGAGTGACAGGTGAGTGTGTGAGGAGTGACAGGTGAGTGTGTGAGGAGTGACAGGTGAGTGTGTGAGGAGTGACAGGTGAGTGTGTGTGAGGAGTGACAGGTGAGTGTGTGTGTGAGGAGTGACAGGTGAGTGTGTGTGTGAGGAGTGACAGGTGAGTGTGTGTGTGAGGAGTGACAGGTGAGTGTGTGAGGAGTGACAGGTGAGTCTGTGTGTGAGGAGTGACAGGTGAGTGTGTATGTGAGGAGTGACAGGTGAGTGTGTGTGTGTGAGGAGTGACAGGTGAGTGTGTGTGTGTGAGGAGTGACAGGTGAGTGTGTGTGTGAGGAGTGACAGGTGAGTGTGTGTGTGAGGAGTGACAGGTGAGCGAGTGTGTGTGTGTGTGTGTGTGAGGAGTGAAAGGTGAGTGTGTGAGGAGTGACAGGTGAGTGTGTGTGTGTGAGAAGTGACAGGTGAGCGAGTGTGTGTGTGTGTGTGTGTGAGGAGTGACAGGTGAGTGTGTGAGGAGTGACAGGTGAGTGTGTGTGTGAGAAGTGACAGGTGAGCGAGTGTGTGTGTGTGTGAGGAGTGACAGGTGAGTGTGTGTGTGTGTGTGAGGAGTGACAGGTGAGTGTGTGAGGAGTGACAGGTGAGTGTGTGTGTGTGAGGAGTGACAGGTGAGTGTGTGTGTGTGAGGAGTGACAGGTGAGTGTGTGTGTGAGGAGTGACAGGTGAGTGTGTGTGTGAGAAGTGACAGGTGAGCGAGTGTGTTTGTGAGGAGTGACAGGTGAGCGAGTGTGTGTGTGAGGAGTGACAGGTGAGTGTGTGAGGAGTGACAGGTGAGCGAGTGTGTGTGTGTGTGAGGAGTGACAGGTGAGTGTGTGTGTGAGAAGTGACAGGTGAGCGAGTGTGTGTGTGTGAGGAGTGACAGGTGAGTGTGTGTGTGAGAAGTGACAGGTGAGCGAGTGTGTGTGTGTGAGGAGTGACAGGTGAGTGTGTGAGGAGTGACAGGTGAGTGTGTGTGTGTGTGAGGAGTGACAGGTGAGTGTGTGTGTGTGAGGAGTGACAGGTGAGTGTGTGTGTGAGGAGTGACAGGTGAGCGAGTGTGTGTGTGTGTGTGTGAGGAGTGAAAGGTGAGTGTGTGAGGAGTGACAGGTGAGTGTGTGTGTGAGGAGTGACAGGTGAGCGAGTGTGTGTGTGTGTGTGTGAGGAGTGAAAGGTGAGTGTGTGAGGAGTGACAGGTGAGTGTGTGTGTGTGTGTGAGGAGTGACAGGTGTGTGTGTGAGGAGTGACAGGTGAGTGTGTGAGGAGTGAAAGGTGTGTGTCAGAGGAGTGACAGGTGAGTGTGTGTGTGAGGAGTGACAGGTGAGTGTGTGTGTGAGGAGTGACAGGTGAGTGTGTGAGGAGTGACAGGTGAGTGTGTGTGTGAGGAGTGACAGGTGAGTGTGTGAGGAGTGACAGGTGAGTGTGTGTGTGAGGAGAGACAGGTGAGCGAGTGTGTGTGTGTGTGAGGAGTGAAAGGTGAGTGTGTGAGGAGTGACAGATGAGTGTGTGAGGAGTGACAGGTGAGTGTGTGAGGAGTGACAGGTGAGTGTGTGAGGAGTGACAGGTGAGTGTGTTTGTGAGGAGTGACAGGTGAGTATGTGTGTGTGTGAGGAGTGACAGGTGAGTATGTGTGTGAGGAGTGACAGGTGAGTGTGTGTGTGAGAAGTGACAGGTGAGCGAGTGTGTGTGAGGAGTGACAGGTGAGCGAGTGTGTGTGTGTGTGTGAGCAGTGACAGGTGAGTGTGTGAGGAGTGACAGGTGAGTGTGTGTGTGAGGAGTGACAGGTGAGTGTGTGAGGAGTGACAGGTGAGTGTGTGAGGAGTGACAGGTGAGTGTGTGTGAGGAGTGACAGGTGAGTGTGTGTGAGGAGTGACAGGTGAGTGTGTGTGTGAGGAGTGACAGGTGAGTGTGTGTGTGTGAGGAGTGACAGGTGAGTGTGTGTGTGAGGAGTGACAGGTGAGTGTGTGTGTGAGGAGTGACAGGTGAGTGTGTGTGTGAGGAGTGACAGGTGAGCGAGTGTGTGTGTGTGTGTGAGCAGTGACAGGTGAGTGTGTGAGGAGTGACAGGTGAGTGTGTGTGTGAGGAGTGACAGGTGAGTGTGTGTGTGTGAGGAGTGACAGGTGAGTGTGTATGTGAGGAGTGACAGGTGAGTGTGTGAGGAGTGAAAGGTGAGTGTGTATGTGAGGAGTGACAGGTGAGTGTGTGAGGAGTGAAAGGTGAGTGTGTGAGGAGTGAAAGGTGAGTGTGTGAGGAGTGACAGGTGAGTGTGTGAGGAGTGACAGGTGAGTGTGTGAGGAGTGACAGGTGAGTGTGTGAGGAGTGACAGGTGAGTGTGTGAGGAGTGACAGGTGAGTGTGTGTGTGAGGAGTGACAGGTGAGTATGTGAGGAGTGACAGGTGTGTGTGTGTGTGTGTGTGTGTGTGTGTGTGTGTGTGAGGAGTGACAGGTGAGTGTGTGTGTGAGGAGTGACAGGTGAGTGTGTGTGTGTGAGAAGTGACAGGTGAGCGAGTGTGTGTGTGTGAGGAGTGACAGGTGAGTGTGTGAGGAGTGACAGGTGTGTGTGTGAGGAGTGACAGGTGTGTGTGTGAGGAGTGACAGGTGTGTGTGTGAGGAGTGATAGGTGTGTGTGTGAGGAGTGACAGGTGTGTGTGTGAGGAGTGACAGATGAGTGTGTGTGTGAGGAGTGACAGGTGAGCGAGTGTGTGTGTGTGTGTGTGAGGAGTGAAAGGTGAGTGTGTGAGGAGTGACAGGTGAGTGTGTGAGGAGTGACAGGTGAGTGTGTGTGTGAGGAGTGACAGGTGAGTGTGTGTGTGAGAAGTGACAGGTGAGTGTGTGTGTGAGAAGTGACAGGTGAGTGTGTGTGTGAGGAGTGACAGGTGAGTGTGTGAGGAGTGACAGGTGTGTGTGTGTGTGTGAGGAGTGACAGGTGAGTGTGTGTGTGAGGAGTGACAGGTGAGCGAGTGTGTGTGTGTGAGGAGTGACAGGTGAGTGTGTGTGTGAGAAGTGACAGGTGAGCGAGTGTGTGTGTGTGAGGAGTGACAGGTGAGTGTGTGAGGAGTGACAGGTGAGTGTGTGAGGAGTGACAGGTGAGTGTGTGTGTGTGAGGAGTGACAGGTGAGCGAGTGTGTGTGTGTGAGGAGTGACAGGTGAGTGTGTGTGTGAGAAGTGACAGGTGAGCGAGTGTGTGTGTGTGAGGAGTGACAGGTGAGTGTGTGAGGAGTGACAGGTGAGTGTGTGTGTGTGAGGAGTGACAGGTGAGTGTGTGTGTGTGAGGAGTGACAGGTGAGTGTGTGTGTGAGGAGTGACAGGTGAGCGAGTGTGTGTGTGTGTGTGTGAGGAGTGACAGGTGAGTGTGTGAGGAGTGACAGGTGAGTGTGTGTGTGTGTGAGGAGTGACAGGTGAGTGTGTGAGGAGTGACAGGTGAGTGTGGGAGGAGTGAAAGGTGTGTGTGGGAGGAGTGACAGGTGAGTGAGTGTGTGAGGAGTGACAGGTGAGTGTGTGTGTGAGGAGTGACAGGTGAGTATGTGTGTGTGTGAGGAGTGACAGGTGAGTGTGTGTGTGAGGAGTGACAGGTGAGTGCGTGAGGAGTGACAGGTGAGTGCGTGAGGAGTGACAGGTGAGTGTGTGTGTGTCAGAGGAGTGACAGATGAGTGTGTGTGTGTGTGTGTGTGAGGAGTGACAGGTGAGTGTGTGTGTGTGTGAGGAGTGACAGGTGAGTGTGTGAGGAGTGACAGGTGAGTGTGTGAGGAGTGACAGGTGAGTGTGTGTGTGAGGAGTGACAGGTGAGTGTGTATGTGAGGAGTGACAGGTGAGTGTGTGAGGAGTGACAGGTGAGTGTGTGTGTGTGAGGAGTGACAGTGACGAGTGTGTGTGTGTGTGAGGAGTGACAGTGACGAGTGTGTGTGTGTGTGAGGAGTGACAGGTGAGCGAGTGTGTGTGTGTGTGAGGAGTGACAGGTGAGTGTGTGTGTGAGGAGTGACAGGTGAGTGTGTGTGTGAGAAGTGACAGGTGAGCGAGTGTGTGTGTGTGAGGAGTGACAGGTGAGTGTGTGAGGAGTGACAGGTGAGTGTGTGAGGAGTGACAGGTGAGTGTGTGTGAGGAGTGACAGGTGAGTGTGTGTGTGAGGAGTGACAGGTGAGTGTGTGTGTGAGGAGTGACAGGTGAGTGTGTGTGTGAGGAGTGACAGGTGAGTGTGTGAGGAGTGACAGGTGAGTGTGTGTGTAAGGAGTGACAGGTGAGTGTGTATGTGAGGAGTGACAGGTGAGTGTGTGAGGAGTGACAGGTGAGTGTGTGTGTGAGGAGTGACAGGTGAGCGAGTGTGTGTGTGTGTGTGTGAGGAGTGAAAGGTGAGTGTGTGAGGAGTGACAGGTGAGTGTGTGAGGAGTGACAGGTGAGTGTGTGTGTGAGGAGTGACAGGTGAGTGTGTGTGTGAGAAGTGACAGGTGAGTGTGTGTGTGAGAAGTGACAGGTGAGTGTGTGTGTGAGGAGTGACAGGTGAGTGTGTGAGGAGTGACAGGTGTGTGTGTGTGTGTGAGGAGTGACAGGTGAGTGTGTGTGTGAGGAGTGACAGGTGAGTGTGTGTGTGAGAAGTGACAGGTGAGCGAGTGTGTGTGTGTGAGGAGTGACAGGTGAGTGTGTGAGGAGTGACAGGTGAGTGTGTGTGTGTGAGGAGTGACAGGTGAGCGAGTGTGTGTGTGTGAGGAGTGACAGGTGAGCGAGTGTGTGTGTGTGAGGAGTGACAGGTGAGTGTGTGTGTGAGAAGTGACAGGTGAGCGAGTGTGTGTGTGTGAGGAGTGACAGGTGAGTGTGTGAGGAGTGACAGGTGAGTGTGTGTGTGTGAGGAGTGACAGGTGAGTGTGTGTGTGAGGAGTGACAGGTGAGTGTGTGAGGAGTGACAGGTGAGTGTTGGAGGAGTGAAAGGTGTGTGTGGGAGGAGTGACAGGTGAGTGAGTGTGTGAGGAGTGACAGGTGAGTGTGTGTGTGAGGAGTGACAGGTGAGTATGTGTGTGTGTGAGGAGTGACAGGTGAGTGTGTGTGTGAGGAGTGACAGGTGAGTGCGTGAGGAGTGACAGGTGAGTGCGTGAGGAGTGACAGGTGAGTGTGTGTGTGTCAGAGGAGTGACAGGTGAGTGTGTGTGTGAGGAGTGACAGGTGAGTGCGTGAGGAGTGACAGGTGAGTGTGTGAGGAGTGACAGGTGAGTGTGTGTGTGTGTGAGGAGTGACAGGTGAGTGTGTGAGGAGTGACAGGTGAGTGTGTGAGGAGTGACAGGTGAGTGTGTGTGTGAGGAGTGACAGGTGAGTGTGTATGTGAGGAGTGACAGGTGAGTGTGTGAGGAGTGACAGGTGAGTGTGTGTGTGTGAGGAGTGACAGTGACGAGTGTGTGTGTGTGTGAGGAGTGACAGTGACGAGTGTGTGTGTGTGTGAGGAGTGACAGGTGAGCGAGTGTGTGTGTGTGTGAGGAGTGACAGGTGAGTGTGTGTGTGAGGAGTGACAGGTGAGTGTGTGTGTGAGAAGTGACAGGTGAGCGAGTGTGTGTGTGTGAGGAGTGACAGGTGAGTGTGTGAGGAGTGACAGGTGAGTGTGTGAGGAGTGACAGGTGAGTGTGTGAGGAGTGACAGGTGAGTGTGTGTGAGGAGTGACAGGTGAGTGTGTGTGTGAGGAGTGACAGGTGAGTGTGTGTGTGAGGAGTGACAGGTGAGTGTGTGTGTGAGGAGTGACAGGTGAGTGTGTGTGTGAGGAGTGACAGGTGAGTGTGTGTGTGAGGAGTGACAGGTGAGTGTGTGTGTGAGGAGTGACAGGTGAGTGTGTGAGGAGTGACAGGTGAGTGTGTGTGTAAGGAGTGACAGGTGAGTGTGTATGTGAGGAGTGACAGGTGAGTGTGTATGTGAGGAGTGACAGGTGAGTGTGTATGTGAGGAGTGACAGGTGAGTGTGTGTGTGAGGAGTGACAGGTGAGTGTGTGTGTGTGAGAAGTGACAGGTGAGCGAGTGTGTGTGTGTGTGTGTGAGGAGTGACAGGTGAGTGTGTGAGGAGTGACAGGTGAGTGTGTGAGGAGTGACAGGTGAGTGTGTGTGTGTGAGGAGTGACAGGTGAGTGTGTGTGTGTGAGGAGTGACAGGTGAGTGTGTGTGTGTGAGGAGTGACAGGTGAGTGTGTGTGTGAGAAGTGACAGGTGAGCGAGTGTGTGTGTGAGGAGTGACAGGTGAGCGAGTGTGTGTGTGAGGAGTGACAGGTGAGTGTGTGAGGAGTGACAGGTGAGCGAGTGTGTGTGTGTGTGAGGAGTGACAGGTGAGTGTGTGTGTGAGAAGTGACAGGTGAGCGAGTGTGTGTGTGTGAGGAGTGACAGGTGAGTGTGTGAGGAGTGACAGGTGAGTGTGTGTGTGTGAGGAGTGACAGGTGAGTGTGTGTGTGAGGAGTGACAGGTGAGCGAGTGTGTGTGTGTGTGTGTGAGGAGTGAAAGGTGAGTGTGTGAGGAGTGAAAGGTGAGTGTGTGAGGAGTGACAGGTGAGTGTGTGTGTGTGTGAGGAGTGACAGGTGTGTGTGTGAGGAGTGACAGGTGAGTGTGTGAGGAGTGAAAGGTGTGTGTCAGAGGAGTGACAGGTGAGTGTGTGTGAGGAGTGACAGGTGAGTGTGTGTGTGAGGAGTGACAGGTGAGTGTGTGAGGAGTGAAAGGTGAGTGTGTGAGGAGTGACAGGTGAGTGTGTGAGGAGTGACAGGTGAGTGTGTGAGGAGTGACAGGTGAGTGTGTGTGTGAGGAGTGACAGGTGAGTGTGTGAGGAGTGACAGGTGAGTGTGTGTGTGAGGAGTGACAGGTGAGTGTGTGTGTGAGGAGTGACAGGTGAGCGAGTGTGTGTGTGTGTGAGGAGTGAAAGGTGAGTGTGTGAGGAGTGACAGGTGAGTGTGTGAGGAGTGACAGGTGAGTGTGTGTGTGAGGAGTGACAGGTGAGTGTGTGTGTGAGAAGTGACAGGTGAGTGTGTGTGAGGAGTGACAGGTGAGTGTGTGAGGAGTGACAGGTGTGTGTGTGTGTGTGAGGAGTGACAGGTGAGTGTGTGTGTGAGGAGTGACAGGTGAGCGAGTGTGTGTGTGTGAGGAGTGACAGGTGAGTGTGTGTGTGAGAAGTGACAGGTGAGCGAGTGTGTGTGTGTGAGGAGTGACAGGTGAGTGTGTGTGTGAGGAGTGACAGGTGAGTGTGTGTGTGTGAGGAGTGACAGGTGAGCGAGTGTGTGTGTGTGAGGAGTGACAGGTGAGTGTGTGTGTGAGAAGTGACAGGTGAGCGAGTGTGTGTGTGTGAGGAGTGACAGGTGAGTGTGTGAGGAGTGACAGGTGAGTGTGTGTGTGTGAGGAGTGACAGGTGAGTGTGTGTGTGAGGAGTGACAGGTGAGTGTGTGTGTGAGGAGTGACAGGTGAGCGAGTGTGTGTGTGTGTGTGTGTGAGGAGTGAAAGGTGAGTGTGTGAGGAGTGACAGGTGAGTGTGTGTGTGTGAGGAGTGACAGGTGAGTGTGTGAGGAGTGACAGGTGAGTGTGTGAGGAGTGACAGGTGAGTGTGGGAGGAGTGAAAGGTGTGTGTGGGAGGAGTGACAGGTGAGTGAGTGTGTGAGGAGTGACAGGTGAGTGTGTGTGTGTGTGTGTGTGAGGAGTGACAGGTGAGTGTGTGTGTGTGTGAGGAGTGACAGGTGAGTGTGTGTGTGTGAGGAGTGACAGGTGTGTGTGTGAGGAGTGACAGGTGTGTGTGTGAGGAGTGACAGGTGAGTGTGTATGTGAGGAGTGACAGGTGAGTGTGTGAGGAGTGACAGGTGAGTGTGTGAGGAGTGACAGGTGAGTGTGTGTGTGTGAGGAGTGACAGGTGTGTGTGTGAGGAGTGACAGGTGAGTGTGTGTGTGAGGAGTGACAGGTGAGCGAGTGTGTGTGTGAGGAGTGAAAGGTGAGTGTGTGAGGAGTGACAGGTGAGTGTGTGAGGAGTGACAGGTGAGTGTGTGTGTGAGGAGTGACAGGTGAGTGTGTGTGTGAGAAGTGACAGGTGAGTGTGTGTGTGAGAAGTGACAGGTGAGTGTGTGTGTGAGGAGTGACAGGTGAGTGTGTGAGGAGTGACAGGTGAGTGTGTGTGTGAGAAGTGACAGGTGAGTGTGTGTGTGAGAAGTGACAGGTGAGTGTGTGTGTGAGGAGTGACAGGTGAGTGTGTGAGGAGTGACAGGTGTGTGTGTGTGTGTGAGGAGTGACAGGTGAGTGTGTGTGTGAGGAGTGACAGGTGAGCGAGTGTGTGTGTGTGAGGAGTGACAGGTGAGTGTGTGTGTGAGAAGTGACAGGTGAGCGAGTGTGTGTGTGTGAGGAGTGACAGGTGAGTGTGTGAGGAGTGACAGGTGAGTGTGTGTGTGTGAGGACTGACAGGTGAGCGAGTGTGTGTGTGTGAGGAGTGACAGGTGAGTGTGTGTGTGAGAAGTGACAGGTGAGCGAGTGTGTGTGTGTGAGGAGTGACAGGTGAGTGTGTGAGGAGTGACAGGTGAGTGTGTGTGTGTGAGGAGTGACAGGTGAGTGTGTGTGTGTGAGGAGTGACAGGTGAGCGAGTGTGTGTGTGTGAGGAGTGACAGGTGAGTGTGTGAGGAGTGACAGGTGAGTGTGTGTGTGTGAGGACTGACAGGTGAGCGAGTGTGTGTGTGTGAGGAGTGACAGGTGAGTGTGTGTGTGAGAAGTGACAGGTGAGCGAGTGTGTGTGTGTGAGGAGTGACAGGTGAGTGTGTGAGGAGTGACAGGTGAGTGTGTGTGTGTGAGGAGTGACAGGTGAGTGTGTGTGTGTGAGGAGTGACAGGTGAGTGTGTGTGTGAGGAGTGACAGGTGAGCGTGTGTGTGAGGAGTGACAGGTGAGCGAGTGTGTGTGTGTGTGTGTGTGAGGAGTGAAAGGTGAGTGTGTGAGGAGTGACAGGTGAGTGTGTGTGTGTGAGGAGTGACAGGTGAGTGTGTGAGGAGTGACAGGTGAGTGTGTGAGGAGTGACAGGTGAGTGTGGGAGGAGTGAAAGGTGTGTGTGGGAGGAGTGACAGGTGAGTGAGTGTGTGAGGAGTGACAGGTGAGTGTGTGTGTGAGGAGTGACAGGTGAGTGTGTGTGTGTGTGTGTGTGTGTGTGTGTGAGGAGTGACAGGTGAGTGTGTGTGTGTGTGAGGAGTGACAGGTGAGTGTGTGTGTGTGAGGAGTGACAGGTGTGTGTGTGAGGAGTGATAGGTGAGTGTGTGTGTGTGAGGAGTGACAGGTGAGTGTGTGTGTGTGAGGAGTGACAGGTGAGTGTGTGTGTGTGAGGAGTGACAGGTGAGCGAGTGTGTGTGTGTGTGAGGAGTGACAGGTGAGTGTGTGTGTGAGGAGTGACAGGTGAGTGTGTGTGTGAGAAGTGACAGGTGAGCGAGTGTGTGTGTGTGAGGAGTGACAGGTGAGTGTGTGAGGAGTGACAGGTGAGTGTGTGAGGAGTGACAGGTGAGTGTGTGAGGAGTGACAGGTGAGTGTGTGTGAGGAGTGACAGGTGAGTGTGTGTGTGAGGAGTGACAGGTGAGTGTGTGTGTGAGGAGTGACAGGTGAGTGTGTGTGTGAGGAGTGACAGGTGAGTGTGTGTGTGAGGAGTGACAGGTGAGTGTGTGTGTGAGGAGTGACAGGTGAGTGTGTGAGGAGTGACAGGTGAGTGTGTGTGTGAGGAGTGACAGGTGAGTGTGTATGTGAGGAGTGACAGGTGAGTGTGTGTGTGTGAGGAGTGACAGGTGAGTGTGTGTGTGAGGAGTGACAGGTGAGTGTGTGAGGAGTGACAGGTGAGTGTGTGTGTGTGAGAAGTGACAGGTGAGCGAGTGTGTGTGTGTGTGTGTGTGTGTGAGGAGTGACAGGTGAGTGTGTGAGGAGTGACAGGTGAGTGTGTGTGTGAGGAGTGACAGGTGAGTGTGTGTGTGTGTGTGAGGAGTGACAGGTGAGTGTGTGAGGAGTGACAGGTGAGTGTGTGTGTGTGAGGAGTGACAGGTGAGTGTGTGTGTGTGAGGAGTGACAGGTGAGTGTGTGTGTGAGGAGTGACAGGTGAGTGTGTGTGTGAGGAGTGACAGGTGAGTGTGTGTGTGAGGAGTGACAGGTGAGTGTGTGTGTGTGTGAGGAGTGACAGGTGAGTGTGTGTGTGTGTGAGGAGTGACAGGTGAGTGTGTGTGTGTGTGAGGAGTGACAGGTGAGTGTGTGAGGAGTGACAGGTGAGCGAGTGTGTGTGTGTGTGAGGAGTGACAGGTGAGTGTCTGTGTGAGAAGTGACAGGTGAGCGAGTGTGTGTGTGTGAGGAGTGACAGGTGAGTGTGTGAGGAGTGACAGGTGAGTGTGTGTGTGTGAGGAGTGACAGGTGAGTGTGTGTGTGTGAGGAGTGACAGGTGAGTGTGTGTGTGTGAGGAGTGACAGGTGAGTGTGTGTGTGAGGAGTGACAGGTGAGCGAGTGTGTGTGTGTGTGAGGAGTGAAAGGTGAGTGTGTGAGGAGTGACAGGTGAGTGTGTGTGTGTGTGTGAGGAGTGACAGGTGTGTGTGTGTGAGGAGTGACAGGTGAGTGTGTGAGGAGTGAAAGGTGTGTGTCAGAGGAGTGACAGGTGAGTGTGTGTGTGAGGAGTGACAGGTGAGTGTGTGTGTGAGGAGTGACAGGTGAGTGTGTGAGGAGTGACAGGTGAGTGTGTGAGGAGTGACAGGTGAGTGTGTGTGTGAGGAGTGACAGGTGAGTGTGTGAGGAGTGACAGGTGAGTGTGTGTGTGAGGAGTGACAGGTGAGCGAGTGTGTGTGTGTGTGAGGAGTGAAAGGTGAGTGTGTGAGGAGTGACAGGTGAGTGTGTGTGTGAGGAGTGACAGGTGAGCGAGTGTGTGTGTGTGAGGAGTGACAGGTGAGTGTGTGTGTGAGAAGTGACAGGTGAGCGAGTGTGTGTGTGTGAGGAGTGAAAGGTGAGTGTGTGAGGAGTGACAGGTGAGTGTGTGAGGAGTGACAGGTGAGTGTGTGTGTGAGGAGTGACAGGTGAGTGTGTGTGTGAGGAGTGACAGGTGAGTGTGTGTGTGAGGAGTGACAGGTGAGTGTGTGTGTGAGGAGTGACAGGTGAGCGAGTGTGTGTGTGTGAGGAGTGACAGGTGAGTGTGTGTGTGAGAAGTGACAGGTGAGTGTGTGAGGAGTGACAGGTGAGTGTGTGTGTGTGAGGAGTGACAGGTGTGTGTGTGAGGAGTGACAGGTGTGTGTGTGAGGAGTGACATGTGAGTGTGTGAGGAGTGACATGTGAGTGTGTGAGGAGTGACATGTGAGTGTGTGAGGAGTGACAGGTGAGTGTGTGTGTGAGGAGTGACAGGTGAGTGTGTGTGTGAGGAGTGACAGGTGAGTGTGTGTGTGAGAAGTGACAGGTGAGTGTGTGAGGAGTGACAGGTGAGTGTGTGTGTGTGTGTGTGAGGAGTGACAGGTGAGTGTGTGTGTGTGAGGAGTGACAGGTGTGTGTGTGAGGAGTGACATGTGAGTGTGTGAGGAGTGACAGGTGTGTGTCAGAGGAGTGACAGATGAGTGAGTGTGTGAGGAGTGACAGGTGAGTGTGTGTGTGAGGAGTGACAGGTGAGTATGTGTGTGTGTGAGGAGTGACAGGTGAGTATGTGTGTGTGTGAGGAGTGACAGGTGAGTGTGTGTGTGAGGAGTGACAGGTGAGTGTGTGAGGAGTGACAGGTGAGTGTGTGAGGAGTGACAGGTGAGTGTGTGTGTGAGGAGTGACAGGTGAGTGTTTATGTGAGGAGTGACAGGTGAGTGTGTGAGGAGTGACAGGTGAGTGTGTGTGTGAGGAGTGACAGGTGAGTGTGTGTGTGAGGAGTGACAGGTGAGCGAGTGTGTGTGTGTGTGAGGAGTGAAAGGTGAGTGTGTGAGGAGTGACAGGTGAGTGTGTGAGGAGTGACAGGTGAGTGTGTGAGGAGTGACAGGTGAGTGTGTGAGGAGTGACAGGTGAGTGTGTGAGGAGTGACAGGTGAGTGTGTGAGGAGTGACAGGTGAGTGTGTGAGGAGTGACAGGTGAGTGTGTGAGGAGTGACAGGTGAGTGTGTGAGGAGTGACAGGTGTGTGTGTGAGGAGTGACAGGTGAGTGTGTGTGTGTGAGGAGTGACAGGTGAGTGTGTGTGTGTGAGGAGTGACAGGTGAGTGTGTGTGTGTGAGGAGTGACAGGTGAGCGAGTGTGTGAGGAGTGACAGGTGAGAGTGTGTGTGAGGAGTGACAGGTGAGCGAGTGTGTGTATGAGGAGTGACAGGTGAGTGTGTGAGGAGTGACAGGTGTGTGTCAGAGGAGTGACAGGTGTGTGTCAGAGGAGTGACAGGTGAGTGTGTGTGTGAGGAGTGACAGGTGAGTGTGTGTGTGAGGAGTGACAGGTGAGTGTGTGAGGAGTGACAGGTGAGTGTGTGTGTGAGAAGTGACAGGTGAGTGTGTGTGTGTGTGAGGAGTGACAGGTGAGTGTGTGAGGAGTGAGAGGTGAGTGTGTGAGGAGTGAGAGGTGAGTGTGTGTGTGAGAAGTGACAGGTGAGTGTGTGTGTGAGAAGTGACAGGTGAGCGAGTGTGTGTGTGTGTGTGTGTGTGTGTGAGGAGTGACAGGTGAGTGTGTGTGTGAGGAGTGACAGGTGAGTGTGTGTGTGAGGAGTGACAGGTGAGTGTGTGTGTGAGGAGTGACAGGTGAGTGTGTGAGGAGTGACAGGTGAGTGTGTGAGGAGTGACAGGTGAGTGTGTGTGTGTGAGAAGTGACAGGTGAGTGTGTGTGTGAGAAGTGACAGGTGAGTGTGTGTGTGAGAAGTGACAGGTGAGTGTGTGTGTGAGAAGTGACAGGTGAGTGTGTGTGTGAGAAGTGACAGGTGAGTGTGTGAGGAGTGACAGGTGAGTGTGTGAGGAGTCACAGGTGTGTGTGTGAGGAGTGACAGGTGAGTGTGTGTGTGAGGAGTGACAGGTGAGCGGGTGTGTGAGGAGTGACAGGTGAGCGTGTGTGTGAGGAGTGACAGGTGAGCGGGTGTGTGAGGAGTGACAGGTGAGTGTGTGAGGAGTGACAGGTGAGTGTGTGTGTGAGGAGTGACAGGTGAGTGTGTGTGTGAGGAGTGACAGGTGAGTGTGTGTGTGAGGAGTGACAGGTGAGTGTGTGTGTGAGGAGTGACAGGTGAGTGTGTGTGTGAGGAGTGACAGGTGAGTGTGTGTGTGAGGAGTGACAGGTGAGTGTGTGTGTGAGGAGTGACAGGTGAGTGTGTGAGGAGTGACAGGTGAGCGAGTGTGTGTGTGTGTGTGTGAGGAGTGACAGGTGAGTGTGTGAGGAGTGACAGGTGAGTGTGTGTGTGTGTGAGGAGTGACAGGTGAGTGTGTGTGTGTGTGAGGAGTGACAGGTGAGTGTGTGTGTGAGGAGTGACAGGTGAGTGTGTGTGTGAGGAGTGACAGGTGTGTGTGTGAGGAGTGACAGGTGAGCGGGTGTGTGAGGAGTGACAGGTGAGCGTGTGTGTGAGGAGTGACAGGTGAGCGGGTGTGTGAGGAGTGACAGGTGAGCGGGTGTGTGAGGAGTGACAGGTGAGTGTGTGTGTGAGGAGTGACAGGTGAGTGTGTGTGTGAGGAGTGACAGGTGAGTGTGTGTGTGAGGAGTGACAGGTGAGTGTGTGTGTGAGGAGTGACAGGTGAGTGTGTGTGTGAGGAGTGACAGGTGAGTGTGTGTGTGAGGAGTGACAGGTGAGTGTGTGTGTGAGGAGTGACAGGTGAGTGTGTGTGTGAGGAGTGACAGGTGAGTGTGTGAGGAGTGACAGGTGAGCGAGTGTGTGTGTGTGTGTGTGAGGAGTGACAGGTGAGTGTGTGAGGAGTGACAGGTGAGTGTGTGTGTGTGTGAGGAGTGACAGGTGAGTGTGTGTGTGTGTGAGGAGTGACAGGTGAGTGTGTGTGTGAGGAGTGACAGGTGAGTGTGTGTGTGAGGAGTGACAGGTGAGTGTGTGTGTGAGGAGTGACAGGTGAGTGTGTGTGTGAGGAGTGACAGGTGTGTGTGTGAGGAGTGACAGGTGAGTGTGTGTGTGAGGAGTGACAGGTGAGTGGGTGTGTGAGGAGTGACAGGTGAGTGTGTGAGGAGTGACAGGTGTGTGTGTGTGTGTGTGTGAGGAGTGACAGGTGAGCGAGTGTGTGTGTGTGTGAGGAGTGACAGGTGAGTGTGTGTGTGAGGAGTGACAGGTGAGCGAGTGTGTGTGTGTGTGAGGAGTGACAGGTGAGTGTGTGTGTGAGGAGTGACAGGTGAGTGTGTGTGTGAGGAGTGACAGGTGAGTGTGTGTGTGAGGAGTGACAGGTGAGTGTGTGTGTGAGGAGTGACAGGTGAGTGTGTGTGTGAGGAGTGACAGGTGAGTGTGTGTGTGAGGAGTGACAGGTGAGTGTGTGTGTGAGGAGTGACAGGTGAGTGTGTGAGGAGTGACAGGTGAGTGTGTGTGTGAGGAGTGACAGGTGAGTGTGTGTGTGAGGAGTGACAGGTGAGTGTGTGAGGAGTGACAGGTGAGTGTGTGTGTGAGGAGTGACAGGTGAGTGTGTGAGGAGTGACAGGTGAGCGAGTGTGTGTGTGTGTGTGTGTGTGAGGAGTGACAGGTGAGTGTGTGAGGAGTGACAGGTGAGTGTGTGAGGAGTGACAGGTGTGTGTGTGTTGAGGAGTGACAGGTGAGTGTGTGTGTGTGAGGAGTGACAGGTGAGTGTGTGTGAGGAGTGACAGGTGAGTGTGTGTGTGAGGAGTGACAGGTGAGTGTGTGTGTGAGGAGTGACAGGTGAGTGTGTGTGTGAGGAGTGACAGGTGAGTGTGTGTGTGAGGAGTGACAGGTGAGTGGGTGTGTGAGGAGTGACAGGTGAGTGTGTGAGGAGTGACAGGTGTGTGTGTGTGTGTGTGTGAGGAGTGACAGGTGAGCGAGTGTGTGTGTGTGTGAGGAGTGACAGGTGAGTGTGTGTGTGAGGAGTGACAGGTGAGTGTGTGAGGAGTGACAGGTGAGTGTGTGTGTGAGGAGTGACAGGTGAGTGTGTGAGGAGTGACAGGTGAGCGAGTGTGTGTGTGTGTGTGTGTGTGTGAGGAGTGACAGGTGAGTGTGTGAGGAGTGACAGGTGTGTGTGTGTGTGAGGAGTGACAGGTGAGTGTGTGTGTGAGGAGTGAAAGGTGAGTGTGTGAGGAGTGACAGGTGAGTGTGTGAGGAGTGACAGGTGAGTGTGTGTGTGAGGAGTGACAGGTGAGTGTGTGTGTGAGGAGTGACAGGTGAGTGTGTGTGTGAGGAGTGACAGGTGAGTGTGTGTGTGTGAGGAGTGACAGGTGAGCGAGTGTGTGTGTGTGAGGAGTGACAGGTGAGTGTGTGTGTGAGAAGTGACAGGTGAGTGTGTGAGGAGTGACAGGTGAGTGTGTGTGTGTGAGGAGTGACAGGTGTGTGTGTGAGGAGTGACAGGTGTGTGTGTGAGGAGTGACATGTGAGTGTGTGAGGAGTGACATGTGAGTGTGTGAGGAGTGACATGTGAGTGTGTGAGGAGTGACAGGTGAGTGTGTGTGTGAGGAGTGACAGGTGAGTGTGTGTGTGAGAAGTGACAGGTGAGTGTGTGAGGAGTGACAGGTGAGTGTGTGTGTGTGTGTGTGTGTGAGGAGTGACAGGTGAGTGTGTGTGTGTGAGGAGTGACAGGTGTGTGTGTGAGGAGTGACATGTGAGTGTGTGAGGAGTGACAGGTGTGTGTCAGAGGAGTGACAGATGAGTGAGTGTGTGAGGAGTGACAGGTGAGTGTGTGTGTGAGGAGTGACAGGTGAGTATGTGTGTGTGTGAGGAGTGACAGGTGAGTATGTGTGTGTGTGAGGAGTGACAGGTGAGTGAGTGTGTGAGGAGTGACAGGTGAGTGTGTGAGGAGTGACAGGTGAGTGTGTGAGGAGTGACAGGTGAGTGTGTGTGTGAGGAGTGACAGGTGAGTGTGTGTGTGAGGAGTGACAGGTGAGTGTTTATGTGAGGAGTGACAGGTGAGTGTGTGAGGAGTGACAGGTGAGTGTGTGTGTGAGGAGTGACAGGTGAGTGTGTGTGTGAGGAGTGACAGGTGAGCGAGTGTGTGTGTGTGTGAGGAGTGAAAGGTGAGTGTGTGAGGAGTGACAGGTGAGTGTGTGAGGAGTGACAGGTGAGTGTGTGAGGAGTGACAGGTGAGTGTGTGAGGAGTGACAGGTGAGTGTGTGAGGAGTGACAGGTGAGTGTGTGAGGAGTGACAGGTGAGTGTGTGAGGAGTGACAGGTGAGTGTGTGAGGAGTGACAGGTGAGTGTGTGAGGAGTGACAGGTGAGTGTGTGAGGAGTGACAGGTGAGTGTGTGAGGAGTGACAGGTGTGTGTGTGAGGAGTGACAGGTGAGTGTGTGTGTGTGAGGAGTGACAGGTGAGTGTGTGTGTGTGAGGAGTGACAGGTGAGTGTGTGTGTGTGAGGAGTGACAGGTGAGTGTGTGTGTGTGAGGAGTGACAGGTGAGCGAGTGTGTGAGGAGTGACAGGTGAGAGTGTGTGTGAGGAGTGACAGGTGAGCGAGTGTGTGTATGAGGAGTGACAGGTGAGTGTGTGAGGAGTGACAGGTGTGTGTCAGAGGAGTGACAGGTGTGTGTCAGAGGAGTGACAGGTGAGTGTGTGTGTGAGGAGTGACAGGTGAGTGTGTGTGTGAGGAGTGACAGGTGAGTGTGTGTGTGAGAAGTGACAGGTGAGTGTGTGTGTGTGTGAGGAGTGAGAGGTGAGTGTGTGAGGAGTGAGAGGTGAGTGTGTGTGTGAGAAGTGACAGGTGAGTGTGTGTGTGAGAAGTGACAGGTGAGCGAGTGTGTGTGTGTGTGTGTGTGTGTGTGAGGAGTGACAGGTGAGTGTGTGTGTGAGGAGTGACAGGTGAGTGTGTGTGTGAGGAGTGACAGGTGAGTGTGTGTGTGAGGAGTGACAGGTGAGTGTGTGAGGAGTGACAGGTGAGTGTGTGAGGAGTGACAGGTGAGTGTGTGAGGAGTGACAGGTGAGTGTGTGTGTGTGAGAAGTGACAGGTGAGTGTGTGTGTGAGAAGTGACAGGTGAGTGTGTGTGTGAGAAGTGACAGGTGAGTGTGTGTGTGAGAAGTGACAGGTGAGTGTGTGTGTGAGAAGTGACAGGTGAGTGTGTGAGGACTGACAGGTGAGTGTGTGAGGAGTGACAGGTGTGTGTGTGAGGAGTGACAGGTGAGTGTGTGTGTGAGGAGTGACAGGTGAGCGGGTGTGTGAGGAGTGACAGGTGAGCGTGTGTGTGAGGAGTGACAGGTGAGCGGGTGTGTGAGGAGTGACAGGTGAGTGTGTGAGGAGTGACAGGTGAGTGTGTGTGTGAGGAGTGACAGGTGAGTGTGTGAGGAGTGACAGGTGAGTGTGTGAGGAGTGACAGGTGAGTGTGTGTGTGAGGAGTGACAGGTGAGTGTGTGTGTGAGGAGTGACAGGTGAGTGTGTGTGTGAGGAGTGACAGGTGAGTGTGTGTGTGAGGAGTGACAGGTGAGTGTGTGTGTGAGGAGTGACAGGTGAGTGTGTGAGGAGTGACAGGTGAGCGAGTGTGTGTGTGTGTGTGTGAGGAGTGACAGGTGAGTGTGTGAGGAGTGACAGGTGAGTGTGTGTGTGTGTGAGGAGTGACAGGTGAGTGTGTGTGTGTGTGAGGAGTGACAGGTGAGTGTGTGTGTGAGGAGTGACAGGTGAGTGTGTGTGTGAGGAGTGACAGGTGTGTGTGTGAGGAGTGACAGGTGAGCGGGTGTGTGAGGAGTGACAGGTGAGCGTGTGTGTGAGGAGTGACAGGTGAGCGGGTGTGTGAGGAGTGACAGGTGAGTGTGTGAGGAGTGACAGGTGAGTGTGTGTGTGAGGAGTGACAGGTGAGTGTGTGTGTGAGGAGTGACAGGTGAGTGTGTGTGTGAGGAGTGACAGGTGAGTGTGTGTGTGAGGAGTGACAGGTGAGTGTGTGTGTGAGGAGTGACAGGTGAGTGTGTGTGTGAGGAGTGACAGGTGAGTGTGTGTGTGAGGAGTGACAGGTGAGTGTGTGTGTGAGGAGTGACAGGTGAGTGTGTGTGTGAGGAGTGACAGGTGAGTGTGTGAGGAGTGACAGGTGAGCGAGTGTGTGTGTGTGTGTGTGAGGAGTGACAGGTGAGTGTGTGAGGAGTGACAGGTGAGTGTGTGTGTGTGTGAGGAGTGACAGGTGAGTGTGTGTGTGTGTGAGGAGTGACAGGTGAGTGTGTGTGTGAGGAGTGACAGGTGAGTGTGTGTGTGAGGAGTGACAGGTGAGTGTGTGTGTGAGGAGTGACAGGTGTGTGTGTGAGGAGTGACAGGTGAGTGTGTGTGTGAGGAGTGACAGGTGAGTGGGTGTGTGAGGAGTGACAGGTGAGTGTGTGAGGAGTGACAGGTGTGTGTGTGTGTGTGTGTGAGGAGTGACAGGTGAGCGAGTGTGTGTGTGTGTGAGGAGTGACAGGTGAGTGTGTGTGTGAGGAGTGACAGGTGAGCGAGTGTGTGTGTGTGTGAGGAGTGACAGGTGAGTGTGTGTGTGAGGAGTGACAGGTGAGTGTGTGTGTGAGGAGTGACAGGTGAGTGTGTGTGTGAGGAGTGACAGGTGAGTGTGTGTGTGAGGAGTGACAGGTGAGTGTGTGTGTGAGGAGTGACAGGTGAGTGTGTGTGTGAGGAGTGACAGGTGAGTGTGTGTGTGAGGAGTGACAGGTGAGTGTGTGTGTGAGGAGTGACAGGTGAGTGTGTGTGTGAGGAGTGACAGGTGAGTGTGTGTGTGAGGAGTGACAGGTGAGTGTGTGAGGAGTGACAGGTGAGTGTGTGTGTGAGGAGTGACAGGTGAGTGTGTGAGGAGTGACAGGTGAGTGTGTGTGTGAGGAGTGACAGGTGAGTGTGTGTGTGAGGAGTGACAGGTGAGTGTGTGAGGAGTGACAGGTGAGCGAGTGTGTGTGTGTGTGTGTGTGAGGAGTGACAGGTGAGTGTGTGAGGAGTGACAGGTGTGTGTGTGTGTGAGGAGTGACAGGTGAGTGTGTGTGTGTGTGAGGAGTGACAGGTGAGTGTGTGTGTGAGGAGTGACAGGTGAGTGTGTGTGTGAGGAGTGACAGGTGAGTGTGTGTGTGAGGAGTGACAGGTGTGTGTGTGAGGAGTGACAGGTGAGTGTGTGTGTGAGGAGTGACAGGTGAGTGGGTGTGTGAGGAGTGACAGGTGAGTGTGTGAGGAGTGACAGGTGTGTGTGTGTGTGTGTGTGAGGAGTGACAGGTGAGCGAGTGTGTGTGTGTGTGAGGAGTGACAGGTGAGTGTGTGTGTGAGGAGTGACAGGTGAGTGTGTGTGTGAGGAGTGACAGGTGAGTGTGTGTGTGAGGAGTGACAGGTGAGTGTGTGTGTGAGGAGTGACAGGTGAGTGTGTGTGTGAGGAGTGACAGGTGAGTGTGTGTGTGAGGAGTGACAGGTGAGTGTGTGTGTGAGGAGTGACAGGTGAGTGTGTGTGTGAGGAGTGACAGGTGAGTGTGTGAGGAGTGACAGGTGAGCGAGTGTGTGTGTGTGTGTGTGTGAGGAGTGACAGGTGAGTGTGTGAGGAGTGACAGGTGTGTGTGTGTGTGAGGAGTGACAGGTGAGTGTGTGTGTGTGTGAGGAGTGACAGGTGAGTGTGTGTGTGAGGAGTGACAGGTGAGTGTGTGTGTGAGGAGTGACAGGTGAGTGTGTGTGTGAGGAGTGACAGGTGTGTGTGTGAGGAGTGACAGGTGAGTGTGTGTGTGAGGAGTGACAGGTGAGTGTGTGTGTGAGGAGTGACAGGTGAGTGTGTGTGTGAGGAGTGACAGGTGAGTGTGTGTGTGAGGAGTGACAGGTGAGTGTGTGTGTGAGGAGTGACAGGTGAGTGTGTGTGTGAGGAGTGACAGGTGAGTGTGTGAGGAGTGACAGGTGAGCGAGTGTGTGTGTGTGTGTGTGTGAGGAGTGACAGGTGAGTGTGTGAGGAGTGACAGGTGTGTGTGTGTGTGAGGAGTGACAGGTGAGTGTGTGTGTGTGTGAGGAGTGACAGGTGAGTGTGTGTGTGAGGAGTGACAGGTGAGTGTGTGTGTGAGGAGTGACAGGTGAGTGTGTGTGTGAGGAGTGACAGGTGTGTGTGTGAGGAGTGACAGGTGAGTGTGTGTGTGAGGAGTGACAGGTGAGTGGGTGTGTGAGGAGTGACAGGTGAGTGTGTGAGGAGTGACAGGTGTGTGTGTGTGTGTGTGTGTGAGGAGTGACAGGTGAGTGTGTGTGTGAGGAGTGACAGGTGAGTGTGTGTGTGAGGAGTGACAGGTGAGTGTGTGTGTGAGGAGTGACAGGTGAGTGTGTGTGTGAGGAGTGACAGGTGAGTGTGTGTGTGAGGAGTGACAGGTGAGTGTGTGAGGAGTGACAGGTGAGTGTGTGAGGAGTGACAGGTGAGTGTGTGTGTGAGGAGTGACAGGTGAGTGTGTGTGTGAGGAGTGACAGGTGAGTGTGTGAGGAGTGACAGGTGAGTGTGTGAGGAGTGACAGGTGAGTGTGTGAGGAGTGACAGGTGAGTGTGTGAGGAGTGACAGGTGAGTGTGTGAGGAGTGACAGGTGAGTGTGTGAGGAGTGACAGGTGAGTGTGTGTGTGTATGAGGAGTGACAGGTGAGTGTGTGTGTGAGGAGTGACAGGTGAGTGTGTGTGTGAGGAGTGACAGGTGAGTGTGTGTGTGAGGAGTGACAGGTGAGTGTGTGAGGAGTGACAGGTGTGTGTGTGTGTGAGGAGTGACAGGTGAGTTTGTGTGTGAGGAGTGACAGGTGAGTTTGTGTGTGAGGAGTGACAGGTGAGTTTGTGTGTGAGGAGTGACAGGTGAGTGTGTGTGTGAGGAGTGACAGGTGAGTGTGTGTGTGAGGAGTGACAGGTGAGTGTGTGTGTGAGGAGTGACAGGTGAGTGTGTGTGTGAGGAGTGACAGGTGAGTGTGTGTGTGAGAAGTGACAGGTGAGCGAGTGTGTGTGTGTGAGGAGTGACAGGTGAGTGTGTGAGGAGTGACAGGTGAGTGTGTGTGTGAGAAGTGACAGGTGAGCGAGTGTGTGTGTGTGAGGAGTGACAGGTGAGCGAGTGTGTGTGTGTGAGGAGTGACAGGTGAGTGTGTGAGGAGTGACAGGTGTGTGTGTGAGGAGTGACAGGTGTGTGTGTGAGGAGTGACAGGTGAGTGTGTGTGTGAGGAGTGACAGGTGAGCGGGTGTGTGTGTGTGTGTGAGGAGTGACAGGTGAGTGTGTGTGTGAGAAGTGACAGGTGAGCGAGTGTGTGTGTGTGTGAGGAGTGACAGGTGAGTGTGTGTGTGTGTGAGGAGTGACAGGTGAGTGTGTGTGTGAGAAGTGACAGGTGAGTGTGTGTGTGAGAAGTGACAGGTGAGCGAGTGTGTGTGTGTGAGGAGTGACAGGTGAGTGTGTGTGTGTGTGAGGAGTGACAGGTGAGTGTGTGAGGAGTGACAGGTGTGTGTGTGAGGAGTGACAGGTGTGTGTGTGAGGAGTGACAGGTGTGTGTGTGAGGAGTGACAGGTGTGTGTGTGAGGAGTGACAGGTGTGTGTGTGAGGAGTGACAGGTGAGTGTGTGTGTGAGGAGTGACAGGTGAGCGGGTGTGTGTGTGTGTGTGAGGAGTGAAAGGTGAGTGTGTGTGTGAGAAGTGACAGGTGAGCGAGTGTGTGTGTGTGTGTATGAGGAGTGACAGGTGAGTGTGTGTGTGAGGAGTGACAGGTGAGTGTGTGTGTGAGGAGTGACAGGTGAGTGTGTGTGTGAGAAGT
>CM060124.1:32241232-32253732 GCA_030522415.1 Channallabes apus | reverse complement strand
TGTGTGAGGAGTGACAGGTGAGTGTGTGTGTGAGGAGTGACAGGTGAGTGTCTGTGTGAGGAGTGACAGGTGAGTGTGTGTGTGAGGAGTGACAGGTGAGTGTGTGTGTGAGGAGTGACAGGTGAGTGTGTGTGTGAGGAGTGACAGGTGAGTGTGTGTGTGTGTGTGTGTGTGAGGAGTGACAGGTGTGTGTGTGAGGAGTGACAGGTGTGTGCGTGAGGAGTGACAGGTGAGTGTGTGAGGAGTGACAGGTGAGTGTGTGTGTCTGAGGAGTGACAGGTGAGTGTGTGTGTGAGGAGTGACAGGTGAGTGTGTGTGTGAGGAGTGACAGGTGAGTGTGTGTGTGTGAGGAGTGACAGGTGAGTGTGTGTGTGTGTGAGGAGTGACAGGTGTGTGTGTGAGGAGTGACAGGTGTGTGCGTGAGGAGTGACAGGTGAGTGCGTGAGGAGTGACAGGTGAGTGTGTGTGTGAGGAGTGACAGGTGAGTGTGTGTGTGAGGAGTGACAGGTGAGTGTGTGTGTGAGGAGTGACAGGTGAGTGTGTGAGGAGTGACAGGTGAGTGTGTGTGTGAGGAGTGACAGGTGAGTGTGTGTGTGTGTGTGAGGAGTGACAGGTGAGTGTGTGAGGAGTGACAGGTGAGTGTGTGTGTGAGGAGTGACAGGTGTGTGTGTGTGTGAGGAGTGACAGGTGAGTGTGTGTGTGTCAGAGGAGTGACAGGTGAGTGTGTGTGTGTCAGAGGAGTGACAGATGAGTGTGTGTGTGTCAGAGGAGTGACAGATGAGTGTGTGTGTGTATGAGGAGTGACAGGTGAGCGAGTGTGTGTGTGTGAGGAGTGACAGGTGAGTGTGTGTGTGTGTGAGGAGTGACAGATGAGTGTGTGTGTGTGTGAGGAGTGACAGGTGAGTGTGTGTGTGTGTGAGGAGTGACAGGTGAGTGTGTGTGTGTGTGAGGAGTGACAGGTGAGTGTGTGTGTGAGGAGTGACAGGTGAGTGTGTGTGTGAGGAGTGACAGGTGAGTGTGTGTGTGAGGAGTGACAGGTGAGTGTGTGTGTGAGGAGTGACAGGTGAGTGTGTGTGTGAGGAGTGACAGGTGAGTGTGTGTGTGAGGAGTGACAGGTGAGTGTGTGTGTGAGGAGTGACAGGTGAGTGTGTGTGTGAGGAGTGACAGGTGTGTGTGTGTGTGAGGAGTGACAGGTGAGTGCGTGAGGAGTGACAGGTGAGTGTGTGTGTGTCAGAGGAGTGACAGATGAGTGTGTGTGTGTATGAGGAGTGACAGGTGAGCGAGTGTGTGTGTGTGTGAGGAGTGACAGGTGAGTGTGTGTGTGTGTGAGGAGTGACAGGTGAGTGTGTGAGGAGTGACAGGTGAGTGTGTGTGTGAGGAGTGACAGGTGAGTGCGTGAGGAGTGACAGGTGAGTGTGTGTGTGTCAGAGGAGTGACAGATGAGTGTGTGTGTGTATGAGGAGTGACAGGTGAGCGAGTGTGTGTGTGTGAGGAGTCACAGGTGAGCGAGTGTGTGTGTGAGGAGTGACAGGTGAGTGCGTGAGGAGTGACAGGTGAGTGTGTGTGTGTCAGAGGAGTGACAGATGAGTGTGTGTGTGTATGAGGAGTGACAGGTGAGCGAGTGTGTGTGAGGAGTGACAGGTGAGTGTGTGTGTGTGTGAGGAGTGACAGGTGAGTGTGTGAGGAGTGACAGATGAGTGTGTGTGTGTATGAGGAGTGACAGGTGAGCGAGTGTGTGTGTGTGAGGAGTGACAGGTGAGCGAGTGTGTGTGTGAGGAGTGACAGGTGAGTGCGTGAGGAGTGACAGGTGAGTGTGTGTGTGTCAGAGGAGTGACAGGTGAGTGTGTGTGTGTGAGGAGTGACAGGTGAGTGTCAGAGGAGTGACAGGTGAGTGTGTGAGGAGTGACAGGTGAGTGTGTGTGTGTGTGTGTGTGTGTGTGTGTGTGTGTGTGTGTGTGTGTGTGTGTGTGTGTGTGTGAGAGGAGTGACAGGTGAGTGAGTGTGTGTGTGTGTGTGAGGAGTGACAGGTGAGGTTGTGTGCGTGAGGAGTGACAGGTGAGTGTGTGAGGAGTGACAGGTGAGTATGTGTGTGTGTGAGGAGTGACAGGTGAGTGTGTGAGGAGTGACAGGTGAGTGTGTGAGGAGTGACAGGTGAGTGTGTGGGGAGTGACAGGTGAGTGTGTGAGGAGTGACAGGTGAGTGTGTGAGGAGTGACAGGTGAGTGTGTGAGGAGTGACAGGTGAGTGTGTGAGGAGTGACAGGTGAGTGTGTGAGGAGTGACAGGTGAGTGTGTGAGGAGTGACAGGTGAGTGTGTGTGTGAGGAGTGACAGGTGAGTGTGTGTGTGAGGAGTGACAGGTGAGTGTGTGTGTGAGGAGTGACAGGTGAGTGTGTGTGTGAGGAGTGACAGGTGAGTGTGTGTGTGAGGAGTGACAGGTGAGTGTGTGTGTGAGGAGTGACAGGTGAGTGTGTGTGTGAGGAGTGACAGGTGAGCGTGTGTGTGAGGAGTGACAGGTGAGCGTGTGTGTGAGGAGTGACAGGTGAGCGTGTGTGTGAGGAGTGACAGGTGAGCGTGTGTGTGAGGAGTGACAGGTGAGCGTGTGTGTGAGGAGTGACAGGTGAGCGTGTGTGTGAGGAGTGACAGGTGAGCGTGTGTGTGAGGAGTGACAGGTGAGCGTGTGTGTGAGGAGTGACAGGTGAGCGTGTGTGTGAGGAGTGACAGGTGAGCGTGTGTGTGAGGAGTGACAGATGAGCGAGTGTGTGAGGAGTGACAGATGAGCGAGTGTGTGAGGAGTGACAGATGAGCGAGTGTGTGTGTGTGAGGAGTGACAGGTGAGTATGTGTGTGTGTGAGGAGTGACAGGTGAGTATGTGTGTGTGTGAGGAGTGACAGGTGAGCGAGTGTGTGTGTGAGGAGTGACAGGTGAGCGAGTGTGTGTGTGTGAGGAGTGACAGGTGAGTGTGTGTGTGAGGAGTGACAGGTGAGTGTGTGTGTGAGGAGTGACAGGTGAGTGTGTGTGTGAGGAGTGACAGGTGAGTGTGTGTGTGAGGAGTGACAGGTGAGTGTGTGTGTGTGAGGAGTGACAGGTGAGTGTGTGTGTGAGGAGTGACAGGTGAGTGTGTGTGTGAGGAGTGACAGGTGAGTGTGTGTGTGAGGAGTGACAGGTGAGTGTGTGTGTGAGGAGTGACAGGTGAGTGTGTGTGTGAGGAGTGACAGGTGAGCGAGTGTGTGTGTGTGTGTGAGGAGTGAAAGGTGAGTGTGTGAGGAGTGACAGGTGAGTGTGTGTGTGAGGAGTGACAGGTGAGTGTGTGTGTGAGGAGTGACAGGTGAGTGTGTGTGTGAGGAGTGACAGGTGAGTGTGTGTGTGAGGAGTGACAGGTGAGTGTGTGTGTGAGGAGTGACAGGTGAGTGTGTGTGTGAGGAGTGACAGGTGAGTGTGTGAGGAGTGACAGGTGAGTGTGTGTGTGAGGAGTGACAGGTGAGTGTGTGAGGAGTGACAGGTGAGTGTGTGTGTGAGGAGTGACAGGTGTGTGCGTGTGTGAGGAGTGACAGGTGAGTGCGTGAGGAGTGACAGGTGAGTGTGTGTGTGTGTCAGAGGAGTGACAGATGAGTGTGTGTGTGTATGAGGAGTGACAGGTGAGTGTGTGAGGAGTGACAGGTGAGTGTGTGAGGAGTGACAGGTGAGTGTGTGTGTGTGAGGAGTGACAGGTGAGTGTGTGAGGAGTGACAGGTGTGTGTGTGAGGAGTGACAGGTGAGTGTGTGAGGAGTGACAGGTGAGTGTGTGAGGAGTGACAGGTGTGTGTGTGAGGAGTGACAGGTGAGTGTGTGCATGTGAGAGAGGAGTGACAGGTGAGTGTGTGTGTGTGAGGAGTGACAGGTGAGTGTGTGAGGAGTGGACAGGTGAGTGTGTGTGTGAGAGAGGAGTGACAGGTGAGTGTGCGCGTGTGAGAGAGGAGTGACAGGTGAGTGTGTGTGTACAGTCTCACAGCATCAGCACACCGCTCTTACATCATTCATGAGTTTAATGAATATTCATGAAAAGGGGTTGGACTTGTAGACAATTCTTATATATATTCAATGTAAACAGAACTGATGTGTGTGTATGTGTGTGTGAGTGAAACCCAAATCACGATGTGTGAAGTTGTACACAAACACAAACGCTAACATTCAGCTGACTTTATTATATACAAAGACAGTCGAGCTAGAAAATGATGCACGTCAGCGGCACATTGCATTTGCGCACCGACGCAGACACACACACACACTCTCTCACACACACACGCGCATAAAATAATAACACCACGAAACACTGTGCACAAATACACTAATCACATTTACATCTGTTCCCTATTCATCTGATTTATAAACCCCCCCCCCCCACACACTCACTCACTCACACACACACACACACACACACACACACACACACACACACACACACACAGGTCCTTCCTTTAGCACATTAACGCTTGTACTGTTCGATACAGCACTGGGAGTGTCAGTGTAAACACAACTGTAAACCTTCACATACAGAAATTACAAACCGTTCTCTCTCTCACACACACACACACACACACACACACACACACACACACACCCTGTGCTCCGATTCCTGTTTAATCACCCTGATCGAATCACAATCTCTCACACACACACACACACACATATATATATATATACACTGTATATATTAGATCTCTAAGTTGAGTTCAAAAGTAAGTGCCCCTCCCCACAGACTCATTACACACCTCTCCCACTGTACATTAGCTACAGCGCTATGCAAGTTTTTAGCCCTCGTTTATTAAAGAGCTATTAGCTTTCTAGCTAACAGGCTAACCACGTTTAGCAGACACTCCACCTGACCATCACGGCTGAGTAGCTGACTAGCTTTAGCTTTTAATTTTTTACTCATTAATCTGTAGAAAGAGTGTGTAGAGCAACAGAACTGACTTTATAGTGACTATTAAAAAGAAAAAAAACTCATCTGATAAGAGCAATGAGTTCTGGGTAAATTTAGTCCTGGGGAGGGGGAGGTGAGGGCACATTATACAGCGGACTGGAGTTTTCTGTCACAGTCAGGAGAATAAAAACACCAAGACAGGAAAGAGAACACGCACACACACACACACGCTGGCTCTCTGGAAGTGTATGTACATGCCCGGGTGAGAGCAGTGTGAGGTATCTCAGTCTGGGCGGCGGTCTTAAGGCAGGATGTGATTGGACGAGTCACATGTCCGTCAGTACGGCTTGGACCACTCGGCGCTGCTGGACTTTGGCCCCTCCCAAAACAGTGGGTGGTCCGGGGTGGGGTGGGCGGGGATAGACCAGGAGCCGTCATCCAATGAGGACGAGGCGTGCTGAGGTGGGCCGGCGGGGCTTCCTAAAGGGGAGGGGCGATTTAGAGGCCACACCTCCTTCCAGTTCTCTGTGTATGAGGTTCCAGGAGGCGGAGCCACATGAAGGGGTGGGGCACTGGGGGGGCGGGGAATCGGAGCTCGGACAGGCGAATGGTTTGTGTCCACATCATCCAAACACTGCACAGGAACAGCTGAGGAGGCTACACACACACACACAGTTTTACATCAACAGTTACTTCATCTGATTTTTTTTATCAATTATTTAATCTGAACTTCTCATCCTAAAACAGACGTGTGTGTGTGTGTGTGTGTGTGTGTGTGTGTGTGTGTGTGTACCTCTCTTCAGTACGGGTCTGTCTCGGAGTTTCTTCATCAGCTCACTCTGATTTCTCACCAGTGTGTGTAGACGGGACACTTCACTGCACACGTCCTCATACACACTCATTACTTTAGGCCTGCTCGCGCGCACACACACACACGGTATTAAATTATTAAATTGTCTTTATATAAAAAACATGACTATGTGCACACAAACACTGAAGAGTCTAAACATCCCCCTAAATTACAACCTTTCAGTCTCTAAATCAGAACCTCATATAACCTGATTATACATTAGTGATTACAGTAGGTGGACAACCAGACTGCTCATTACCGTCGCGCTCACCGCCGTGGAAAAGCGGCAGCAGCCAAAATAAATCAGTTGCATTTTAAAGTAATTCGTGAAATGACCGCCAGGTGGCGCAAAGCGACATTTTACACTCTACGCAGTTTTAAATAGAATTCGGTCATAAAAAAAGTCAAAATATGTTGTATCGAAGAAATACTACAGTGATTGTAATTTTCACATCTGAGAACTTTATACAACAAAAATAAAAAATCTGAACCAGAGATATTGATATTTATCGTATAATAATGAATCAAAAAAAGCATTAGTTAAATGTTGTTTGGACAGAATATCAAGTTATCAATATCTCTGTTTGTATCTGTTTATTGTTATTATAAAAAATGTATTCAAAAATACATCAAACTTTAAATATAGAAATAACTAGTAAAATAGCCCTTCAGAATAAAACGTTACAATAACTCAAAGAAGACGCACTAAAAATGCTGTTGTTTCTGTAAGCACATGGTTGGGTGGTTTATGCTGGGTCAAAATTCTGGGTTATTTCAGGTAGTTTAAACACATTGTTGTGTTGCTCATGTTGGGTCATATGAGATGTAGTGGGTCATTTACAAATGAACACCTGTTTGGGTTATTTTGATCCAACAACTGGTTTATTCTTTATTCTCTGTTTTCTCCAAACAGCAGCCTGCAAAATGTTTGAAATATTACTGTTATTGTGTACAAATGTAGTTATCGGAGATTTGAGCTTCAGTACATCCCCTCTGCGCATAACACCGGCCCAACGCAGCCTCGGAAAGAATTTCTAAATTGGGCTATTGTTGTTTACTTACAATATTTGTTAATTTAATTTAAATGAGGTTTGTGCTCGGGGTTTGGTATCTGTAACGGGTTCGAGCATATTTGCACGAGTGGCACCATGAAGCACGGACACGAGACGAGGTCTTACGAGAAAAGGGATAATTTATTTAGTTAAAATAGGGAAGGAAAGGATTAAAGGAGGGAGGATTTAAAGAAAGGTGAAGGGATGACATGTGGGCACACAGCTGGCGTAAGGTGGCGGTGGGCAGAGTGGCAGAACGGAGCACGTAGAGGCAGTGCACCTGCTCGGAGTGAAGGCGCCGCAGGAGCGCGAGGATCAAAGGGTGGAATTCCAGTGTCCTGTTTAAAGTCCCTGGGGCGCGTCACATCGCCCCACTAGCATGCCTCTTTGTCCTGCTCCACCACATCACCTACTTCCCGAACTAAACTCCGCGCCTTGCTTTTAGAATGCGGAGCTCGAGATCCTAACGTTAATTATCGCCAGCCGGGCCGAATAGGCGGCTCCGTCCCTTTACATACCTGCCGCCTATCTAGGGAGCCTACAGAGAGAGAGTGAGCGAGGAGCAATACAGTAGATTTGGGCACACGCCCATTACAGGCGCACGCCGTGACAAATCGTGATCCTCGTCTTTAACCTCCTACGTAGTCTAATATCATAAATGCAGGATTATTTTATATAGTCTAAGTAAAACTGCTTTTCTAAACGTGGGGTATTGTTGTTTATCTCCTCTTTAATTCCCTACAAAATCTAATCAGCGCACACACGCATGCATAAAGTTTTCCCGCGCGGAGGAGTTTTGTTGTAAGATTTAATTATATTTATACCGTATAATCAGGGCCTCTTATTCCTATTTGTCCTGGGATGTTGTTCTTTTTAATGTTACTGTGTGTGCTTTACAATGGCAGGCAACATTCGAATGCAAATTATTCACCATCACCAGGTGTGACTCAGCTGTTCTCACCTAAACATTCAGGTAAAACTGAAATGCACCGTCCCTACTTTAAGACCTGGATTTTGAAGACCTGCAGTGATTCAGGCCTCTTTTTAAATTTTTGCAAATTTCATCTTCTGGATTCTAAAATTGACATCATTACTGTTTTACTGGAATAGAAGAAATAGACTTTCCTTATCATAAGTTGTATTGGTTGTAATCACTCTATACACAATAATATTCTGTGGTATTTTTTATAAAATATTGAAAGTTAATATTTTATTTTAAAAAAATGAAAAATAAAACACAAAAAAGATTCCATTTGTATTTCCCATCTCTAACATAGCATAAGAATCACGGGTTGTGTATAGAGTGATTAAAAACAATACAAGGCACGTTATGATGAGGAAACTTTCTATCTCTTCCATTCCAGTGATTAAAAAACAGTAAAAATATCAATTTTGGAATCCACAGATGCTCAAACAGCAAAAGAACATAATAATAATCAAAATAATATTATTCTTTTTGCTGTTTATGTCCACCATTTAATAATGATTTAATTATCAATAATTAAAGCTGCTCACATCGCGCGCTTTCACTTTAAAAATGCAGTGTTTAATCAGCAAGTCGCCTCTCTTTATGATTGATAAATATTCTGACTGAAACAAATCTGCTCGTGTCGGCTCATATCGGGAGCATTTTTAATGAAAGAGGAGAGTAGAAGGGGAAAACTGAAAGTGTGTACAAACAACAGCACAATGCATGTGTGTGAATGGCTGAAACGTGGTTGTGAATAAACCTTTTAGTCAATGTACAGTTAAATGTTTGCGTGATCCCGCAGCGCTTGTGCGCTCTTTAACTTTGCCGAGTTTTGATCTAAAGTCAGATGAACGCGTGCCCCGATATGAGAGATTAGATTTCTCTTTTCCCAGAAATTCAGCAAACACATATGTATAGGTGTTAAATAAGCGCTGTCTATGCGGCGCTGGGAGAAACGAACGCCGATGTGAGCCGCTGTATTTCAGTCATGATATACTAACTCTACCTCTCACGGGCGAGTCTCCACACAGCAGACCAAATCGTCATTAGCGCGTCCCTCCCCCCAAACAGCCCAGCAAGGAGCAAACTGAGTCATTTACATAAATCACTGATTACATTTAAACAATTTATTCATACAGATGTACCTGTTTTATAGGTTTGTTACTGAATTTACTCAGATAAAGAGCCATATAAGAACTGTGGCAGCGGGCACACCTAATAATAAATGCAGGATTATTTTTTTTTATAGTTTTATATAAATAAAAATGCTTTTATAAATGTGGGCTACTGTTATCTACTTCAAATATTTGTTAAAACAGCCAGGAAACTCACTCCGACCATTTTAATAATTCATTGATAAATTAGTGATTCCTTTGGTTACGGCTGTGCTGCTGATGGTGATCATGTCATCTCGTCGTCTCCGCAGCAGTGAGCGCGCCTATAATTCACTTCTCATACGAATTACATAATCTAATAATTTTTTTTCATTAGTTTATATTAAAGCAGATATTTCGCTTTCTATAAGTATATATTTTTCACGTCTGTGAGGCGAGTATACACGGAGTTTGGGTTCATTTTCTGACGCGCTCAAGTTCACCAAAATCAATACAGAACCCCGTTTACTTTATTTATTTAACAAAATCATAAAGTTTTTTCGTCATGGTGAGTGCACCTAAATAAAAGTAGAGTCTTATAAAAGCTACAAATTTAAAGAACACAAAATATAAGATGACACAAGACCCTACACGTGTAGCTTTTCTAATTACACATAATAAAAAGGTTCAGTGTGTTAACGTTTACGTTGCTTAAATTCGATCCTAAAAAAACTGAATTTAATTTTAATTATAAATTTGTACTGTAATGTTACTACTGTGATTATGAATTCGTTTAATTACAATGTTTCACTTTATTTTATCTGCAACGACGTGCAGCTGTGGACGACCTGCGCCTCATTAAGCCTGGAACTGATGCCTGAGGCGTCAGTCTATAGTTATATAGCGCCACTCAGTGGTAAAAGCCAGCAAACACACAAACCCGAATGCTGACGCCATACACCGCGACGGTAGAAGTCACATACTGCTTGTGCACCCACTGTAACTCACACACATCATTTAATGAATAAACATTTAACTTTATATTAAATATATACAGAATTAACCCTTAGTTTATCACATACACACACACACGCAGTTGTGTATGTATTTTACTTCTGATATCAGCACTGAGTGAGAAACTCAATCACTATCATACAGTGGGTTTAAAAATAACATTCATTACAGTAGATTAAAACAGTTCTTAATTAAGAAATTAATGAGAGAATTGTCTCACAGCGCCCCCTAGTGTCAGTGATCCTACACCAGCGGGTATAATAATATACAGGTGCCTCTCAATAAATTAGAATATCATCAAAAATTGTAACTCGTATACATATTCATTCCACACAGACTGATATATTTAAGTTTGATGATTATAGTTTACAGCTGATGAAAACCTGAAATTCTGAAAATTTTAATATTGTGAAAAATTGGAGACTCGCACTTTAATCAGCTAATGAACACCTGCAGAGGTTCCCTGAGCCTTTAAATGTTCTCTCGGTCTGGTTCAGTGGGTTAGGTTGTTCACAGAGATAACCTGAGTCTAGAGAGGATTGTGAGACGAGGCTTGTTCAAGAGTTTGTGGAGATTCAGAAGGAGTGGCCTGCAGCTGGAGTCAGCACTTTAAGAGCCACCACACACAGACGTATTTACCCGGGACACGGGCTACAACTGTCAGAGGCATCTTACCTGGGCTAAGGACAAAAGAACTGGACTGTTGCTCAGTGGGCCAAAGTCCTCTTTTTATATGAAAGTAAATTTTGCATTTCATTTGGAAATCAATGTCTCAGAGTCTGGAAGAAGAAAGGAGAGTCCAAGCTGCTTGAGGTCCAGCGTCAGTGGTTTGGGGAGCCCACACTGCCAAAAGTCTTAATAACTGGTTTAAGGACCTTCCTGGGTACGTCGTGGGCTTACAGTAACACCTCAGCAGTGCCACAGACTGACCGGCTCCATGCCACGACGCACTGTTGCAGTAATTCATGCGAAGGGAGGGAGCCACGCCCAAGTACTGAGTGCTGTATATGTTCATACTGTTCAGTAGTTTAACGTTACAAGTTTTTTTTTTTTTGGTCTTGACTAATATTAAAATTTTCTGAGATACTGAATTTCATAATCATCAAAATTAAAAGAAATAAACACTTGAAACATATCAGTCTGTGTGTAATGAATCTATAGAATACACAAGTTTCACTTTTTTTATTGAATTACGGAAATAAATCAACTTTTTGATGTATTCAAATTTATTGAGATGCACCCACCCAAGCCCAAAATTATTCACACCCCTGGCAAATTCTGACTTAAACTTTTATTCAACCAGCAAGTTTATAAGTTTATTATTTTTTGACCGGAAATGACACAGGCTTCTCCAAAAAGATAATAAGCTGATGTACAAGAGGCATCATTGTAGACAAAAAGATTTCTCAGCTTTCATTTACATTTGGACGAAAAGTGGCATGTCCAGAATTATTCAGAACCTTTGCAAACTGTCGCAGTCTATGGGGCAAATCCAAAGTTCCAGATCATTCCAAATAGTCCAAGTTGATCTAAAGCCTCCTAATTACCCTGATTCATTGGGAACAGCTGTTTTAATCAACTCAACAGGTGAAGAACTGTTAGCTCATTAGCTCTCTAATGACAAAAGAGCTCAGTGAGGACCTGCGGCTGCGCGTCGTGGCTGCAGGTCAGGAAAGGGCTAGAAGAACATATCCGAATGTATTATTAAAAATACAAGACGTTCCACACTGTGAAAAATCTCAGAGGATGTGGTCTTGGGCCAAAAGTGACACCTGTGCTGGCCAGGACGAGAGTGAGAGAGGTTAAATATAAATAAATAAATAAATAAAAAAGAATTGAAGGATCACCACCAAGGCCATCCTGATGAATCTGGGCTCTGCTGGTGGCAACATCTCAGGGCAGACAGTCTAATGGAACCTGCACACCGCTGGCTTCCACGGACGGAGACCAAGGAGGACACCACGTCTCCAGATAAGTCACACAAAATCACACTTGGCCTTTGCAAATGTGCATCTGGACAAAGAGAAGACTTTTGGTCTTCTGTTTTATGGTCAGATGAAACGAAAATTTCATTGTTTGGCCACAAAGATGTAGCCTTCAACCCTAAGAACACCATCCACCCCCCTGTCAAACATGGTGGTGGGAACCTAATGTTCTGGGGGTGTTTTTCAGCCGGTGGACCAGAGAACCTAATCACAAGTAAACGGCATCATGAAAAAGGAGCAATACATCAACTTTCTCATCATCATCATCATCATCATCATCATCATCAGGCAGTCTGCAGAGAAACCTGGCCTTGGACACCAGTGGACATTTCAGCGCGACAGCGACCCAAAACACACAGCAAAAGTGGTGAAATGATTAGCAGACAAAAACATGAAGGTTTATCAGTGGCACTGTCTGAATCCTGACTTAAACCCAATTAAGAATCTGTGGAGGAGCTAAAGATCAGGGTGATGACGAGGAGAACCTCCGACCTGAGACACTAGGAGGTGATGACGAGGAGAACCTCCGACCTGAGACACTAGGAGGTGATGACGAGGAGAACCTCCGACCTGAGACACTAGGAGGTGATGACGAGGAGAACCTCCGACCTGAGACACTAGGAGGTGATGACGAG
>CM060124.1:32201232-32236232 GCA_030522415.1 Channallabes apus | reverse complement strand
TCACAGAGTCTCACAGAGTCCCACAGCGTCTCAGAGAGTCTCACAGCGTCTCACAGAGTCCCACAGCGTCTCACAGCATCTCACAGAGTCCCACAGCGTCTCACTGAGGTTATAACGTCTGGTGTCCAGTTCATGTGTGAAAAAGATGTCATGCTCCCAGACTCCTGGAATACGGCACCAGTGAAGAAGAAACCCTCCATAGATGTGATACTCTGGTGATTCAGGACATTCAGGTCGTCAGCTGACTTCATTTTATTGCCCCATAACGTTGCTGAGTCTCGACCTGAGTAACTGATCAACCCCCAGGTTTAATAGTGAAAGTAAGAGCATTTCTACACACATACTTTTACTATTGATCATAGCCACGAGTTCTTCTGTTGTATTTTTTATTATTTAATTTAATTTTAAAGTGATTTTCCATCACGCTCATTCTGGATGTTCTGACCACATTTATTCTATCCTTAGTTGTTTTCTTTGCTTGATGCAGGACAGTAATTCGATGCTTCTGAAGCAGAGTAACATCTTTGCCACGCCCACAGGATCTGTCTTCTGACATGGTGACATGTTACTGTATGTGTAAGTAATGAGAAGCTCCTCACTGCAGCCGTCAGGGTTAAATAACGTGTTACAGCTGAACCGTATTAATCACCGCAGGAATCTCAACTATTCACTTAGTTACATCCAGGTGCTGATTTATTTTATTTTTTTGTGTGTCTGGTCAGTGTGTACTGCTCATTGTTTATTAAATATATTCCATTTAACAAAAAGGAGTGGTGTGTGACATTAGCAAGTTGATGTTAGCACAATTCATTAATAAACATCAGTTTATGATTGATAAAGTACTGAAGGGTGTAACAATTAGCTAAGAGGTTTTATTGTGGTTCGGTCGTTTTTCTTTCCTTTTTAATTATGAACAATTTCACTTATTTAATGTTCATTGTTTCACAACATGAAATATTGTTTAAATGTGAAAGATTATAAGAGGGATGTTCAAGTCAAACCAGGAATTTCTGGTGAATGAAGATGTAAAAGTGATTGACATTTACGAAGACTTCAAATTCAAATTCTAATTTTATTTGTCACATACACAGTCATGCACAGTACGATATGGAGTGAAATGCTCAGACGACCGCCCGTGACCTTAGAATAAAAGACTATTAATAGGAAATAAATATAAAAAAGAAAAATAGAAAGTAAATTTAACTAAGAAGGAACAAAATATCTGTACAATTCAAAATATACAATATAAGAAAAATAAGAAAAACAGCTGTACAATATAGAAAATAGAGAATTTATGATTTTTTTGTGTGGGAATGAAGTTGAATATAAATAGAAATGTCCAGGGGGTGTGCAAATGTGCCTGAAAATGTCATAATTCACATAGTTGAAGTGACTATGTGCATCAGGGAAACAGAATGTCCAGGGGACACCATTCAAATTGAAATTCAAATTAAATTTTTATTTGTCACATACACAGTCATACACAGTATAATATGCAGTGAAATGCTTACACGACCGCCAGTGACCTTAAAAAGAAAATAAAAGCTTGTACGTAAAATAAATATCAATAAAAGGAAACACTAAAGAGATAAATTTAACTAGTAAAATAAACTGTACAGTAAGGGCATAATAAAATATTGCAAAATATAGAAATATAGGGGGGTATATATATATATATATATATATATATATATATATATATATATATATATATATATATATAATTTAAAGTGACGAATGGTTATGCAAATATACGTGAAAGTGACATGTGCAATTGTCCGGATGTATAAATATTTAGTGCAAGTGTGTATGAATGTGTCCATGATTGTCCAGTCAGTGTTGTGAGCTTAAAAGATGTTATTAGTCCTGTGTGGAGGTGTGATTGTGTGATTGAGAGACCTTATCGCCTGCGGGAAGAAGTTCCTCCTCAGTTTCTCTGTGTTGGCCTTTAGGGAGCGGAATCGCTTCCCAGACCGCAACAAAGAGAACAGTCCATTACTGGGGTGACTGAGGTCCTTCATGATCTTCCTGGCCTTAGTCCAGCACCGCTTGCTGTAGATGGAGTGCAGGTCAGGGAGCTCAGTGCGGATGATGCGCTCGGCTGATCGCACCACCCTCTGTAGAGCTCGTCTGTCCTGAATGGTGCTGTTCCCGAACCAGGTCGTGATGTTTCCCGTCAGGATGCTCTCTATGGTGCAGGAGTCGAAGTTCCTGAGCACCTTGGAGGGCAGTCTGAAGTCTCTCAAGCGTCTGAGGTGGTACAGACGCTGCCGGGCTTTTTTCACCACGGTGTTGATGTGACAGGACCATGACAGGTCCTGAGTGATGTGAACACCGAGGTATCTGAAGCTGTCCACTCTCTCCACTGGGCTCCTGTTGATGACGGGGGTCTGGTAGTTCCTCTCCTGCTTTGTACTAAAGTCCACTATAAGCTCCTTTGTCTTACTGACGTTCAGGAGGAGGTTGTTCCTCTGGCACCAGTTCTCCAGATTTCCAATCTCCTCTAGGTAGTCCGACTCATCATTGTTGGTGATCAGTCTGACCACGACGGTGTCGTCAGCAAACTTTATGATGGTGGTGGAGTTGGTAGTGGCCACGCAGTCGTGGGTGTACAAAGAGTACAGCAGGGGGCTCAGAACACAACCCTGGGGGGCTCCAGTGCTGAGAGTGAGTGTAGCTGAGACATGTCCGCCCATCCTTACTGCCTGTGGTCTGCCAGTCAGAAAATTGGAGATCCACTGACATATAGATGAGCTCAGTCCCAGGTGCTCCAGCTTGGTGGTGAGTGTGGAGGGAATTATGGTATTAAATGCAGAGCTGTAGTCGATGAAGAGCATTTTAACATAATTCCCTTTCCTAGTGTCCAGGTGAGTGAGTGATGTGTGGAGGAGATGAGAGATTGCATCGTCTGTGGAGCGGTTCTGACGGTATGCAAACTGTAGTGGGTCCAGTGTGTCGGGTAGTGAAGAAATTATGAAGTCTCTGACCAGGCGTTCAAAGCACTTCATCACTACTGAGGTGAGGGCTACAGGGCGATAATCATTTAGGGAAGCAGGATGTGGTTTCTTCGGGACAGGAACAATGATGGACTCTTTGAAGCACGTGGGGATCACCGACTGAGATAAAGAGATGTTGAATATCTCAGTCAACACAGGTGCTAGCTGGTCTGCGCAGGATCTGAGGATACGACCTGAGATGCCGTCTGGTCCTGCTGCTTTCCTGGTGTTCACTCTTTTGAAGGCTCTCCTCACGTCGTGCTCGGTGATGATAAGCGAGTTCCCGGTGCTGGCAGTGTCTTCCTGTCTGCAGCCGTTAGCACCGTTAGCATTAGCGCCGTTAGCATTAGCGCCACTAGCATTAGCATCGCTAGTGTTTTTAGCTGCAGCCTCGAAGCGAGCATAGAAGGTGTTCAGCTCTTCTGCCAGAGTCGCGTCTGCGTTCGTCATACCGGATGTTGGTGCTTTATAGTCCGTTATTGTCCTTAGTCCCGGCCACAGGCTCCTAGAGTCACTCTGTTGAAGCTGTGACTCTAGTTTCCTCCCGTAGCGCTGCTTCGCCTGTTTCACCGCCTTCCGGACGTTATATGACGCAGCTTTGTATGGTTCCATGTCCCCCGACGCAAGTCCCGTGTTGTAGGCAGCTGTGCGAGATCTCAGAGCGTCGCGGATGGTTTTATCCACCCACGGCTTCTGGTTGGGGAACGTTCTGATAGTCTTTTTCTCCACGGTATCATCCGCTACAGTAGCTTCCCGATAAATCCCACATCGGAGCTGTTTCTGAACATGTCCCAGTCTGCGTCATCGAGTGCGTCCTGTAACGCGGCCACCGATTGGTCCGTCCAGTGCACGACCTCCCTCTGAACCAGAACTTCCTGTTTCAGCCTCTGTTTATATTTTGGCATGAGGAAGATGGCGGCATGGTTGGATTTACCAAACGCTGGACGAGATTGTGCCTTGTAACCGTCTTTGACCGTGGTATAACAGTGGTCCAGTGTCCTTTCGCCCCTGGTGGGGCAGGTGATCTGCTGATAAAAGTTCGGCGCTGCGCGTTTGAGGTTCGCACTATTAAAATCCCCCGCCACAATGAGCGCAGCGTCCCGGTGTTGTGTCTGGTGCTGTGTGAGCGCCTCATGCAGCTCGCATAAGGCCTTGTCTGTGTCTGCTTGTGGAGGAATGTAAACGGCACTGATTATGACCGATGTGAACTCCCGTAGAAGATAAAATGGACGACACATGATGGACAGTAGTTCCAGGTTTGGTGTGCAGGAGCGTGTAAGAGGAACAACGCTCACGCTTTTGCACCAGCTGTTGTTCACCATTAAGCACACGCCGCCTCCCCTTGACTTCCCCGAGTCCCGCGTCCTGTCCATGCGGTGAACCGAGAAGAACTCGGCCGGCTGTATGGCGTGGTCTGGCACCGCTGGGTTCAGCCATGTCTCAGTGAAGCAGAGGAGATTGCAGTACCGAATGTCTCTCTGGAACTTTATCCTGGCCCTGAGGTCATCAAGTTTGTTCTCCAGTGACTGGACGTTGGCGAGCAGGATGCTAGGCAGAGGTATGCGGTGTGCACGGGCCCTGAGCCTGTTCCTCACGCCGGCTCGTCTCCCTCGAGGTCTCCGCTTCGCGTCGCGTCCATTGTTCTCCCTCAGGATCTCACTCGGCCAGCTCGGATCCGGAGTTAAAACTGTCGAATTGTGAGTACATTGTATACCAATAGAAACAAGAGTGTCTCTATCATACCTAATGTACTCAATGGTGGTGATTTTGCCGATTTTAAAACACTGAAAACTAACTTAAAGAACAAAAACAAAGAAAAGGTGGTCGGAGCAGTCGTGACGGCAGCCGAACTCACCGGCGCCATCTTGGATCCGGTGGATCTTCCATAATAGGAAGAAACCTTGAGAGGAACCAGACTCAACAGGGAACCCATCCTCATCTGGGTGAAAGAGATAGCAGGAAATGATCTGCATTTATACAGTGTGTTAGGTGGCAGGCAGTTCAGCTATAATAATGGAGTCCAGGTACTGTAGTTATTGGAGACTCAGATAGACTTGTAGAAAGTTCCAGTACTGAACAATCGAATTGTCAAGTCCTCAGAGAAACAGCTGACAACACCAGTCGAGGCCAGAACCATCTTCTAAGTAGAGAGAATCATCCCCAGACACCAGACGCATCCTAAAGAGACACACGGGGCATCCATGCGATGAGACCTCCAACCAGAAACCGGGCACCAGGATGGATCAGACAGGTCCGGAGGGCAGAGGGAGTCTGGATCACTGGCAGCTCAGGAACCACATGTGTAGCTCGACAGAGAGAGAGAGAGAGAGAGAGAGAGTGAAAGGGGGAGACAGGGGGAGAGAGGAAAGAGAAAGAGGGTGAGAAAGAGAAGAAGAGGAGAGATGGCAATTAGGTATGGTCACAGTCACAATGTCTAATGTGAATGTATATTTATTGTAGAGTGCAAGCAGGGACTCCGGCAGGACTAACTATGACATCATAACTAAAAGGGAGGAGCCAGAAGGAAACACAAACATGAGGGGGAACTGAGATGTAAAGCAAACAATCACCTCACCGTCAACAAACCTGAGTGATCAAATGAGACTGAGGAAGACAGCATCTAAACATACCAGTTCACCATAATACTCTACGTCCATGAGTCCCCCAGATTGGCTCCTTTACCTTATGGCTAATCTATTTATAAAAATGCTTGGTTAAATAAATAGGTTTTTAGCCTAGACTTAAACACTGAGACTGTGTCTGAGTCCCGAACACTATTTGGAAGACTATTCCATAATTTTGGGGCTTTGTAAGAAAAAGCTCCGCCCCCAGCTGTAGTTTTCATAATACGCGGTACTGATAAGCAGCCTGCATCCTTTGACCGAAGTAGGCGTGGCGGATCGTAAGACACTAGCAGTTCACTCAGATACTGCGGGGCGAGACCATTTAATGCTTTATATATCAAGAGTAGTATTTTAAAATCACTGCGGAATTTCACAGGGAGCCAATGTAGTGAAGATAGGATAGGGGTGATGTGCTCATATCTTCTGGTTCTAGTGAGGACTCTCGCTGCTGCATTCTGGACTAGCTGAAGCTTGTTTATGCACCTAACAGAACAACCAGACAGTAAGGCATTACAATAGTCCAACCTAGAAGTGATAAAAGCATCAACTAGTTTTTCTGCATCGTTTAGCGACAATATATTTCTTATCTTGGCAATATTTCTGAGGTGAAAGAATGCTATCCTGGTGATATTATCTACATGAGCTTCCAATGAAAGGCTGGAATCTATAATCACGCCGAGGTCTTTTACTGTTGCACTTGATGGAACAGAAAGGCGTCTAAAGTTACGGTGTGATCTAAGATTTTACTTCTAGCTGTATGCGGTCCTATGACTAGAACTTCTGTCTTATCCGGATTAAGCAACGTTCTAGGCAGGATGCTAGGCAGAGGTGTGCGGTGTGCACGGGCTCTCAGCCTGTTCCTGACGCCAGCTCGTTTCCCTCAGGGCCGCCGCTTCACGTCGCGTCCATTGTTCTCCCTCAGGATCTCACTTGGCCAGCTCGGATGCGGAGTTAAAAACGTGGAATTGTGAGTACATTGTATACCAATAGAAACAAGAGTGTCTCTATCATACCTAATGTACTCAATGGTGATGATTTTGCCGATTTTAAAACACTGAAAACTAACTTAAAAAACAAAAACAAAGAAAAGGTGGTCGGAGCAGTCGTGACGGCAGCCGACCTCACCGGCGCCATCAAGCATTTCACTGTTTTGCAGATGATATTCAAATTTATCTTCCTCTGAAACGGAGAGATACAAACACTAACACTGCTTTCGGAATGCTTAGAATATGTCAAAGTGTGGATGGCTGTAAATCTTAACAAGTCTATGTATCTGACCTAAAACCTGAATGAGACTAAAACTGAAGTTCTGGTATTTGGACCCAGTGGAGCAGGTGTTGACCCTTTCACAGACACATGTTCCCTTAAATTTTGTGTTTTATTGGACAGTGATTTTAAACTGGATAAGCAAATTAAGTCTGTTGTTAAAGATATCTTTTGTCAGCTTAGGCTCTTGTCCAACGTCAAGTCATTTAGGCCACAAAGCCCTGAATAATTTAGCACCTCAATATATGTCTGACCTTTTAAAGCCACACGGTCCAGCTCGGTCTCTCAGCTCCAGCTTTTACTCACAGTTCCTAACTCTAGGTTCAAGAGCCTTTTTAGCCTTTGCACCATCTTCAGTCGTGCTGCTTGTAAACTTTGGAATAAGTTGCCCCTGTACATCCGGCAGGCCCGGCGCTCCCTATGTTTAAATCCCTTAAAGTGCCCCTATTATACCAGTTTAAAGGTTGCTAATATCACTTAATGAGTCTCTTAAAACAGGTTTACATGTATGCAAGGTCAACAAACACTTTAGTTTTCTCCAAAAATAGATTTAATTTGACCCCATTTCTAAATGATTCGTAAATGACTCGTGTGAATCAGTTTGAAGATTCAGTCTGTCTAAACCCCTCCTCTCCATGAGCCCTCACTGCTGTGACTGGTCAGATGCCACAGTCCTTTATGATTGGTCTACCGCTACGGCATGTGTCGGAAAACGAAACGCCCGTTACTGTAACTGAACACCGGCACTGGAGACGCGTCAATACACAGAGAAGATGGTGTCGGTTTTACCGTATCGATTCGAGTCTGACGATGAATCGGTTGAAGTGGCGCATCAACAAGAAACTGTTTCACAAGCACGACTGCAGCAGGACGTTTCTCAGTGGTAAGTGTCGTATGTTAACAAGAGTGCGGTAACGTTAATTGTAAGATGGCGGGCAAGTTGTTCACGATGTAGAACGTTTAGGCAAATGTGAGCCGACTCTTATTTTAATAGACAAAAACTTCACTTATGGTGTCGGCGTCACAGATAGTGCAGATAGTTTATGTTCACATACAGCTACATGACACACTGCAGGAAAGATCATATTTGAAAAAGCATAATAGGGGCCCTTTAAGACCTTTTATACACTTTTTGCATTTAATACAGAGTGATGAGGTATTCTTCTCCCTGTTTTTATTTATTCATGTTTATTTATTATTGATTTATTTATTTACTGTTTTATTTGCTTAATTTAACAATGAAGCTTTTGCTGTTGTATGTTGTTTTATTTGGATATTATTTCCTTTTATTTTCTTATTATTCATTTCAATTCTGTTTTATTTGTATAGCGCTTTTAACAATTGACATTGTCTCAAAACAGCTTTACACAATCAAAAGAATTATTTAAGTTTGTATGGAATGTGAATGTGTATGAATCAAAATGTTCAGATAGTCCCTGGTGAGCAAGCCCGAGGGCGACAGTGGCAAGGAAAAACTCCCTGAGACGGTAATAGGAAGAAACCTTGAGAGGAACCAGACTCGACAGGGAACCCATCCTCATCTGGGGGAAACAGATAGCAGGAAATGATCTGCATTTATACAGTGTGTTAGGTTCAGCTATAATAGTTGATGTTATAATAGTTGATGTAAAATGGAGTCTAGTAGTTATTGGAGACTCAGATAGACTTGTAGAAAGTTCCAGTCCTGAACTATCGAATTGTCAAGTCCTCAGAGAAACAGCTGCTAACACCAGTCGAGGCCAGAACCATCTTCTAAGTAGATAGAATCATCCCCAGACACCAGATTATTGACGATCCAATTCCACTTAAAATGTTTAAGACTCTTTATATTCTATGATGCCATGGCTTTATTGTAAAAGTGCCTATGGTGGAATATTTAGTGTGTGAAATTTGTGTTTGTGTGATTCAGTGGTGTTTCATGTGTCTAATTTGAAGGCATTAGTTATGAACCATTAATGATTAGACAAAACTCATTTCAGAGTAAATGTTTATCGTTTCTCTGTAAACTTTGTCTCATTTATTACAGTTTAATAATTTAAGTGTTATTTCATTATAACTACCTTAATTTGACTGTAGTTATGTGAAGTGTGTGTGTGAGAGAGAAAGAGAGAGAAAACCACCAGACAGTGTAGCGCAGTGCCCAGTCTTACTCACTAGATGGCGCACACATTACATTGTATTTAATCATTTCAGTCAGACTCTGTTTCCCTTCCAGCTGTGTGTGAAAGCGGATTCTGACCAAACATCTGTGCCAGATGTGACTCCATTCAATAAACCTTTTATTTAGATTAATAATCTCTCTCTTTCACACACACACACACACACACACACACACACACACACACACACACACACACACACACACACACACACACACACACACACACCAGAGGTCTCAGAGACAGAGAGCAGAAACTTTAGCAGGAGAAATCAACAATCTGGTCCGTTCTTAAAGAGAAGGAACACACTGGAGAACTGTGGGAATCTGTCAATCTAGAGATACTGTAGCGAACACTTGCGTAAACATACTGTAAAAGTCCCAGAAGTGTACGAAAAACCCCAGAGTCACTGAGTACAACTCGCCCTCTGGGGGTTTTCCACTGATAAATAGATGTTAACTCTGGAAAACCTTGGCTTCACGCAGCATTGCTCGGGTTTATGAGTGGTCAGTGTATCAGGATGGGACTATAAGAAGTGATCGTTTTCCCATCTGGTGCTGGATAAGAACTGGTACCTTCTCGACAACAGAAAGATCAAGAGGAACATGGATCATAGGAAAAACAACCTGCGAAATGTTTATGAAGTGATCAATGATTATCCCAGGAGCGTAGAAAAGATGCACAGTATAATCAAACAAGGTATAAAAACACACCGTTCCAGTCCATTCCTAAAAGTAAAGGCAGTAACAGGAAGAGAGCAGTGCCGTGGTGGAATGATCATTGTAAGGACGCAGTGAGAAACAGAAAGAAAACATTCAGCATTTTATAAAGTACATTTTATTTATCCTTTATTTTACCAGGAATGTCCCATTGAGATACATTATCTCTTCTTCCAGGGAGTCCTGGCCAAGGTGGCAGCAATAACGTTTATAAGTTTCAACATACCGTTCAAAAGTTTTAGAACACTTTCTAACTTCATGAGAGCCAGTTTCATTATGGTGCTGGACGGATTTTGCAAATGCACTTGACACAATACTGTTCTTGCAGGAACTATTACAGAAAGGCCGACCTCTGTGTCTTACAATAACAACTAACTGGTGTTTTTCTTGTTGTTACGTAATTACCTAATTCCATATGTGTTATTTTATAGTTTTGAAATCCACAGTATTGTTGTAGAATGTAGAAAATAAATCACTAAACAAATACAAATACATTTGCAAGTGTTCTAAAACTTTTGAACGGTAGTGTATATACACATAGAACATACAATGGTAACATATAAACATACAGACATTCCAAAAATGCAATTACATAAACAAACACGGACTAAAAGACAAGCAAATGGGAATTCCAAATGTCAAAAAGATACAGAGAGAAAGGAGAGGAGAAAATAAAGAATTCAAAATATATGTACAGTATATACAGTATGTACGAAAATATTATGAAAAACAATGACATTGTTGTATAAGAACTGAGTTTAAAAGATTTTTGAAAACATTTCGAGAGGGTAGGGAGTCCAAATTTAGGATATTTTGTAATGAATTTCACTCATGTGGTGCATATGAAGAAAAAGCAGTTTTGCCGAACTCTGTCCGTGTTCGAGGAGAATGAAGAAGAAGTTTTACTGATGAACCTGTACTGTAACTGTTAGTGCGAAGTGTCAGTAGATTACGTATGTACTGAGGTAGTTTATCCATTAAAGCCTTTGCAATAAATAGTAGGCAATGAGATTTCCTTCTAAGGTGCAATGATGTCCATTGCACCATGTCATATAGATTACAGTGATGTGTTCTTGCTGCAGCAACCGTAATCTAATAATAATAGGAAAGTGCTCAGGACTAATCGCTTTCTGGCAGTGAAAGGAAAGCATTTTTTAAACGGTAATAAAAACCTAATTTAGGACGAAGCTTTCTCAATATACTTTCTATATGGACTCCAAATGACAACTTGTCATCAAGCCAGATTCCAAGATATTTGTAAGAAATTACCCTTTCTAGCTTTGTGCCATCTAATGTTAAAAGAATATACTCAGAGGAAGAGCATGAGCGAGTAAAAATCATTAGTTTTTTTTTTTTTTTTTGCCATTTAACACCAGTTTTAATTTGAGTAGGGTCAACTGTAAAGAGTTGAAAGCATGCTGTGTAAGGAATCCGTTGCTAGTCGTATAGAGTATTGTGTCATCAGCATATAAATGGGTTTTTGCTGGGTCTAAACCCATGCACATATTATTTATGTAAATGGAGAATAAAACAGGCCCCAAGATTGAACCTTGGGGCACTCCAGTTTTTACTGTAAGTAACATGGATCTAAAATCTTCTATAACTACACACTAAGTTCTCCCAATTAAATAATTGGAGAACCAGTCTAGAACAGTGCTACCAAAGCCTATAGCCTGTAATCTTTGTAAAATAAGACGATGGTCAACAGTATCAAATGCTTTTGTTAAATCTATAAATAGTGCAGCACATGATTTTTTGTTGTCCAAGGCAGTGATTATATCATTTGTGACAGAAGTTACTGCAGATATTGTACTATGGCCTTGTCTAAAACCAGACTGACGAGGGGATAAAATATTTTTCCAGACAAAAAGTTTTTAAGTTGTTCATTTATAATTGATTCAAATAATTTGGCTGTAACAGACCACCTGGATATACGACGATAATTGTCTAAGCAGGATGAGTTGCCTCCTTGTAATAATGGAAGGACAAATGCTGACTTCCAGGAGCTATGAATTACCCCACTGCATAAACTATGATTAAAAATAGAGGCAATGGGCCCAGCAATCACGTCTGCAGCTGTCTTTAAAAAATAAGGTTCAATTTGGTCTGGCCCAGCAGACTTTTTACAATCTAGATTTAACAAAGCCTTATGGACCTGAGTAGCGGAGATAGAGGAGAAATTAAAGGTCACAGGACTACTGGCATTGGTAGCTGGGCAATCTCCAAAGATTCCAGTTAGACTAGTATGTAAGTCAGCATCAGTGAAGTGCTTATTAAAGCCTCTACCATGTTTTGTTTGTCCTTTATTTCATTTTGATTAATTGTAAGAAACTCAGGAAGAGTGGGAGGTGCCATGTCTCCAGCCATTGATGTAATTAATTTCCAAAATTTTTTAGGATCATTAAAATTTTTTGTCACGATACGGCGATAGAAATTTGAGAATCCAAGGAATCTCTGGAGTTCCTGTTGTGAGGTGCTCGTGGGCCAGTTCGTGACGGCTTGAAGCTTGGCGGGTTCCATCTGGATTCCCGAAGGCCCGATGCCAAATCCAAGGAATGTGGTGGATGTGGTGTGGAATTCGCACTTTTCTGGTTTTGCAAACAATTCGTTCTCTAGGATTCTCTGTAACACCTGTTGGACATGATGTTGATGCTCCTCCAGGTCCCGGGAAAAGATCAGGATGTCATCCAGGTAGACAAACACAGATAAATTGAGAAAGTCTCTGAGTATATCGTTAATGAAGGCCTGGAAGACTGCGGGGGCATTAGTGAGGCCAAACGGAACCACAAGGTATTCATAGTGCCCTGTAGGGGTGTTGAAGGCCATTTTCCACTCGTCACCTTCTCGGATGCGGACAAGGTGGTAAGCATTGTGTAAGTCGAGCTTGGTGAAAATCTTCGCTCCTTGGAGAAGCTCAAAGGCGGTGGCCATTAGTGGGAGGGGGTACCGGTTCTTCACAGTGATCTCATTCAAGCCCCTGTAATCTATGCAGGGACGAAGGGAACCATCTTTTTTGCCCACGAAGAAGAACCCGGCCCCCGCTGGAGAGGAAGAAGGACGAATGATCCCCGCCGCAAGGGATTCGGTGATGTAAAGGTCCATGGCTTGGTGTTCCTTGGGTGACAATGAGTATAGACGGCCCTTGGGGGGAGAGGTGCCTGGGAGCAGATCCATAGCGCAGTCGTATGGCCGATGGGGGAGAAGAGAAATGGCGCGCGATTTGCTGAACACAGCGTTGAGATCGTGGTACTCAGGGGGCACGTGGGTGAGCTCAAGTGGTTCATCCGCATGGGCAGGGTTGGGGCATGACGTGAGGGCAGCACGTAAGCAGGTCGTGGAACACAATGGGCTCCAGGCTGAGATCGAGTTTCCGGCCCAGTCAATCTGTGGGTTGTGTCGGATCAACCAGGGGAGGCCCAAGACGACCGTGGCATGAGATCCCTCCATGATAGATAGCGAGGTCTGCTCAGAATGGTTGCCTGAGACCCTTAGACTGAGAAGAGGGGTCATGTGGGTGATAGAAGGGAGCAGAGGTGTCAAGTAACGAAGTGCAAATACTTCGTTACCTTACTTAAGTAGAAATGTTGGGTATCTATACTTTACTGGAGTAATTATTTTTCAGCCGACTTTTTACTTCTACTCCTTACATTTTTAAGCAATTATCTGTACTTTCTACTCCTTACATTTTAAAAATAGCCTCGTTACTCTATTTTTATGATCAGAACGTGCAACCCCCCCGGTCGCATGATAAGAATGCGCACAACGCCGCCAAAGTCGCATGATAAGAACGCGCACAACACCCCCCTCCCCCCCCCTCCGTCGCATTATCAGAAAGCGAGACCTTAATGCTTTTGTCGCCCCTCACGGTACTTTTACTTTTATACTTTAAGTAGTTTTGAAACCAGTACTTTTAAACTTTTACTTAAGTAAAAAGCTTGTGTAACCCATCCGATAAGGGTTAAAATTATTTTTGCAATGTTTTTTTTATTTATATGCATGGTTGGTTTTATTTTGAAAAGTGGCGCTTTATTTTTGGAGAGACAGGAAGTGTGATGCTTTAGAGGGGTGTGTCGTTACAGAGCTGACACACGGAGCATGGAGCACAGCTTTGTATAAAGTAGTGATGATAAAAGGAAGATAAAGGTATGAAATACGCATGTGACAGAGGTTAAAACTTTGTTTGTCATTTAAATGATGTTAATTTTGTAACACTTCCATCTAGAACTTGGATGAATACAGATGCAGTGAAGTTAATGTGGTAAATGACAGCATTCCTTGGTAAGCTAGTTCTCACATGGTAATTATTGTATGAGCACATGTCATGTTATTTTGAGAATGGCCACAGAAAGAAAACGTTATTTTGCACATTTTATTTACAGTTTTTACAGTTTATTGTAAAAGGGTTGTTATTCTGTACATTTCCTTGATATTTGAGCAGATAATTTGCAGTACCAATAGACTATTAAAACAAGTTAATAGTGAATTATATTAAAGGAATTGATGATAAATTGTTATAAATTCATGGGATAAAGACAGTAAGACTGTTATTTATGTTAATTCATCAGTCTAATTGCACTGTAATTATTTATTTTGTCAAAATAACTAAAAGCATTGTAAGAATGTTTATAAATATTAGATGCTACACTTGTGGGAAGCAGATTTATGCATTGTCCCATAAAGATTAATGTGCAGTTGATAAATGGGTTAATTTATTGGGATGAATGTGACTAAATAATCATATTCCACTACATGTTTTATATATACCATAGAACATTATTTTGATATTAAAATGTTTTCAGGAGAAAGTTACTAAAGTAGCAACAGTTCCTTACTAGTTAACTTTATGTTGTTATTTTATTGAAAATGCAGTTAATATGGTACACTATTTTGATTGATGTGATGGTGAACAAGTTATGAGAACCTAGACTATAAACCTGTTTGTAAATACAGGTCAGGTCTTTTGACGAGTTGGAGAGATTACCAGCTTTCATCCACAAAGGCTGATCTGTGAATGTGATGGCGAGCCTCCCAGCTTGAGTCCAGAATCTCCACACCACCATACAGTTGATTTCTGTTGTCTGCGGTGTGGTTGTGTCAGTCACTCTGGTTGACACCTTCGTGAGTTACTTCAAAAGTGCACTTATATTAATCCCTTTGGGTTTGACTTTATTTTTGAAGTCTGGACTGAAATCTTGATTGGTTTAAGAGCAGCTGCTCTCAGGAAGGAACAGTGACTTTCAAAAGACATTTTATTTCTTATTTTCTTTGGGCCCATATGTATTGTCTATGTTGTTATATGTGTTGCATTGTGTTATAAACTGAAGTTCGTAATAAGTACAATTATTAGTGTGTGAGTTATTGCATTACATCACAGCTCCTAAGGACCTAGACTGTGACGTGTATAGACCTTTATGTGGGTTACACGGTAAAACGTGGCGAGCCAGCCAGGAGCTTTGAAGTAGGCAATAACACTGAAATATTATGACCATTAATTTACACTCTAATTGGTAATTGTTAAAGTTACATGAAAATGGATGTGATTGAGATTGAAAGCATTAAGGTTCCAAACTCCCTTGTTGTTACGGGATCAACTAATACGGTCTTGGATGAAGAGCTTTACGAGTTTTTGGGGACGTTTGGGTCTTTTGATCGAGTAATGAAGGTTTCAGAACAAACCTCTGAGTTTAATGGCAAAACTATTGTGGAGTATACATCAGGTGCTGCTTTAAAGATACTTGAAAAGGATTTACCCCTTGATAGAACAAGTGATTCAGACAGAGATGTTGTTTTTCACATTGAAGCCTTAGCTAGTGTATACTCTAATAAGAAGGGCACAGGTCTCACTACAAACTTCCTGTCAGACCTTAAGAATGTTGCCAAGCTCACTGGGAAACCTTTTGAATATATTGTACGTGATGAATTAGCTAGAATTGCAGAAGTCGTTGGGGAGTTTTGTCAACACGAGCAGTTGGAAGTAACCCAAGAACCACTCATAGTACGTCCTGAAGAGACCCATTCCTCAGAGGCTGTAGGCTCAGTTACTATTGATCCAAATCCCACTTTTGACCGATCAAGTTTTAATTCTAAATCACCAGCAACTGCTATACCAAAATTTAAGGAATCAGCATCTTCTTTTTCACCGTCTCTCGACCATCTGAACCCACCTGAAGTGCAGCGTGTAGTGGTTGAGCACATTGTTAGAACCACAGATCTCACCTCTCAGATACATGTGCCTGCTAAACTCCGACCCTTTTCTGGCCGATTTCCCTGCCCAAATTACGAAGTTGACTATGAAACTTGGAGAAACAGCATTGAATGTCACTTGGCCGACCCCACTGTTTCCAGTGCACAGCTTGTAAGGAAAATTGTTGATAGCTTACTACCTCCTGCAGCCGCTGTAGTAAAATCTTTGGGTCCTCATGCTAGCCCACAAGCATTTTTAGATGTACTTGACTCAGCGTATGCTACAGTTGAAGATGGGGATGAGCTATTTGCTCAATTTCTAAATGTCAATCAGAATTCAGGTGAGCGATCATCTAGCTACCTTCAACGACTGCAGACAATTTTAAATCGAGTCGTGAAGATGAAAACTATATCACCACAGGACTCGGATAAACAGCTATTAAAACAGTTTTGTAGAGGCTGCTGGAATAATGCGCTGATTACCGCTCTTCAGCTTGAGCAGAGAAAAGACAGGCCGCCTACTTTTCCAGAGCTTTTATTACTTCTGCGCACTGAAGAGGACAAACAAACTGCAAAAGCAAATAGAATGAAGCAACACCTTGGGTTTCAAAAGCCACGAGCACAAGCTGCCACACAAGTGCATGATGTATACCCTCCAGACACTTTTGAATATAAACAACCACCATCTTTTTCTACTCAACCAATAGTGGTTCAGCAAATACAGAAGCAAATTGTAGAACTACAGACTCAGATCGCTGCTCTCTCCAATCCTAAACCAGGAAATAGGAGTGCACAGAAACCTGCAAAAGAAAAGGATAAAGACAAACAAAAGGGTAAATGTGCTAATAAAACATCAATGACACCAACAACAAAAATTCCCTCTGAAGCCACCTCAACAACATATAGAACAAAGCCAAAGCCATGGTATTGTTTTCGGTGTGGTGAGGATGGCCACATTGCGACTAACTGCAACGACCCTCCAAATCCTACCTTAGTGTCTGTCAAGAGAAACCTATTAAAAGAAAAGCAACAAGCTTGGGAAAAGAACAATGCAATGACTGATCAACCTTTAAACTAAATACTGTTTCTATTGAGGGACAAATGGAAACAAGCAAACTCGGAAGTCCCACTTCTGAACCAAAGACCAACATGGAAGTGAAAAAGAAAGAACACAAAGTTACTCGAACCAAAAATTCACTTAAGGGGTTAGTTGGGAGTAAGAGTACTGCCAATGTCAGAATTAATGGACTTGAGTGTAATTCATTGCTTGATACTGGTTCCCAGGTTACCACTATGTCCCAGTCCTTTTATAAAGCTTACCTTTCAGATCATACTATCCACCCTGTCACTGCCCTACTTGAGATTGAGGGGGCAAACGGTCACACAGTGCCATACCTGGGGTATATACAAGTAACTATTCAGTTTCCTAAAGAGTTCATTGCATCTGAACCTGAGATTGAGACACTTGCTCTTATAGTACCAGAGGTCCGATCAAATAGCATTACCCCATTATTGATTGGGACCAACACGCTAGACCCACTTTATGAACAATTCTGTGATGACATTTCTTTTCGACCAAGCCCCTACAGTGGCTATCACCAAGTCTTAAGGACTCTGAAGTTCAGATCCAACCAAAACGTGGATGGCCAGTTTGGCTTGGTGAATTTGCGGGACACTGAACCAAATATCGTGCCCGCTGGTCAGAAAGTGGTGCTTGAAGGATTTGTGAACATTAACAGCATGACCACTGAGAAATGGGTCCTAGTCGAACAACCTACTGTGTCATCCTTGCCCGGGGGCATTTTCATTGATAGCTGTGTGATAACACTTCCACAACAATCCTCTTGCAAAATACCAATTGTGGTAAGAAATGAAACTGATCATGAAATCTGCCTACCGGGGAGGTGTGTTGTAGCAGAACTCAGTGCTATTACAAAGATCCTTTCAAGCCAAGGCACAACCAGTTGCCACCAAGGGTCCATTGGGGAAACTGACCGGCTATTATGCTCTGAGGAGTCCCATTTAAAGTTCGACATTGGAGACTCCCTCCCTGCAAAGTGGAAAAGCCACATGACCAAGAAATTGAACATCTTTTCAGATGTATTTTCACATCATGAATTGGACTATGGGCATGCAACAAAAGTGAAACACCATATTAAACTCACAGACGAGACTCCATTTAAACACCGTCCACGCCCAATTCACCCTCAGGATTATGATGCCGTGAGGAGTCATTTGCAATCTCTATTAGAGGCTGGTATAATACGTGAATCTCAATCCCCGTATGCATCACCAATTGTTGTTGTCAAAAAGAAATCCGGAGACGTTCGCTTGTGTGTGGACTACCGGAAATTAAACATGAAGACGATCAAAGATGCGTATGCACTGCCGAACCTCGAAGAGTCCTTTTCTGCCCTAAGTGGGTCGCAGTGGTTTTCAGTTATGGACTTGAAAAGTGGATACTACCAAATTGAGATGGCAGAAATTGACAAGGAAAAAACAGCATTCGTGTGCCCTCTTGGGTTTTGGGAATGGAACCGCATGCCACAGGGCATCACAAATGCACCAAGCACTTTCCAGCGCTTAATGGAAAGGTGCATGGGAGACATTAACTTGCGGGAAGTGCTTGTGTTTCTAGACGATATAATCGTCTTCTCAAAAACACTAGAGGAACATGAAGTTCGTCTCACCAATGTTCTAAACAGATTGCGAGAAAATGGTCTCAAACTGTCACCTGAAAAGTGCCATTTTTTCCAAACCTCAGTTCGCTATCTGGGACACATAGTCTCAAGAAATGGGGTAGAGACGGATCCACAAAAGATCGAGGCTCTCAAGACCTGGCCAAGGCCTCAGACTTTGAAAGACCTAAGGTCATTTTTGGGGTTTTCGGGGTACTATAGGAGATTTATAGAAGGGTACTCCAAGATTGTAAAACCTCTGACTAACCTCACAGCTGGCTATCCTCCCATTCGTAAAGGATCAAGGGTGGTCAATCTAACTGCCAAGTACCATAACCCTAAGGAACCTTTTGGAGATCGGTGGACGCAGATATGTCAGAATGCTTTCGAGGACATAATTAACAAGTTGACCTCGTCCCCTGTCTTGGGGTTCGCAGACCCCAGTCGGCCCTATACACTTCATACCGATGCCAGCACCACGGGTCTGGGTGCGGCATTGTACCAAGAACAGGACGGGCAGGCCCGCGTTATAGCTTATGCAAGTAGGGGTCTTTCCCAATGTGAATCCCGTTACCCAGCACATAAGCTGGAGTTTTTAGCCCTCAAATGGGCTATAACGGATAAATTCCATGATTATTTGTATGGGAATGTTTTTACAGTAGTAACTGACAACAATCCCCTTCGCTACATTTTCACCAAAGCGAAATTAGATGCCGCAAGTTACCGCTGGTTAGCAGCCCTGTCCACATTCACTTTTGACATCAAATATCGTGCAGGAAAGCAAAACCAGGATGCAGATGGTTTGTCCAGAAGGCCTCATGGTGAGCTGGCGAATGACGAAACATCAAAAGAGGAGATTAAAAGGATTCATGAGTTCACTTCCCATCATCTAGCTTCAGTAGAGGTTGTCCAAGCCACATGCCAATATCATGCCATGATCACTCAAAATGAACCAGATCTGTCTCAATGTTACATTGAGTCACTTGCAGTACATCCTGACGCTATTCCTTCAAACTTTGGAGATGACATGGACAGTTTTAATGGTCTATCTACAATCCCTAATTACAGCAAGGAAGAAATAGCAAAAATGCAGCAAGCAGACCCTGTAATTGGTGCTGTCCTAAAGTTATATGAATCAGGAGAATCTGCCTCCACAGAAATGAAATCTCCAGAACTTTTTCTAATGCTCAAAGAGATGAGTCGTTTTGAAACAAAGGACAATCTGTTATACAGGAAAAGGAAATGTGACAATCAGGTAGTTTACCAGCTTATCCTGCCTAAAACCTTAAGGGCCCCTGTACTACACAGTTTACACAATGAAATGGGTCATTTAGGATGTGAAAGAACTCTCGAATTGGTGAGATCCCGGTTCTATTGGCCCAAAATGGCATCTGATGTCGAGTCAAAAATAAAAACTTGTCCTAGGTGCGTTAAAAGAAAAGGACAACCTGAAAGGGCCGCGCCCTTGGTCAATATACAGACTAGCCGCCCTCTGGAACTAGTTTGTATGGATTTTTTGTCCATTGAACCAGACAGCCATCATACTAGAGACATTTTGGTCATCACAGACCATTTTACTAAATACGCGGTAGCCATTCCTACCCGAGACCAAAAAGCTTTAACTGTAGCTAGAACCCTCTGGGAGCAGTTTTTGGTTCATTACGGGTTCCCAGAGCGTCTTCACAGTGACCAAGGCCGCGACTTCGAGTCACAGGTTATTAAAGAGCTTTGCGCCCTGGTTGGCACCAGAAAAGTAAGAACAAGTCCTTACCACCCTCGGGGTAATCCCGTAGAGCGGTATAACCGTACATTGTTAAGCATGTTGGGCACCTTAAAAGACGATGAGAAGTCCAAATGGCGAGATTATGTCCGACCCCTCACTCACGCATACAATTGTACGAGGAATGAGGTTACAGGGTTCTCACCCTACGAGCTAATGTTTGGGAGACAACCGAGATTGCCTATTGACATTGCCCTTGGTCTTCCAGTAAAAGAAGGTTCAGTAACAACTCACTCACAGTACGTGAGGAACCTTAAGACTTATCTTAAAGAAAGTTACCGATTGGCAATGGTTAATGCAAAGAAAGTTGCCGACAAAAACAAGAGGAGATTTGACATGCGAGTAAGAGAGTCAACTCTTGATATAGGCGACCGAGTGCTTGTGCGTAACCTCCGTTTTCGAGGCAAACACAAATTGGCTGATCGTTGGGAGTCTACCATATACGTTGTCCAAAAGAAGGCTGGAGAGATGCCTGTATATACGGTATGTCCTGATGGTCAAGATGGGCCATTGCGCACATTGCACCGTGATCTATTACTCCCTTGTGGATTTTTATCTGAAGAGAATGAGGAAACCGTAAGACCAAAGAAAATTGCAAAACCAAAACCAAAGCAAGCTCATGTACCTTCAGATGAAAATCCTCCTGATTCTGATGATGACGATTATAATTCAAGGTTCTATCCTACACAAATCGAGACTACTACTAGAATTATCAAACCACACAGTTTCCAGCAGGAAGAGTCTAAATCTAGTGCTAAGTCAGAACCTTTCCTGGAAAATTTACCAGAAAACTTATCAGCAGTCTTGGACCAATCTGTGGAAGAGGAAAATCTGACTGGACACTCACAGGATGCGACATCAACTGAATTAGAACCTGAAATTGAAAGAGATGAAGACCAGACGGATTCAGTTATTGACCCATTTTCCTCAGAGAGCATTGAGAGAATCGAACAGACACCTGAAACTGAACAGAGACAAATCACCAAATTAGACAGACCTATAGAGCAAAATCCTACTTCATCAGAGGTAGTCGATCTTAGCTCTAATGGCAATGAGATAGTTGACCAAATACGCAGGTCTGATCGTTTAAGGAAACCACCTGCTAAGTTCACTTATCCACAATTAGGCAAACCCTTGATCTTATTTGCACAGACTATTCTTGATGGTTTTAACCAAGCCTTAGTTGAAACTTTTGAAGGAGCCTCTTCTTTTGAGACTAGAACATGAAGGGACTCATGTTAGTTCAGAAGGGGAGTGTGTAACCCATCCGATAAGGGTTAAAATTATTTTTGCAATGTTTTTTTTATTTATATGCATGGTTGGTTTTATTTTGAAAAGTGGCGCTTTATTTTTGGAGAGACAGGAAGTGTGATGCTTTAGAGGGGTGTGTCGTTACAGAGCTGACACACGGAGCATGGAGCACAGCTTTGTATAAAGTAGTGATGATAAAAGGAAGATAAAGGTATGAAATACGCATGTGACAGAGGTTAAAACTTTGTTTGTCATTTAAATGATGTTAATTTTGTAACACTTCCATCTAGAACTTGGATGAATACAGATGCAGTGAAGTTAATGTGGTAAATGACAGCATTCCTTGGTAAGCTAGTTCTCACATGGTAATTATTGTATGAGCACATGTCATGTTATTTTGAGAATGGCCACAGAAAGAAAACGTTATTTTGCACATTTTATTTACAGTTTTTACAGTTTATTGTAAAAGGGTTGTTATTCTGTACATTTCCTTGATATTTGAGCAGATAATTTGCAGTACCAATAGACTATTAAAACAAGTTAATAGTGAATTATATTAAAGGAATTGATGATAAATTGTTATAAATTCATGGGATAAAGACAGTAAGACTGTTATTTATGTTAATTCATCAGTCTAATTGCACTGTAATTATTTATTTTGTCAAAATAACTAAAAGCATTGTAAGAATGTTTATAAATATTAGATGCTACACTTGTGGGAAGCAGATTTATGCATTGTCCCATAAAGATTAATGTGCAGTTGATAAATGGGTTAATTTATTGGGATGAATGTGACTAAATAATCATATTCCACTACATGTTTTATATATACCATAGAACATTATTTTGATATTAAAATGTTTTCAGGAGAAAGTTACTAAAGTAGCAACAGTTCCTTACTAGTTAACTTTATGTTGTTATTTTATTGAAAATGCAGTTAATATGGTACACTATTTTGATTGATGTGATGGTGAACAAGTTATGAGAACCTAGACTATAAACCTGTTTGTAAATACAGGTCAGGTCTTTTGACGAGTTGGAGAGATTACCAGCTTTCATCCACAAAGGCTGATCTGTGAATGTGATGGCGAGCCTCCCAGCTTGAGTCCAGAATCTCCACACCACCATACAGTTGATTTCTGTTGTCTGCGGTGTGGTTGTGTCAGTCACTCTGGTTGACACCTTCGTGAGTTACTTCAAAAGTGCACTTATATTAATCCCTTTGGGTTTGACTTTATTTTTGAAGTCTGGACTGAAATCTTGATTGGTTTAAGAGCAGCTGCTCTCAGGAAGGAACAGTGACTTTCAAAAGACATTTTATTTCTTATTTTCTTTGGGCCCATATGTATTGTCTATGTTGTTATATGTGTTGCATTGTGTTATAAACTGAAGTTCGTAATAAGTACAATTATTAGTGTGTGAGTTATTGCATTACATCACAGCTCCTAAGGACCTAGACTGTGACGTGTATAGACCTTTATGTGGGTTACACTTGGGTTGATACTTCAACTTCTAAAGAAGTATTTTTGAACCCTAGTATCTATACTTCTACTCAAGTAATGAATGTGAATACTTTTGACACCACTGGAAGGGAGTGGGCTCCCATCGATGGCCTGAACCTTGAGATGAGTCTCCAAAGGCAGAGCAGGGATTCCCAGGGCCTTGGCTGAGGCGGCATTGATTAAGTTACGAACCAGAGTCGATCAGTGCTGGCACCAGGTGGGTTCGTTGTTTGTGGATGAGGAAGATGGGAAGCAGTCGGCGTTGGTCTGTTGGAGAAGTGGTCTGTTGAAATGAGCGACATGTGCCAGGGTCACCTTCATAGGTCGGGGGGGCAGGGAGGCGTGGTTCGCGTTGCATGATGGAGTCCCCATGTCGCGTTGGAGAGAGCTGGAGCCTTTGGAGCTGGAGCAGCCCCTGGTGGTGAGCTCCAAGAAGCGCACCCTGATCTGCCAGTGCTGCTTTCATGCAGTTGACATCTGTTGGATTCATATCGATGGCTGGATTATTCTGTCACGGGGGAGAGCGGAACGAGGTGAATCCAAGTGCAGATGACGTGCAACAATGTTAGACGAGAGCGCGGTCGGAATGCGGAAGTCAATACCGGGAGATCCGTCAGCGCGGCGTTTGTGCCAAATCGTAAAGCGAGAGCCGTAGTCAAAAGAGGAAGCGTTAAGTCGGTAACCGGGAAATCTAGCAGCGAGGTAACAATCCAAAAACGAGAAACAAAAGCCGTGGTCAGAAAAAGGAAGCGCGAGGTCAAAACCGGGAGATCAAATAACGAGGCAAACAAATCCGAGACGAGAAACCGAAAGCGAAAACGAGAAACAAAGCGAACTTGGCAACGTGAAAGCAAGAGAAAATAAACGCGAGAAAATCGGGGCATGAAAACACAAGATAATCCAGCGATTTGAGCAGCGCGTGCTTAAATCGCTGGAGTAATCAGTGGAGGGAATGAGGAACAGGTGGGCAGACGGGGCGGAAACGGGGGCATGGGAAAAACATACAGTAGGCACCGTGAGAAGAAGTGACAGCGTGGGAAAAGTGCAGACAGGACGTGAATCATGACATTTTTATCTATTAAGTGAAGGTAATATTCACTTTTAGTATTTTTTATCAGTTTAGTGCACTTATTTCTCAATGCCCTATAATCTGCCCAAAGTTTAGCCTCGTTACCGACTTTAGCTTTGACCCAAGCAGTGTCTCTTTCCCTGATAACAGCTGCAATCGCATCATTAAACCATGGGTTATCTTTACCACTGACCCTAAACTACAAGCAAGATCAGGCAAGTGTTAGAAGGCTAGCTACGTGAGAGAGTTCTGTGATGGAGTATTCTAACAGGTAGAGGAAGTGAGGGGATGAAAAAGTGGATTGGATGGATGAGGAGAGTACAGCTACCCTGTTCTTCTGGATGGGATAAGATTCAGTAACAACCAAGGAAAAGGTGGAAATGCTGGTCAGGCGCTATGTTAATGTGAATAGTTCCAGTAATCTGAGTGAAGAGGAGAAAAGAGGTAGAGATAGAACAAAGCACTGAGTGAAAAGGGAAGCACAGATGCTGAGAAAGGTTTCCTGTTCACAGTGGGTGAATTGAAAAGGGTACTGAGGAACACAGGAAAGACTTCTCCAGGTAAAGATGACATCTGTTACGATAAAGCACTTAAGTAAAGAAAGTCTGGGTAAGCTGTTGTTTTAATTGAATAGGATATGGGGGGGGGGATTACCAGAAAACTGACAGGAGGCAATGATTTTTTAAACAAGAAAATCAGGAAAAGATGGCAGTGTGCCAGGAAATCATAGACTAAACACTTCTACATCACATGTCTGTAACCTGTGAGAATAAACAATAAGTGTGAGCCTAGGATACTGACCGGAACAGAGAGGTCCTGTTGTACTCGCGCCCACATCATGAAGTGCTTCCAGGAGCTCGTCATGAGACACATCAAGACCCTGCTGTCCCTCTCACTGGACCCACTCAAGTTTGTGTATCATCCTAACCGCTCCATGCACAACGCCATCTCCACCACACACCATACGGCTCTCACACACCTAGACAACAAGGACACCGACATTGGAATGCTTATAAATTTCAGCACAACATTCAATACTGGCATCCACCAACACCTGATCGAGAAGCTGAGCCAGTTCGTCCTGATCCCAGGGCTGTGTGCTCAGTCCCCTGCTATTCCCACTGCTGATCATCAAGTTTGCTGATGACACGACCGTGGTTGGTCTCATCAGTAAGAACAATGAGGAAGCATACCGAGAGGAAGTGCGGAGGCTAATGGACTGGTGTAAAGACAACAACCTGTCTCTGAACGTCAATAAGAAAAAAGAGATGGTTGTTGACTTCAGGAGGACACGGAGCGACCACTCTCCGCTGAGCATCGACAGCTTCTCTGTGGAAATCGTCAACAGCACCAAATTTCTTGGTGTCCACAGCGGATAGTGAGGACAGCAGAGAAGATCATCAGGGTCTCTCTCCCCTCTATTGAACACATCTACACCGCATGCTCCAGCAAAGACACCAGCATTGTGGCTGATCGGACACACCCCTCTCACACACTCTTCACACTCCTGCCATCTGGAAAAAGGTACCGAAGCATTCGGGCCTCACATCCAGACTGTGTAACGGCTATTTCCCACATGCCAGCTGTCTCTTCAACAAAAAGGACTGGACTGAAAAACACACACACACACACACACACACACACACACACACACACACACACACACTCATATAAACATTCACCTCAGTAAAATGGAACTGGGCTGATAAGCACACACGCGCATACACACTGTTCTACAAACATCCAGCAAGTTTCAACACCAAACTGAGATTGATTTTTGTTTGCACATTTGCACTTTACTGTATGTTGTCTCATATTGCCTTTTGTATAGTAAAGTCTTTTGTATGGTACTTAGTACTTAGATATTCAGCTAATTAAGTGTCCTAGTCAGCTAGTTAGTTACTGTTACAGTAATTGATGTTATCTGTATGCAGCACCTTGGTCCTGGAGGTCGCTTGGTGTCATTGTGTACTGAACTGTAGGTGGTTAAAACTTGACTTGTCTTTACTTGACTTGCTTACCAAAGTAAATTCAGAAAGGTGAGGAACACCATGAACTACAGTGGTGTTCAAAATAATAGCAGTGTGTTGAAAAAAGCTGTGTGAGTAAATCTCCAGATCCATATAAGAACTTTTAGTTTAAACCACATAAACACACTGGACCCCCGTTACTGTACCTTCTATTCTGACTCACAACATGAAGAAAAATGTGCTAAATGTAGTATTAGTTTAATGTAAGTGAAGAAAAACTAATATTATTCTGTTCAAAATAAATATCAGTGTCATTATTCATCTTTATAAAGTGATGAATTTACTGTTTAAACAAAACGCTTGAAGTTTAATCTCTCTTGTGCGTCTCTGAACTAATATTTCGTTGTATAATCAGCTTTCTGAGATCTGCTTCACATCTGTACAGTTGTACTACACGCCACAATTCCTCTACATTTCCTGGTTTTGCCTCAGAAACAGTATTTTTAATGTCAGGCCACAAGTTGTTCTGTTGGATTAAGTTCTGGGGATCGGACTGGACTCTCCATAACGTTAATCTTGTTGGTCTGGAACCAGGATGCCGCTCGGATTACTGGTGTGTTTGGGGTCGTTGTCTTGTTGAAACACCCATTTCAAGGGCATTTCCTCTTCAGCATGAGGCAACACGACCTCTTTAAGTATTCTGATGGACTCAAATTGATTCATGATCCCTGAAATGTGATAAATAGACCTGACACCACAGTACGAGAAGCTACATCTCCATATCATGATGCTTGTGTCTCCATGCTTCACCGTCTTCACACTGTTCTGTGGCTTGTATTCAGTGTTTGGGGGTCACATGACAAACTGTCTATGGCCTTTAGACCAAAAAAGAACAATATCGCTTTCATCAGTCCACAAAATATCACCCCATTTCTCTTTAGGCCAGTCAGTGTGTTCTGTGGTGAACTGTAACCTCTTCAGCACGTCTTTATTTCAACAATGGGACTTTACGGGGCTTCTTGCTGATATTTCGACTTCACATAGCCGCCGTCTAATAGTAACAGCACTAACAGGTAACTTTAGATGTTCTTTCAGTCAATATTGTTATTCTTCGATCTATTCGAATGGTAGTTTTCAATTCAATTCAGTTTTATTTGTATAGCGCTTTTAACAATTGACATTGTCTCAAAACAGCTTTACACAATCAAAAGAATTATTTAAGTTTGTATGGAATGTGAATGTGTATGAATCAAAATGTTCAGATAGTCCCTGGTGAGCAAGCCCGAGGGCGACAGTGGCAAGGAAAAACTCCCTGAGATGGTAATAGGAAGAAACCTTGAGAGGAACCAGACTCGACAGGGAACCCATCCTCATCTGGGTGAAACAGATAGCAGGAAAATGATCTGCATTTATACAGTGTGTTAGGTGGCAGCAGTTCAGCTATAATAATGGAGTCCAGGTAGTTATTGGAGACTCAGATAGACTTGTAGAAAGTTCCAGTACTGAACAATCGAATTGTCAAGTCCTCAGAGAAACAGCTGACAACACCAGTCGAGGCCAGAACCATCTTCTAAGTAGATAGAATCATCCCCAGACACCAGACGCATCCTAAAGAGACACACGGGGCATCCATGCGATGAGACCTCCAACCAGAAACCGGGCACCAGGATGGATCAGACAGGTCCGGAGGGCAGAGGGAGTCTGGATCACTGGCAGCTCAGGAACCACATGTGTAGCTCGACAGAGAGAGAGAGAGAGAAAGAGTGAAAAGGGGAGACAGGGGGAGAGAGGAAAGAGAAGGAGGGGGAGAAAGAGAAGAGGAGGAGAGATGGCAGTTAGGTATGGTCACAGTCACAATGTCTAATGTGAATGTATATTTACTGTAGAGTGCAAGCAGGGACTCCGGCAGGACTAACTATGACATCATAACTAAAAGGGAGGAGCCAGAAGGAAACACAAACATGAGGGGGAACTGAGATGTAAAGCAAACAATCACCTCACCGTCAACAAACCTGAGTGATCAAATGAGACTGAGGAAGACTCAGATCCTATTTGACCGATCGTTATCAGTATGTAGACTTAAATGGTGATTATTCTGCATGTTCTCTAGTGGAGTTTGGCGTTCCGCAGGGTTCAGTTTTAGGCCCACTGCTTTTTTCCCTTTACATGCTTCCTCTGGGCAACATAATCCGTAAGCATGGTATTAGTTTTCATTGTTATGCTGACGACACACAGCTATACGTCTCAACAAAACCTGATGAGAAAAACCATCTTACTAAAGTTGAGCAATGTGTTCAGGACATAAGAAATTGGATGCTAATTAACTTCCTTCTGCTTAATCCGGATAAGACAGAAGTTCTAGTCATAGGACCGCATACAGCTAGAAGTTAAATCTTAGATCACACCGTAACTTTAGATGGCCTTTCTGTTCCGTCAAGTGCAACAGTAAAAGACCTCGGCGTGATTATAGATTCCAGCCTTTCATTTGAAGCTCATGTAGATAATATCACCAGGATAGCATTCTTTCACCTCAGAAATATCGCCAAAATAAGAAATATATTGTCGTTAAATGATGCAGAAAAACTAGTTCATGCTTTTATCACTTCTAGGTTGGACTATTGTAATGCCTTACTGTCTGGTTGTTCAGTTAGGTGCATAAACAAGCTTCAGTCCAGAATGCAGCAGCGAGAGTCCTCACTAGAACCAGAAGATATGAGCACATCACCCCTATCCTATCTTCACTGCATTGGCTCCCTGTGAAATTTCGCATTGATTTTAAAATACTACGCTTGACATATAAGGCATTAAATGGTCTCGCGCCGCAGTATCTGAGCGAACTGCTAGTGTCTTACGATCCGCCACGCCTATTTCGGTCAAAGGATGCAGGCTGCTTGTCAGTACCGCGTATTATGAAAACTACAGCTGGGGCAGAGCTTTTCTTACAAAGCCCCAAAATTATGGAATAGTCTTCCAAATAGTGTTCGGGACTCAGACACAGTCTCAGTGTTTAAGTCTAGGCTCAAAACCTATTTATTTAACCAAGCATTTTATAAATAGATTTGCCATAAGGTAAAGGAGCAGATCTGGGGGACTCATGGACGTAGAGTATTATGGTGAACTGGTATGTTTAGATGCTGTCTTCCTCAGTCTCATTTGATCACTCAGGTTTGTTGACGGTGAGGTGATTGTTTGCTTTACATCTCAGGGAGCCCTCATGTTTGTGTTTCCTTCTGGCTCCTCCCTTTTAGTTATGCTGTCATAGTTAGTCCTGCCGGAGTCCCTGCTTGCACTCTACAGTAAATATACATTCACATTAGACATTGTGACTGTGACCATACCTAATTGCAATCTCTCCTCCTCTTCTCTTCCTCCTCCTCTTTCTCTTTCCTCTCTCCCCCTGTCTCCCCCTTTCACTCTTTCTCTCTCTCTCTCTCTGTCGAGCTACACATGTGGTTCCTGAGCTGCCAGTGATCCAGACTCCCTCTGCCCTCCGGACCTGTCTGATCCATCCTGGTGCCCGGTTTCTGGTTGGAGGTCTCATCGCATGGATGCCCCGTGTGTCTCTTTAGGATGCGTCTGGTGTCTGGGGATGATTCTCTATACTTAGAAGATGGTTCTGGCCTCGACTGGTGATGTCAGCTGTTTCTCTGAGGACTTGACAATTCGATAGTTCAGGACTGGCACTTTCTACAAGTCTATCTGAGTCTCCAATAACTACTGGACTCCATTTTACATCAACTATTATAACATCAATTAACATCAACTATTATAGCTGAACCTAACACTTAACACTGTATAAATGCAGATCATTTCCTGCTATCTGTTTCACCCAGATGAGGATGGGTTCCCTGTTGAGTCTGGATCCTCTCAAGGTTTCTTCCTATTACAAGTTTTTCCTTGCCACTGTCGCCCTCGGGCTTGCTCGCCAGGGAATATCTGAACATTTTGATTCATACACATTCACATTCCATACAAACTTAAATAATTCTTTTGATTGTGTAAAGCTGTTTTGAGACAATGTCAATTGTTAAACGCGCTATACAAATAAAACTGAATTGAATTGAATTGAATTGAAGACAGCATCTAAACATACCAGTTCACCATAATACTCTACGTCCATGAGTCCCCCAGATCTGCTCCTTTACCTTATGGCTAATCTATTTATAAACATGCTTGGCTAAATAAATAGGTTTTGAGCCTAGACTTAAACACTGAGACTGTGTCTGAGTCCCGAACACTATTTGGAAGACTATTCCATAATTTTGGGGCTTTGTAAGAAAAAGCTCCGCCCCCAGCTGTAGTTTTCATAATACGCGGTACTGATAAGCAGCCTGCATCCTTTGACAGTTGGTTTAGCCTGTCTGTCTGCTCCCTGGCCTGGGCTCTGGATTGTCACCGATTAACTAGACCTCTACTGAGACTATGAGCTATACTACAGGAAATGAGAGCAGCACCTTCCCGAGTGGGATGGACACCGTCCCGCCCTAACAGGCCAGCTTTGCCCTCAAAGGTCTTCCAATTATCTATGAAGCCCACATTATTTTTGGAGCACCACCTGGACATCCAGCGGTTCAGCGACCATAACCTGCTGTAATATGTCGCCACGTCTCATTGGGATGGGACCAGAGCATATTACTTCATCGGACATCGCCTTCGCTAATTTAAACACCTCTGTAAAGTTACTCTTACTAACCTCTGACTGACGAAGGCGTATATCATTAGCTCCAGCATGTACCACTATCTTAGAGAACCTGTGCTGTCCTAGAGCCCTAAGATTACCTGCTATGTCCGGTGCTCTGGCCCCCGGGATACACCTAACCACTGCCGCTGGCGCCCCCTAAAGGTCTAGCTAATGTCACGTGTCTCAGTATAGAGTCTCCTATAACCAGAGCTGTCTAAACATCCTGCACTCTACGCACTGAACAAGCTGAATGGTAGACATGATAACGTACCTCTGTGTAGTTTTCTTCTGTTTTCTTCCACGTCTTTCTGGTTTTGGTCTCCATTTTAAAGCAGCCGATCATTTTCTGCACTTCTTTGTATGTTTTCCATCTCTAATCAACATTTGAATCAAAGTACGCTGTTCTTCTGAACGATGTCTGGACGACCCATTTTACTCTGATTTTCAGACAGAAACACACAGGACGACCTTTTCTGCATTTATCCTTAAATAAGGGGAACGTGTTTGACGCTTGTTTTTCACAGAATAATTTACCTCTAATTGAACTCCACACTGATATTTTTTTTAACAGACTAATATTTGTTTTTTTTCACTTGCATTAAACTAATTATATATTTAACACATTTGTCTTCATGTTGTGATTCAGAATAGAATGTACAGGAGTCCAATGTGTTTATGTGATTTAAACTAAAAGTTATTATATGGATATGGAGCTTTACTCACTTTTTAACACACTGCTATTATTTTGAGCACAACTGTATGTCTAGAGCACGAAGTTGGAAAAGTTCAGATAAATAGAGACAGTGGCTGCAGTATTATTTTATGTGGAAAAATCAAACAATATGTTGTGAAAGTGGGACTGTTAATCAAAATGCCCATGATGGGAAATGGAGGGAAAGTGTTTAATCAGGTTAAAGACTTTTTAGATGTAAGAACTATTCTGGTGAAAAAAGGCTCAGAGGTATAAAGCTAATGTACTATATGGTAGAGAATGGGATTCCCCAGGGGAGTGTGTTAAGTCGAACTCTGTTGTATATAATGATAAATAATATTTTGGGGAATATTTCAGCGGATTTGGGGAAGTCACTTTTTGATGATGAAGCTTCATGGAAATGAAAAAGAAATTGTTGAACACATAACCTGAAAATGCAAAGTACATACATACATATATACTGTACATATATACTGTACATACATACTGTACATACATACTGTACATACATACTGTACTTATATTGTAATATTTAACATTACGATGCAAATGGGTATTCAAATGGGAATTTTGCTTTCAGTAGAAAAAAAAACCCAAAAAACAAAAGTCATGTACATTAAAAGAAGGAAAATTAAGAAATGTAATTAAAAAATTTCTGAAAATATTCAGAAGAGACTTTTTATTTTCTGGGAATATATTTTGATGAGAGACTGACATGGAGACAGAATGTTAGATATGTGATTAATCAGAGGTGGAAAGTAATGAATTACTTTTACTCGCATTACTGTAATTGAGTAGATTTTTTCAAGGTAGTAAAATCTGTAATTTTATTTTTACTTAAGTATGTATACTAATTTTAAAATACTAAATTTTAAATCATATTCGCTACTGAGTAAAAAATAAATGAATGAAAATGAAAAATAATACAAATAATACAACGAGGAAGGAAAAAAATTGCACCCCAGAAACCACGGCACTGACTGATGGAGAACAAACGTGTTAACAGAACAGATGTTGGTGATACAGACACAGCTGGAAGTGAAACGCCAACAAACTCTTATGATCAAACCGCTGGTCATATTTAGTCGAACACTTTGATTTCAAACACAACAAATTAAACAGATTTATTATGCGAGTGTGTTCTAATCCCACCCCCCCCCCCCCCCGCCCGCTGTTAAAGTAACTCAGTAACTTTTACTCTGAGTAGATTTTTATAAGAGTAACTTTACTTGTGCTTCAGTTAAAGTTCACTAATGTAACAGCACTTTTACTGTAAGTACTAAATGTTATTACTCTTTCCACCTCTGTGATTAATAAATGTATAAAAAGTAATAAATGTCACGAGACGCCTTGGTGGGACGGAGTCGGGGAGGCTTGTGTATACTGTACCACTCTTAGAGCCTGAGCTTGCACTATATCCTGACAACACACATGTAGTTGCTGATCACTATACTGTCACTATACTGCCATAATCCGTCCTTGTTCTTATAAGGGTGGTATATATATATACACTTCAGAGACTCAATACTGCCTCTACTTTACAACCGAAGCTTTCCTTCTGATCGCTCTCCTTCTCTGTTCAATAATTAGCTGCTAACGGTTTTTCTACGGAGCCACAGTAGCAGTAGTCCTGGAGAGCACACACAGGGGATGGATCAGAAGGAAAGCTTTGGTTGGAAAGGAGATCAGCTGGCAACAGATCAGTGTGTGTGTGTGTGTGTGTGTGTGTGTACCTGCTAAGGACTTTGGCGTGAGCGTAGTGTGAACTGTTAGACCCTTATGGGTTTTAGAAACACCAAATGTTGATAAGACTGAACTGGCTGGTGAATGTTATAGACATATCGACCAGAAATACAAAGATGATGGACAGTTCTTTATAGAGAAAACTAGAGCTGCGGTTACTGTACCAACTGTACCTACTGTACCAACTGTACCTACTTACAAATTAAAGATTAGCAGGAGAACATGTGGAGCTGTGTGCATTACTGCATTACTGATGGTAATATAGTGGGCTGAGTAGGTTAGACACTGTGATGTGTTAGTGATGTGTTAGTGATGTGTTTGTGCCTCATCAGCAGCACTTACAATCATTAGCCCACTCGGGTATCCGCGGAAACGAGACAGCGGACGAGCTGGCAAAAGAAGCGACCAAACCCTAACCCTAAGTGTTTAATGTTTATGATGAAGACTGGAAAGTCAGGTGTAAAGGACAGGGAAGCTGCGGAGAGAGAGAGAGAGAGAGAGAGAGAGAGAGAGAGATCTGTACTGATGCAACTTACGGAAGTCCACCTGAAGACACAGCGGTCCTGAGAGTAACATGTCGAGAAGTTAGACTGTGTGTGTGTGTGTGTGTGTGTGTGTGTGTGTGTGTGTGTGTGTGTGTGTGTGTGTGTGTGTGTGTGTGTGTGTGTGAATATGAAAGCTAATGAAGCGTAAAGCAGAGAAAGAATTCACCTGAAAAAAATATTTATTGTAGTAACAGACTCAGTGCCAGCACTGAGAGATAACACACACACACACACACACACACACACACACACACAGCTGTAAAAAATTATATTTTAACAAAATATATAAAATAGCAATATTAAAACTGCGCACATTTTGACACTTGAAGAATATTTACAGTTGTTTCTCCTATACACTGATATTTTGGATATTTATGGGTTCTCCTCTGGGTTCTCCTCTGCGTTCTCCTCTGGGTTCTCCTCTGCGTTCTCCTCTGGGTTCTCCTCTGGGTTCTCCTCTGCGTTCTCCTCTGGGTTCTCCTCTGCGTTCTCCTCTGCGTTCTCCTCTGGGTTCTCCTCTGGGTTCTCCTCTGCGTTCTCCTCTGCGTTCTCCTCTGCGTTCTCCTCTGCGTTCTCCTCTGGGTTCACTGGAAGCTCCAGACCTCAAGAGCTTGCACATTGAAGTCGTGATGTGAAGACAGAGGAGCGTTATGGAACGTGTTACAGGAAAACGTTGAGCCACGATGGAGATCTGAGTCTAACCACAACCCAAACGGGCCTCTGCAGGCACACACACACACACACACACACACACACACACACACACACACACACACACAGATCAGTTTGTGCTGTATCACTGTATATTTTAGATTGTAATCATCAGAACAGAGTGTCTGATCTCAGCAGTAATCTGATTATTGAAGCTCAGAGATCAGACTAAAGGCAACACTGACTGCATTCTGCACCTGGCTCTCAGTGAACAGATTACTCAGTGTGTTTCCGACCCTCACACACTGCAGCACCTCCTCTGTTCTGACGATAACGGATCGGATCTGACTGGAGTCGGATCAGAATCCTGACCTGAGGTGGACGTGAGTGTGTGGATGAAGTGTCGAGTGGAACAGGACGTGACTCACCCTCCTGCTCCGAGCTGCAGTGAGTCGAGGAACCCTCTCACGA
>CM060124.1:32191232-32198732 GCA_030522415.1 Channallabes apus | reverse complement strand
ACGGGCTCGGAGCGGGGCGGGGGCTCTAACCGGCTCAGAGCTCAGTCTGCACATGCGCAGTTTAACAGTTAAATGCTGTCTGGCGCACATGCGCAGTTTAACGGTTAAATGCCGTCTGGCGCACATGCGCAGTTTAACGGTTAAATGCCGTCTGGAGCACATGCGCAGTTTAACTCTGGAGCAACAGCGTGGCGAGGACGGAGCATCAAAACACACAGGTAAGCAGACACATTTACTAATATAGCAGAGTTTTACTTGTGCAGATGTTTTTTTTTTCTTTTCTGCTTGTATTACATGACTTAGTAACTAGTGCGAGCACGATGCAGCTAATTAGAACTGAGTAGTTTAATGCAGTTAGGAGAGCTACAGTAGCTACAGGCCCGGTTTACACTGGAGGAGGAGGAGGAGGAAGAGGAGGAGACTCAGTATGATGAAGATCATTAAACATTCACTCTCTTCATGCACTAAATATCAGCTGGAGTTAACGTGTTGTGCTCTGCTTTTTCATACCTAACAAAAATGCCTCTTAATTATCTATATATATATATATATATATATATATATATATATATAAGCACGTGACCCTCCGCCTCCCGGTGTTTATTGCTGATGTAAACAAGCTAAAGTTCCCCATAAACAGAAGCGCGGCTGCAGCCTGACTGTAGTGTTGTTAATAGAGTGATGAGTGACAGGTGCTGCTGCCCCAGTCATGCACACAGCAAGGTGAGGAGGCTCTCACAGCCGTGCAGACCCGCTCACTAACCGGCCTTAGGTAGGTAGTCAGTGTGGAGAGAGAGAGAGAGAGAGCTCAGGGGGGGGACATTTAAACTCAGCCAGAGCTTCATGCTGACAGACAGGAGGACAGATACACTAACTGACAGTCCAGGGTTTCATCTTGTATGTTTATGCATGTTTATGTCCACCTGTGGCTACTGTAAGTACTAATAATTAAAGTGGTCAATAGCACTGTAGTTTTATTTTACATTAAAATATCCATCAACAAAACAATAAAAGTATCACCAACTGCACTGTAGAGTTACAGTAGAGGCGCATATGTTTTTTTAAGTCTAGGTCTGGCTGAAATCTTTTAGTAATTGTTGTTTTTTATGAATAACAATAAACTAACAATGAGAGATGGACTAATGTACTGTCATATCACTGTAGTCATTACAATTCACTTTGTCATTAAAGTGACATTGCTTTTGGTTTAGTCAACACAAATATTGTTGAATGAAGGATCTTAGACTCTGGAATGAAGGTATAAATGTACAGTATAGTGTCAGATGATGTGATTTAACTAAAAGATATAGTTTTGTGAACTTGAATAACAAAGTATTAAAATGTTAAGCAAATTTAAATTGGCATAATATAAATTAAGTATAAATTATTTTTATGAAGTGCTCCTTTTGCTTTGGTAGTGTGGATGCGGCCAAAGAGGATGGGTCATTTGGAAGATTAATAAATGACAACAATATAAACCCCAATGCCAAGATGACGTACTTCACCCTGCAAGGCAAGCCACGCTTGTGTTTGTTTGCAACACGAGACATAAGTCCAGGAGAAGAGGTCACCTATAATTATGGCAACTCAGACTGGCCATGGAGATCGAAAGTGGTAAAACCTTTTATGAAACTGGTTGTCCTTAGAGGGGTTATGGTCTAACCATGCACACTTTAATTTAAGTGAACAATGTATATTGTCATTGTAGCTTTTGTTTTAACATGCTTTTTATCACATTAATGTATGTTAGACATTAATTTATTAAAATACATAGCACATGGAATATTATTAACTGGATATGTTGCCAATTGTCTGTTTTTAAAATCATAAGGAATCTGAAGAAAGGTCGACGGAGGAGCAGCATGGTGTGTTGTCTACATCAGAGCCTTCTACAAGTCGGTGGCAAAAAAGGTCTGAAGCTACATCAGCTGGTCCTCTCAGAAGCTTTAAGGTAAAATGGAAAAATACTGTTGCACGACCATAGGTACATGGCAAAACTTTTTCTTTCGGCTGTTCCCTTTCAGGGGTCGCCACAGCGAATCATCTGCCTCCATCTAACCCAATCCTCTGCATCATCTTCTCTCACACCAACTAACTTCATGTCCTCTCTCACTGCATCCATAAATCTCCTCTTTGGTCTTCCTCTAGACCTCCTGCCTGGCAGTTCCAACCTCAGCATCCTTCTACCAATATATTCACAATCTCTCCTCTGAACATGTCCAAACCACCTCAATCTGGCCTCTCTGACTTTATCTCCAAAACATCTCACATGTGTTGTCCCTCTGAATTCATTCTTGATCCTATCCATCATTGTCACTCCCAAAGAGAATCTCAACATCTTCAGCTCTGCTACCTCTAGCTCTGCCTCCTGTCTTTTCTTCAGTGCCACTGTCTCTAAGCCGTAGAGCATCGCTGGTCTCACCACTGTCCTGTACACCTTTCCTTTCATTCTCGCTGATACTCTTTTATCGCACAACATACATGAAACTTTTCTCCACCCATTCCAACCTGCCTGTACGTGCCACTTCACCTCCTTTCCACACTCTCCGTTGCTCTGGACCGTTGACCCTAAGTACTTAAAATCCTGCACCTTCTTTACCTCTGCTCACTGTAGCTTCACCGTTCCTCTCATTCACACACATGTATTCCGTCTTGCTGCGGCTAACCTTCATTCCCCTGCTTTCCAGAGCGTACCTCCACCTCTCCAAATTTTCCTCCACCTGTTCCCTGCTCTCGCTACAAAGCACAATGTCATCTGCAAACATCATAGTCCATGGAGACTCCTGTCTAACCTCATCTGTCATCCTGTCCATCACCAGAGCAAACAAAAAGGGTCTTAGAGCCGATTCTTGATGCAGACCCACCTCCATCTTGAACTCTTTTGTCACACCTACAGCACATCTTACCACTGTCTTAGCGCTCTCATACATGTCCTGCACCACTCTAACATACTTCTTCGCCACTCCAGACTTCCTCATACAACACCACAGTTCCTCTCTCGGCACCCTGTCGTACGCTTTCAATAAATCTACAAAGACACAATGCAACTCTTTATTACTTTCTCTGTACTTCTCCACCAGCATCCTCAAAGCAAATACTGCACTACACTTTCTAGGCATAAACCATATTGCTGCTCACAAATGCTCACCTCTGCCCTTAACCTAGCTTCCACTACTCTTTCCCACAGCTTCATTGTATGGCTCATTTAGCTTTATAACTTTTGTAATTGCAACAGCTTTGCACATCTCCCCTTGTTTTTAAAAAATCAGCACCAATGCACTTCTCCATTCCTCTGGAGTCCTCTCACTGTACAAGATCTCGTTAAACAAACTAGTCAGAAACTCTACTGCCACCTCTCCTAAGCACTTCCATACTTCCACAGGTATCCTCTTCAACACCCTACTCACCTCACTTTTACTAACATTTGCTACTTCCTGCTCCACAACAGTCACCTCTTCTACTCTTTTGTTCTCTTTCCTTTTCCTCATTCATCAACTTCTCAAAGTACTCCTTCCATCTTCCCATCACCCTCCTGGCATCTGTCAGTACATTTCCATCTCTATCTTTAATCACTCTAACCTGCTGCACATCCTTCCCATCTCTATCTCTCTGCCTAGCCCAACCTGTACAGATCCACCTCTCCCTCCTTACTGTCCAGCCTAGCATACAAGTCCTCCTTCACCTTATGCTGCATCTCCCTGTACTCCTGTTTACTCTCTTCAGTCCTCTCAGTGTTCCACTTCTCCTTAGCTAGCCTCTTTCCCTGTATACACTCCTGGACTTCCTCGTTCCACCACCAAGTCTCCTTGTCCACTTTTCCCTTACCTGATGATACACCAAGTACCCTCCTACCTGTCTCCCTGATCACATTGGCTGTAGTTGTCCAGTCAACTGAAAGCACCTCCTGACCACCCATAGCCTGTCTCAACTCCTCCCTGAAGACTACACAACATTCTTCCTTTCTCAGCTTCCACCACTTTGTCCTCTGCTCTGCCTTTGTCCTCTTCACCTTCCTCACCACCAGGGTTATTTTACACACCACCATTCTGTGTTGTCTGGCTACACTCTCCCCTACCAACACTTTGCAGTCACTGATCTCTTTCAGATTACAACGTCGACACAAGATGTAGTCCACCTGAGTGCTTCTGCCTCCGCTCTTATATGTCACCCTATGTTCCTGCCTCTTCTAGAAGAAAGTATTTACTACTGCCATTTCCATCCTCTTTGCAAAGTCCACCACCATCTGTCCTTCTACATTCCTGTCCTGAAGACCAAGCCTGCCCATCACATTCCCATCTGTTCCCTTACCCAACATGTCCATTGAAGTCTGCACCAATCACAACTCTCACCTCTGGAGATGCTCTGCATCACTTCATCTAACTCACTCTAGAATTTCTCCTTCTCTTCTAACACACATCCTACCTGTGGAGCATAACCACTAACAACATTGAACATTATCCCTTCAAGTTCCAGCTTCAGACTCATCACCCTATCTGATACTCTATTCACCTCTAGAACATCCCTTACAATCTCCTCTTTCAGGATAACTCCTACTCCATTTCTTTTCCTATCCACACCATGGTAAAACAATTTGAACCCTGATCCTAAGCTTCCAGCTTTGCTACCTTTCCACCTGGTCTCCTGGACACACAGTATATCCACCAACTCTCTTCCCTTCCCTGTCATGGTCCCAACATTCAAGGTCCTTACTTTCACTCCTAAACTCTTGCCTTTCCTCTTCTCTCTCTGCTTTCGAACACGCCTTCCTCCTCTCCTTCTTCGACCAACAGTAGCCCAATTTCCACCGGCACCCTGGACAACAGCACCAGTGGCGGTCGTTGTTAACCCGGGCCACGACTGATCCGGCATGGGAATTATATTTGTGATTTGCTTCATTGACTTGGCAAATGTTTTATGTCGGATGCCCTTCCTGACACAACACTCATTTATCCAAACTTGGGACTTGCACAAGAAAACACTGGATTTCGCTCCCCCATAGGTGCATTGGGGACATAGCAAAACTGAAGTGTTTAATTACATATAGTGAATGGGGGCAGCATGGTGGAGCAGTGGTTAGCACTGTAACCCTCACAGCAAGCTCTAGGTTTAACTCTGTTACTGATGCCACCACAAACGTATCGAATTTTCGATTAGGCTGTCATCATGAAATTCTCCTTCCCCAGCTATGGAATTTGAATAATCAAAGAGAGATTATCATTGATATCTTACATTCTATACCTTGCAAAATCAGCCAGTGGGGTTTACAGCAAGGTTTTTGTTGAAGTAGGATTGTTCTATTTATTTAAACCTCAAATATTCTCTTTAATGGTTCTTTCCCAGTGGTTATTAATGTATCTTGTTTGTCCATGCTGCATCTACTACAGTTTGTGGCTAAAACCAACGAGGTGGAGACGGCTAGAGGGCAACCAGGCGGAGATAGCTAGAGGGCAACCAGAGTTTGACAAGTCCAGTGCTTGATCCACTCAGCAAGCCTGAAAAGGTAAATGAAATGTAGCCGTTCATTACATTCTGTGTGGCAAAGTTTTAAAGTCCACCAACATGTGACATAGGCTTTGTGTGCGTCACTTAGATCTGATTGTTTATATGGACAGTGTTTTGTAAGCACCCTCTCATTTAAGTGAATTTCGAAGTGTAGCTCGGTGTAAAATCTGTGTATGTTTTAACCTGAATGCAATATGGTTTATATGAGCAGTGTTTTGTAAGTAATCTTCCATGAAATGCTTTTCAAAGTGACGGCCAGGTCTGAATGTTTGTGAATTAAGCAGTAAATAACCCAAATGTGTTAGGACCATACAGGTAAGGGACTTGATATGATATGGCACTGCTGTGGTCTTTAAGAATATTTGGGCAACTTGTATTTGATCTGTTTGCCTTACATAATCACCTAGTGACATTCAAAATAAAGTTTTCTTCTTGTGCTCTTTGTGAGAAGTAAGATTGTTCAATTTGTACATTTTTAGCAGACGCATATTCATTTATTTCCTCCATGATGTATTTGTTACAGATGATGGCTAAGAGCAGCCAGACTAAAATGGATGAAGGCAACCAGAGTTTGACAAGTCCAGAAGGAAAAGGTAAATGAATGTAGCCCTTCATTACAATGCATGTGGCAAAGTGTTAATTTCAAAAAGATGTGATGTAGGCATTGTGTGTGTCTGTACTCCCTTAGATATGATATGGTTTATATAGACAGTGTATTCTAAGTAGTCTCTCACTAAGTGATTTTCAAAGTGTAGGTCAGTATAAGATCTGAGTGTATGTGTATGTGCACCTGGATGTGAGATGGTTTATATGGACCGTGTTTTGTGAGGACTCTTTCACAAAGTGATTTTCAAAGTGTAGGTCAGTATAAGATCTGAGTGTATGTGTATGTTCACTTGGATGTGAGATGGTTTATATGGACCGTGTTTTGTGAGGACTCTCTCATAAAGTGATTTTCAAACTGAAAGTTAGTAGTCTGAATGTTTGTGTGAATTAAGCAGTAAACCACCCAAGTATGTCTTAGTAGGACCATACAGGTAAGAGGGTTCATCCTCCAGCTGGGGTTGATGATGGCATCATTTTGGTTTGTAGGAGTTCTTGGACAACCTGAATTTGATCTTTGTTTTAGGATAATTAACCTGAACCTTTGGTAGTGACTATATGTGAAATTAACCACTTTTGGCATTTACGCCACTTATTTTCTGTCAAATCTATCTGTACTGTCTTCTACCTGAAGCTAATTTGCACCTGATATCTTGAAGTAAGATAAATGGTTATCTTGAATTGTGAGGGGGAAAAATGGAAACATCAGGACTATTTTCAAGTCCAGATTTAGATCTTTTTCATAAGAAATGTATGCTTTTGATGTGGACATCATCCATATCAGACCAATTTGTAAAATTTTCATGCTAATCTTGGCCACCATCTTGGATTTTAAATGACTTCATGTACTATCCATGTGACAATTTCTAAAAGCTATGTATGGGAGATGCATTTTATTCACTATATTACTAATATATTATATTGCATGCTAATAGGAAACTTGCTCTGTTGTCAGAGGTGGCCATTTTGAAAAACTAGGTGGCCATTTTGAAAAAGCTTATAGGGCCACCGTATTGAAAATTCAATAGTAATAAAGTGGCCAGATATCCTTTTTTTTTTTTTTTTTTTTGGACTGCCTTTATCTATACTGTAAGTATACCAAATGTTATGCTTTCATCACAAAATGCACAATTGTTAAAAAAAAAATTCCACTTAGCTGCTCGACTAAGGGGTGTACTCACTTTTGTGAGATACGGTATGTACAGTACAACTGCTTTACAAAGAAACCATAACGAAAAACTTGTCCTCTTTTATTAAACCAAAAATATTTTAGAGTCTTATGATAAAGTAGGTGTTGTACACTATAACTTTGGCTGTGGGAACTTGATTGTAGTGTGCAAGTCATATAAAGCAGAATACGTGCGCTGCTTACTTCAGTTTTGCCTCACTGGGTGC
>CM060124.1:32143732-32181232 GCA_030522415.1 Channallabes apus | reverse complement strand
CCAGGGGGACAACGTGCAGGACGAGCGGATCGAGCGGATCGAGCGGACCAGACCACGCAGACCGGCTGACGTCTGGTTTTGGCTTTCGACACTCCAACGAACATCATGTTATCAGACTCGACATGCTCAGACACACACACAGTCAGAGCGGCACTGCTAATGCTAATCACTAATAAACATCTGGGTCATGCTAAATGATTAGTACACACACACACACACACACACACACACACACACACACAGAAGGTGATTTAGATATCGCAGTCCCACAGACTAGCTGTTTACCTGAGACTCATCTGCAGCTTCTTCTTTAGATGCTCGCTACAGCACTCACCCCGGGACGCTTTAGCCCCGCCCACCTCGAACCCTGCGCTGTCTCATTCACACCAACACAAACAATACACAAACAAATGTATTTATTTATACACAAAGAACATAGTGCTGCTCATGACACATGATTACACTCCAGACGCTTCTTCTTTTCAAACACTGTCTCTCTCTCTCTCAGACTGTCTCTCTCTCTCTCGGACTGTCTCTCTCTCTCTCAGACTGTCTCTCTCTCTCTCGGACTGTCTCTCTCTCTCTCTCTCTCAAACTGTCTCTCTCTCTCTCTCAGACTGTCTCTCTCTCGGACTGTCTCTCTCTCTCTCAGACTGTCTCCCTCTCTCAGACTGTCTCTCTCTCTCTCGGACTGTCTCTCTCTCTCTCAGACTGTCTCTCTCTCTCTCTGACTGTCTCTCTCTCTCTGACTGTCTCTCTCTCTCTCGGACTGTCTCTCTCTCTCTCAGTTCAGTTCAGTTCAGAAGAGCTTTATTGGCATGAATGTTAACAAAAGTATTACATTGTTGCCAAAGCCATTAGAAAACATTAATTACATTAATCTGAATTACATATTAGATATGAAAGAATATCATATTAGGTAGACATAAACAAAACAACCCCCCCCACAAAAAATAAAATAAAAAATAAATAAATAATAAATAAATATACATATACACATTAATAATAAAATAAATAAAATAACAATAATAAAGAAATTAAATAACGTGTACATATATATAATGAAAATGTTTTTTTTTTTTTATATATACAGTGGTGTGAAAAACTATTTGCCCCCCTCCTGATTTCTTATTCTTTTGCATGTTTGTCACACAAAATGTTTCTGATCTTCGAACACATTTAGCTATTAGTCAAAGATAACACAAGTAAACACAAAATGCAGTTTTTAAATGAGGGGTTTTATTATTTAGGGAGAAAAAAAATCCAAACCTACATGGCCCTGTGTGAAAAAGTAATTGCCCCCTGAACCTAAGCAGCACCCTTAGCAGCAATAACTGCAATCAAGCGTTTGCGATAACTTGCAACGAGTCTTTTATAGCGCTCTGGAGGAATTTTGGCCCACTCATCTTTGCAGAATTGTTGTAATTCAGCTTTATTTGAGGGTTTTCTAGCATGAACCGCCATTTTAAGGTCATGCCACAACATCTCAATAGGATTCAGGTCAGGACTTTGACTAGGCCACTCCAAAGTCTTCATTTTGTTTTTCTTCAGCCATTCAGAGGTGGATTTGCTGGTGTGTTTTGGGTCATTGTCCTGCTGCAGCACCCAAGATCGCTTCAGCTTGAGTTGATGAACAGATGGCCGGACATTCTCCTTCAGGATTTTTTGGTAGACAGTAGAATTCATGGTTCCATCTATCACAGCAAGCCTTCCAGGTCCTGAAGCAGCAAAACAACCCCAGACCATCACACTACCACCACCATATTTTACTGTTGGTATGATGTTCTTTTTCTGAAATGCTGTGTTACTTTTACGCCAGATGTAACGGGACACGCACCTTCCAAAAAGTTCAACTTTTGTCTCGTTGGTCCACAAGGTATTTTCCCAAAAGTCTTGGCAATCATCGAGATGTTTTTTAGCAAAATTGAGACGAGCCTTAATGTTCTTTTTGCTTAAAAGTGGTTTGCGCCTTGGAAATCTGCCATGCAGGCCGTTTTTGCCCAGTCTCTTTCTTATGGTGGAGTCGTGAACACTGACCTTAATTGAGGCAAGTGAGGCCTGCAGTTCTTTAGATGTTGTCCTGGGGTCTTTTGTGGCCTCTCGGATGAGTTGTCTCTGCGCTCTTCGGGTAATTTTGGTCGGCCGGCCACTCCTGGGAAGGTTCACCACTGTTCCATGTTTTTGCCATTTGTGGATAATGGCTCTCACTGTGGTTCGCTGGAGTCCCAAAGCTTTAGAAATGGCTTTATAACCTTTACCAGACTGATAGATCTCAATTACTTTTGTTCTCATTTGTTCCTGAATTTCTTTGGATCTTGGCATGATGTCTAGCTTTTGAGGTGCTTTTGGTCTACTTCTCTGTGTCAGGTAGCTCCTATTTAAGTGATTTCTTGATTGAAACAGGTGTGGCAGTAATCAGGCCTGGGGGTGACTACAGAAATTGAACTCAGGTGTGATAAACCACAGTTAAGTTATTTTTTTAACAAGGGGGGCAATCACTTTTTCACACAGGGCCATGTAGATTTGGAGTTTTTTTCTCCCTTAATAACATAAACCTTCATTTAAAAACTGCATTTTGTGTTCAATTATGTTATCTTTGACTAATAGTTAACGGTTTTTGATGAGCAGAAACATTTAAGTGTGACAAACATGCAAAACAATAAGAAATCAGAAAGGGGGCAAATAGTTTTTCACACCACTGTACATACATATAAAACATCAATATTAACAACAATAACAACAACTATCTAAACGGTTGTGATTTACAATTTTTATTATTATGACTATTTTTTTTATATATATATATATATATATATATTTTTTTTTTTTTTATTATTATTATTATTTTTTTTAATTATTATTATTATTTATTATTATTATTATGATTTTTTTTTTTTTTTTTTAGTTAGTTAGAAGCATTCAGATTACGCTGTGTCTCACTGTCTCTCAGGTTCTCACATTCGGACACAAATTTTGCAGCGAGTGTAGCAGTACCGCCTTCTCCTAAAATGATTCTCATTTTTTCACCTTCTGTTAATTTGGAGTAATTTGGGATTTTGTGAGTGATGATCTCAGTGAAGTTGCTCCTTATATGTTGATATTTTTGGCAGTAAAGAAGGAAGTGCATCTCCGTCTCGACCTCACCGCTCGTACACTGAGCACACAGTCTCTGCTCTCTGTGCTCCAGGTTCTCCTGTGTCTGCCCGTCTCTACAGCCAGACGGTGCTCACTCAGCCTGTACCTGGTCAGGATCCGTCTCTGCTTTATATCTCTGACGGTGAAGAGATACTCTGCCAATTCATATTCTCTCTTTAGGGCCCGATAGCAGTGTAGTCTGGACTGGGTTTGGGTCTGACTGTCCCAGTGTTCCAGATACTCTCTCCTCATCTGATCAGTGATGTGTCTGATTCTGATGAGACTGTGGTGAGCAGTGCTGCTCTGAGACTGCAGTGTGTTAGGGGTTAGTGTGTTAGTGAGTCTCAGGACCAGCTGACAGAGGGGACTGGGTTTAGGGCCGAGCTCTTGGGTTCTCAGTGCTTCGTACTGCAGGGTGTTTTCATTACTCAGTTTAAGGTGTTTATAGAATTTTACTGCTCTTTTCTGGACGGCTATAATCAGCGGGAATCGGCCTAATTCTGCCCTACATGCGTTAATTGGTGTTTTTCTCTGAACTTTGAGGAGATTTCTACAGAATTCTGCATGCAGGGACTCTGTGGGATGTTTGTCCCAGCGAGTGTAGTCGTGTTTACTGAGTGGACCCCAGACCTCACATCCGTACAGCGCAATAGGTGCGATGATGCTATCAACACATTTTACACCAGATTCTGATTGGGATGTGTATTCTGTAGAATCTGTTCTTAATTGCATATAGAGCTCTTCGTGCTTTTTCTTTCAGTGCATTCACTCCCAGATCGAAGCCTCCGGAGGCGCTGAGTTTCAGTCCCAGGTAGTCGTAATGTAACGTGTGTTCTAGGATGGAGTTTCCCAGAGTGAACATGTGTCTGTTTATCTGAGATCTGGCCTTTTTTTGGAAGATGATAATTTTGGTTTTTGCTAGATTGACTGTCAGGGCCCAGTTCTGACAGAACCGCTCCAGCAGGTCCAGGTGCCGCTGTAAGCCGTGTTCAGTAGGAGACAGCAGCACCAGGTCGTCTGCGTAGAGCAGAAATTTGACTTCTGTATTGTTTAGGGTGAGTCCAGGGGCTGCAGATTGTTCCAGTAACATCGCTAACTCATTGATGTAAATATTGAACAGAGTTGGACTCAAGCTGCAGCCCTGTCTCACCCCACGCCCTTGAGTGAAGTATTCTGTCCTTTTCTTGCCGAGTTTTATGCTGCATTTGTTGTTCGAATAGATGGACTTGATGATGTCATATACTTTACCCCCTATTCCACTTTTTAAAACCTGATAAAATAATCCTGTGTGCCAAATCGAATCAAATGCTTTTTTAAAGTCTACAAAACATGCAAAGATTTTGGTATTGCTTTTTTGGTGAACATGTTGGTTGATGAGTGTGTGTAGGGTGTAAATATGATCAGTGGTGCGATGGTTTGGTAGAAAGCCGATCTGACTCTTACTCAGGACGCTGTGTTCGATAAGGAAGGCCTGGATCCGGGTGTTGATGATGCAGCAGAACACCTTCCCCAGATTACTGCTCACACAGATGCCCCGGTAGTTATTAGGGTCTAATTTGTCTCCACTCTTATGAATTGGGGATATAAGCCCCCGGGTCCAGGTGTCAGGAAAACAGCCAGCTTGAAGAACCAGGTTGAAGAGCCTCAACACAGCACTCTTCATTACAGGAGTGCTGTGTTTAAGCATCTCCGTCCTGATGCTGTCTGGACCACACGCCTTCTTGTCTTTAAGGTTTTTCAGTGCGTCAGTCAGTTGGTCTAGTGTAATTTGGTAATCAAGCGGGTTTTGGTTATTTTTTATGATGGTTTCTAAATTTTCTAGTTTATTTTGGATTACTTTTTGATTTGTTGTAAGATTTTGTGGGGAGATTCCTTTAAAAAGTGATTCAAAATAGGTTGTCCATATTTTTGGATCTTTTATCGATGTGTCCTGCGTGTGTGTCGGGTTTAGGCTGTTCCATTTTTCCCAGAAATGGTTTTCATTGATGGATTCTTCAATTTCTCTTAATGTCTGATGGTAGTGCTGTTGTTTTTTCTTGTGAAGTAACTGTTTATAGTTCTTCAGTGTTTCACAGTATTTTTCTCTGAGTTCAGTGTTTTGTGGTAGTTTGTGTTTTTGGTTGGATAGCTGTCGGAGCTGTTTTCTTGCAGACTGACATTCCCCATCAAACCATTTTTCAGTGTTGGATTTTTGTTTATGGTGTTTGTTTGTTTTACACAGATTAGCTTTAGTTGCTGCTATGTGGTAAATTTGATTGATTTGCTCTACTGCGAGGTTTACACTGGTCTGATTGGGTTGGAACTCGGTTGTTAGGAAGGTGTTAATGAGATTAGTGACTTCTGTAGAACTCATTGCGTTGGAAAGTTCACACACACTGTTAGGGCTCCATTTATAGCCCTGATTAAGGTTCAGTAGTTTGTAGTTTTCTTTTGTGTTAATTGGCTGCTGAATTCTTTTTAGGAAGACATTAATTTGGCAGTGGTCTGATAAGGGTAGCTGTGGTCTGACAGTGAAGGCACTTATGCAGGAGGGGTCCATGTCAGTGATGGCGTAGTCGACTACACTCGACCCGAGAGCTGAGCAGTAGGTGAACCGACCCAAGGAGTCTCCTGGGATCCGACCATTAAGCATGTACAGGCCCAGGCCTCGACAGAGCTGCACTAACTCCCTACCGTTCTTATTTACTATAAGATCTGGCTCGACTCTTTCTTTTGTTGTAGGGGTTAAATTGGGAAGTGTGTTAAATATATTTTCTTTTTGGTGAAGATCCGTGGTATCACTTGCCAAACCTGTCCTGGCGTTAAAGTCTCCACACAGCAGTACATTTCCCTGAGCCTGGAAATGGCATGTTTCTGTGTGGAGGTTGTGGAAAAAGTCTTGACTGTAGTAAGGGGACTCTGCAGGTGGAGTATAAACTGCACAGATAAACAGATTTTTCTCATTGTTAACTACACCGCGTCTGAGCTGAAGCCAAATATGTGTGAGCTCTCTTTTTACAACAGACAGGTAAGGTGTAAGATCATCTTTATACCAAATTATGATTCCACCAGAGTCTCTGCCATGTTTTATGTTGGCTCTTTTGAAGGATGGTAGTACAATTTCTCGGTAGCCTGAGGGACAGTGAGTTTCTGCGTTTGAACGGCACCATGTCTCCAACAATATCAAAATGTCATGGTGTGCGTTTTTTAAAAAGTCTGCATTTAGGGTCTTAGTTCCCAGAATGGAAGAACATAAACCCTGAACATTCCATGAACTTATAGAGAGTGATTTCATTTTTTATTTTTTTTTTTCCTTTTAAACTTAGTTAGTGATAGTAGAGATGAAAGAGAGGAATTAGTATATTTAAGATTTGTATACAATTCTGGAACAACATTAATATTATAGAAATCTTATTGTACTAATAAACATATATATATATACAGCATTTACTTGTATTACAGATACAAAAAATAGGATGTAGCCAAAGGACTCTTAGACATTCTTTTCTCTTTCCTTTCCTTCTGTACAATGCCTATACAAGTATTTTACAAATTAGTTGGAGTAGTTGTCGCACCTCTCCGATTTCTGTTGAGTTTGGGTGTGTTTTACCTTGAACTATATCAGCATATGAGAGGTGCTGCAGGGGTAGAAGTGGTTGAGCTTCATTATAAGGTTCCTTTTGCCACAGGGTGTTGCTGAAGCGGGGGTTCTGCCTCTGTGTTGGTCTGGATTCGGTTCTTGCAGTTTGTGCTTTGCTAGTGTGAAATTTGATGGACTTTGAGTTGTTGACTGTGGCTCTGTTGTGTTGGGCTTTCAAATGGTGTGTGTTGTAGGTCATATGTCTCCTATGTTGAGGTGGTTCGTCGGGTGTGTGGCTGTTAGTAGTTGGTCTTTGGCTTTGGGAGTTTTTAGACCTGCTGAGCTTCGGATTGTTTTGGTCTCTCTTGAGTGTAGCATCCTTTATATTCTTGGCGAAGAGTCTCTCTCTCTCAGACTGTCTCTCTCTCTCTCAGACTGTCTCTCTCTCTCTGACTGTCTCCCTCTCTCGGACTGTCTCTCCCTCTCTCGGACTGTCTCTCCCTCTCTCGGACTGTCTCTCTCTCTCTCGGACTGTCTCTCTCTCTCTCGGACTGTCTCTCCCTCTCTCGGACTGTCTCTCTCTCTCTCGGACTGTCTCTCTCTCTCTCGGACTGTCTCTCTCTCTCTCTCGGACTGTCTCTCCCTCTGTCGGACTGTCTCTCCCTCTCTCGGACTGTCTCTCTCTCTCTCGGACTGTCTCTCCCTCTCTCGGACTGTCTCTCTCTCTCTCTCGGACTGTCTCTCTCTCTCTCGGACTGTCTCCCTCTCTCAGACTGTCTCTCTCTCTCGCAGACTGTCTCTCTCTCTCAGACTGTCTCTCTCTCTCTCAGACTGTCTCTCTCTCTCTCGGACTGTCTCTCTGACTCTCTCTCTCTGACTGTCTCTCTCTCTCTCGGACTGTCTCTCTCTCTCTCGGACTGTCTCTCTCAGACTGTCTCTCACTCTGCCTGTCTCTCTCTCCGACTGTCTCTCTCTCTCTCGGACTGTCTCTCTCAGACTGTCTCTCACTCTGCCTGTCTCTCACTCTGCCTGTCTCTCTCTCTGACTGTCTCTCTCTCAGACTGTCTCTCTCTCTGACTGTCTCTCTCTCTGACTGTCTCTCTGACTCTCTCTCTCTGACTGTCTCTCTCTCTCTCGGACTGTCTCTCTCTCTCTCTCGGACTGTCTCTCTCTCTCTCGGACTGTCTCTCTCAGACTGTCTCTCAATCTGCCTGTTTCTCAATCTGCCTGTCTCTCTCTCTGACTGTCTCTCTCTCAGACTGTCTCTCACTCTGCCTGTCTCTCTCTCAGACTGTCTCTCACTCTGCCTGTCTCTCACTCTGCCTGTCTCTCTCTCTGACTGTCTCTCTCTCAGACTGTCTCTCTCTCTGACTGACTCTCTCTCTGACTCTCTCTCTCTCCGACTGTCTCTCTGACTCTCTCTCTCTGACTGTCTCTCTCTCTCTCTCGGACTGTCTCTCTGACTCTCTCTCTCAGACTGTCTCTCTCTCTCTCTGACTGTCTCTCTCAGACTGTCTCTCACTCTGCCTGTCTCTCTCTCAGACTGTCTCTCTCTCTGACTGTCTCTCTCTCAGACTGTCTCTCACTCTGCCTGTCTCTCTCTCTGACTGTCTCTCACTCTGCCTGTCTCTCACTCTGCCTGTCTCTCTCTCGGACTGTCTCTCTCTCTCTCGGACTGTCTCTCTCTCTCTCTGACTGTCTCTCTCAGACTGTCTCTCACTCTGCCTGTCTCTCTCTCAGACTGTCTCTCTCTCTGACTGTCTCCCTCTCTCGGACTGTCTCTCCCTCTCTCGGACTGTCTCTCCCTCTCTCGGACTGTCTCTCTCTCTCTCGGACTGTCTCTCTCTCTCTCGGACTGTCTCTCCCTCTCTCGGACTGTCTCTCTCTCTCGGACTGTCTCCCTCTCTCGGACTGTCTCTCCCTCTCTCGGACTGTCTCTCCCTCTCTCGGACTGTCTCTCTCTCTCTCGGACTGTCTCTCTCTCTCTCGGACTGTCTCTCCCTCTCTCGGACTGTCTCTCTCTCTCTCGGACTGTCTCTCTCTCTCTCGGACTGTCTCTCTCTCTCTCTCGGACTGTCTCTCCCTCTGTCGGACTGTCTCTCCCTCTCTCGGACTGTCTCTCTCTCTCTCGGACTGTCTCTCCCTCTCTCGGACTGTCTCTCTCTCTCTCTCGGACTGTCTCTCTCTCTCTCGGACTGTCTCCCTCTCTCAGACTGTCTCTCTCTCTCGCAGACTGTCTCTCTCTCTCAGACTGTCTCTCTCTCTCTCGGACTGTCTCTCTGACTCTCTCTCTCTGACTGTCTCTCTCTCTCTCGGACTGTCTCTCTCTCTCTCGGACTGTCTCTCTCAGACTGTCTCTCACTCTGCCTGTCTCTCTCTCCGACTGTCTCTCTCTCTGACTGTCTCTCTGACTGTCTCTCTCTCAGACTGTCTCTCACTCTGCCTGTCTCTCTCTCTGACTGTCTCTCTCTCTGACTGTCTCTCTCTCTGACTGTCTCTCTGACTCTCTCTCTCTGACTGTCTCTCTCTCTCTCGGACTGTCTCTCTCTCTCTCTCGGACTGTCTCTCTCTCTCTCGGACTGTCTCTCTCAGACTGTCTCTCAATCTGCCTGTTTCTCAATCTGCCTGTCTCTCTCTCTGACTGTCTCTCTCTCAGACTGTCTCTCACTCTGCCTGTCTCTCTCTCAGACTGTCTCTCACTCTGCCTGTCTCTCACTCTGCCTGTCTCTCTCTCTGACTGTCTCTCTCTCAGACTGTCTCTCTCTCTGACTGACTCTCTCTCTGACTCTCTCTCTCTCCGACTGTCTCTCTGACTCTCTCTCTCTGACTGTCTCTCTCTCTCTCTCGGACTGTCTCTCTGACTCTCTCTCTCAGACTGTCTCTCTCTCTCTCTGACTGTCTCTCTCAGACTGTCTCTCACTCTGCCTGTCTCTCTCTCAGACTGTCTCTCTCTCTGACTGTCTCTCTCTCAGACTGTCTCTCACTCTGCCTGTCTCTCTCTCTGACTGTCTCTCACTCTGCCTGTCTCTCACTCTGCCTGTCTCTCTCTCGGACTGTCTCTCTCTCTCTCGGACTGTCTCTCTCTCTCTCTGACTGTCTCTCTCAGACTGTCTCTCACTCTGCCTGTCTCTCTCTCAGACTGTCTCTCTCTCTGACTGTCTCTCTCTCAGACTGTCTCTCACTCTGCCTGTCTCTCTCTCTGACTGTCTCTCACTCTGCCTGTCTCTCACTCTGCCTGTCTCTCTCTCCGACTGTCTCTCTCTCTGACTGTCTCTCTCTCTCCGTCTGTCTCTCTCTCTGACTGTCTCTCTCTCTCCGACTTTCTCTCACTCTGCCTGTCTCTCTCTCTGACTGTCTCTCTCTCTGACTCTCTCTCCGACTGTCTCTCTCTCTGACTGTCTCTCTCTCTGACTGTCTCTCTCTCTCCGACTGTCTCTCTCTCTGACTGTCTCTCTCTCCGACTGTCTCTCTCTCTGACTGTCTCTCTCTCTGACTGTCTCTCACTCTGCCTGTCTCTCTCTCCGACTGTCTCTCTCTCTGACTGTCTCTCTCTCTGACTCTCTCTCTGACTGTCTCTCTCTCTCTCTCTCTCTCTCTCTCTGACTGTCTCTCTGACTGTCTCTCTCTCAGACTGTCTCTCACTCTGCCTGTCTCTCTCTCTGCCTGTCTCTCACTCTGCCTGTCTCTCTCTCTGACTGTCTCTCTCTCTCTGACTGTCTCTCTATCTGACTCTCTCTCTCTCCGACTGTCTCTCTCTCTGACTGTCTCTCTCTCTGACTCTCTCTCTGACTGTCTCTCTCTCTCTGACTCTCTCTCTGTCTCTCTCTCTGACTGTCTCTCTCTCTGACTCTCTCTCTGACTGTCTCTCTCTCTCTGACTCTCTCTCTGTCTCTCTCTCTGACTGTCTCTCTCTCTCTCATGCCTGCTTGATTACTTCTTGAAGACCAGACAAAATGGCGTCTCTGCCCTGCCGTATGGCGCTAGTTGTTCTGTTTGTGTTGTTTCTGGTTTGTATTTTCGAGTAGTCTGCCTCTCTGCTGGTTTATGACCACCTTTTAATTTTTTCACTTTTGTAAATCACAACCTGGATTAACCTGGAGTCCTTTTTCCTCCCCATGGGGAATACCTGCTCACTGCCTCGGAGGAGGCGTCGTAGATGGCGGGGTTATCGTGGTGGCGTGCAGGTGAGAGTAAAAACCTTCTGGCCTTATGGCCTGGGAAGAATCCCTCCTGGACTTTGGCTGTAATGACCATTTTTATCTGTCTGTTCCTTGGAGCCTGTTTATAACTTGCTGCTACCTGTAGTCGGTGTGGAAGAAGACGCCTGGATATCACACTCTTGCTAATCTTTTATGTATAACGGAGACTTACAGTACACTGTACTCAACACTCTGTAGGTGAGCATCGGTGAGTTGAGCTTATTTAAGTTGTCCGTATTTTAATTCACCGGGATCTCTGGAGTGGAGGAGGATTATGACATGTAAGTTTTAACTTTAAGCAGATTTTCAATGCTACAGTTATAGGACAGGAAGAGCTGTACAAACTTATCACCACCTAAATCAGCAACGTGTTTGTTAGATCCAATTCCAACTACATTACTAAAAGAAGTGATTCATACAGCTGGAGAGCCGCTTCTAAACATTATTAATTCCTCACTATATTTAGGTCACAGTCCTAAATCTCTTAAGTTGGCAGTTTTAAGCCTCTTCTTAAAAAAACTAAATTAGACCCGAATGAAAACAAGTTACATACCGATTTCAAACCTTCCATTTATATAAAAAATATTAGAAAAGGTAGTATCAGCTCGAATATGCACGTTCTTGTAGGAAAACAACATCTTCTAGGAATTTCATTAAGGTTTCAGCCCGAGTGCAGAAACGATTTGTTTTTAGCTTCGGACTGAGGACTCAATACTAGTCTTACTTGATCTTAGTGCTGCATTCGACACTGTAGATCATAATATTCTCATAGATCACTTACCAAGTTCAATTCAATTTTATTTGTATAGCGCTTTTAACAATCATCGTTATCGCAAAGCAGCTTTACACAATCAAAAGAATTTACAGAAGTGTGTATGAGATGTGAGTGTGTGTGAATCAGAATGATCAGATGGTCCCTGATGAACGAGCCGAGTGTGACGGTGCTGAGGGAAAAACTCCCTGAGATGGTGATAGGAAGAAACCTGGAGAGGAACCAGACTGAACATGGAACCCATCCTCATCTGGGTGATAACGGATAGCAGGGATTGATCTGAACTCATACTGTGTGTCAGGAGGCTGGAAGTTCAGTATAACAGGAGATGTGGAGAAGTTCATATGGAGTCCAGTTGGTTATTGGAGGATCAGGTAGACTGTAGGAAACTCCAGTCCTGAACTATCGAGTGACTGCAGTCACGAGTCCTCAGATAAACAGCTGTCTGTATCAGAACAGAGGACAGAACCGTCTTCATGGTAAAGTGGAACCGTCCCCAGTCACCACAGACAGACCACGGGGCGTCCATGTGATGAGATCTCCAACCAGGACACCAGGATGAGTCAGACAGGTCCAGAGGTCACAGTCACATAATGTGTAAGGTGAATGTATATTTAGTGCAGAGTGCAAGCAGGGACTCTGGCAGAACTAGCTATGACATCATAACTAAAAGGGAGAGACAGAACAAAATTACATTGGTATTCAGGGACAGGCATTAAAATGGTTTTGATCATACTATACCTACTAGCTCTATACCATTTTGTAGATCTGAATGGAGAACCGTCTGGTGTAATGCCAGTGAAATATGGGGTCCCACAAGGGTCAGTTTTAGGACCTCTGCTGTTCTCAATATACATGCTTCCCTTGGGTAACATCATTAGAAGACATGGGATTAGTTTTCGTTGTTATGCTGATGATACGCAATTATATATTTCAACCAAACCAGACGAAATACCTAAATTGTCCTGAGTGTGACCAGGATATAGAAGATTGGATGACCGATAATTAACTCTTACTAAATTCAGATAAGACGGAGATATTACTTATTGACCCAAAAAACAGTACACAGAATCTCTCACACTTCAGCCTGCGTTTAGAAGGATGTACTGTTACTACCAGCTCAACAGTGAAAGACTTTAGCGTAATATTAGACGAGTTACAATATTACAAAAACAGCCCTTTTCCAACTTAGAAATATTGCCAAGCTTAGGAATGTTTTAGCGGTATCTGACATTTTATCTGCATTACTAGGTGGTTGTCCTGCATCCTCAATAAACAAGCTACAGTTAATCCAAAATGCAGCTGCCAGGGTTCTCACTAGATCCAGAAAATATGATCATATAACCCCAATATTATCATCCCTGCACTGGCTACCTGTTCAGTTTAGAATAAATTACAAAATAGTATTACTTACATACAAGGCCTTAAATGGTTTAGCTCCCACATACCTAATCAGTCTTCTGATGCGCTACAATCCACCACGCGCCTTAAGATCACAAAGCTCCGGACTTCTGGTAGTTCCCAGAATTTCAAAATCTACAAAAGGGGGCGGGGCTTTTTCATATTTAGCTCCAAAGCTTTGGAATAGCCTTCCAGACAGTGTTCGGGGAGCAGACACGGTTTCTCAGTTCAAAAGTAGACTCAAGACGCATCTTTTTAATCTGGCATACACATAACTCATCCCATAATCTCATACTCCAGTACACCTATACCGAATGGCAACTACGCTAATTCTCCCCATCTGTTCTGTATTTCTCTACCCATCCCGAGGCATCGGGAGATTTTGCCAGCTTCAGTAGACAAAGGCCGACCCTGCGAGGTTCCTGAGGCATCCAGAGAAGGACCAGCTCCAGCTGGATTCAGCTTTATGATGGTTGGAGCTACACATGCTGCTCCTGTGCTTCTAGTGATCCAGACCTCATCTGCCCTCTGCACCTACTGACTCGTCCCTATGCTGAACTGGTCTTCGTGTCAATTTAAATAATTTCTGTCATATTGAATTTTCACCTGCACAACACACAAGATGTTATATAATTTCTATCTGTTATCACCCAGATGAGGATGGGTTCCCTGTTGAGTCTGGTTCCTCTCAAGGTTTCTTCCTAATGCCATCTCAGGGCGTTTTTCCTTGCCACCGTCGCCGTCACCCTTGGCTTGCTCATCAGAGAAATTTCATTCATTCGTCTCATTATTATCTGCACATTTTTCTCACACATCCACACTTCCAATTATTTTCATTTCTATAATTATTATTATTATTTGTTTTTATTTATTTATTTTCTATTATTATTTTATTTATTTATTTATTATAATTTTTTTTTTTGTTGTTAAATTTCTTTAATTTTTGTGAAGCTGCTTTGAGACAATGACCATTGTTAAAAGCGCTATATAAATAAAATTGAATTGAATTGAATTGAATCCAGAAAATATGATCATATAACCCCAATATTATCATCCCTGCACTGGCTACCTGTTCAGTTTAGAATAAATTACAAAATAGTGTTACTTACATACAAGGCTCTAAATGGTTTAGCTCCCACATACCTAACCAGTCTTCTTATACGCTACAATCCACACTACACACACAACACACATGTAAAGCAAAAGAAAGTCTCATTAGAGAGGTTAAAGATCGACTCTCTCTCTGTGTCAGCCTGCACTGATTCCGTTCGATGTGAGTGCGCGTCATTCTACACCGTGCTCCTCCTCCCCCCACATTCACAAACACACTCTCTCTAACGGAGACACTGCTCTGTCGCGATTCTTTTCAAAGGTAAAATGCAGGTTAATTTGTTTTATTTTTACTTTACAGCAGTAAATCCGTTAATGTGTGTGCGTTCTCGAGTCTCAGAGATGTTTCCTGTTAATTTTCCTGATGAGGCTGTGTGTGTGTGTGTGTGTGTGTGTGTGTGTGTGTGTGTGTGTGTGTGTGTGTGTGTGTGTGTGTGTGTGTGTGTGTGAAAGTCATGCCGCACAGTAGTCCTCCGTCTTTCAAATAAGAAAGGAGGAAGGGTTACTGTGTAAGAAGAGAGGAGGGAGAGGGGAGGGGGTCATTCCTCCTCTACTCTTAATTTAGTTTCACACACATAAACAGTGCGTGCATGCACAAACAGACACACACACACACACACACACACTATGCATGCGCACACAAACACTAACGGAAACACTTATCTGTCAGGATATTTTGTATTAATTATTTTTATGTATTTATATGTATTTATTGTATTTATGTATATATGAATTTTCATTATTTCTTATGGGGGAAATTCACTTTGATTTACAAGGGTTTTGATATACGAGCCCGCTTCTGGAACAAATTATGATCACAACCTAAGGTTCCACTCTCAACTAGTGCCGCTAATATCCTGAATAGCAACTACGCTAATTCATTCCACCTGTTCTTTATTTTTCTACGCATCTTGAGGCACCTGGACATTGTGCCAGCTCCAGTAGACAGAGGTCAATGTCTACTCTGGTTCCCAGTGATCCAGACCCCCTCTTCCCTTTGCACCTGTCTGTCTCATACTGGTGCAGAACTGGACTCCATATGAACTTCTCCACATCTCCTGTTATACTGAACCTCCAGCCTCCTAACACACAGTATGAGTGCAGATCAATCCCTGCTATCCGTTATCACCCAGATGAGGATGGGTTCCCTGTTCAGTCTGGTTCCTCTCCAGGTTTCTTCATATCACCATCTCAGGGAGTTTTTCCCTCAGCACCGTCACACTCGGCTCGTTCATCAGGGACGATCTGATCATTCACATTCACACACACTCACATCTCATACACACACTCACATCTCATACACACTTAAATAATTGTTTTTTGATTGTGTAAAGCTGCTTTGAGACAATGACCGATGTTAAAAGAGCTATATAAATAAAATGGAATTGAATTGAATATACAGAGCCCAAATATAATAAGAACTTTTTGGCATGGATTATGCTTAAAATATGATAAGGTTCTTATTGTTGGAGATTTTAATATTTACTGTTGTGAGTTGTTTTTAACTTTGTTTTAACTTTGCTCAGTTTGTGTCAGTTCCTACACAAGAGCAGGGACACACGTTAGATCTGGTTTTATCCTTTGGGTTTCCAGTCATTAATATGGAGATATGTGCTGCTCTCTAAATTCTTCTACTGCTGTACAATTCTGTGCTGCATTTAATAATACTGATATCCTTCAGCTCTTTGTAGATGGTTTTAATGTTGAGAGTTACCGTCGTTATTTAATCTAACCTGCCATAATATCCTGGACCTTTCAGAACCGTGAACTCTAAACCTAAACCTGCACCCTGGGTAAACGACACCACTCGTGCTGCCAAGCGTGTGTGTAGATGTGTCCTTTGAAATTGTGAAGAACAGCCTAAGTGTCTGTCAGCTTAGTGTCTGTAAAAGCTGAGAAGACAAAATATCTCTCTGCATTATTTTAAACAACTGCACCAGACCTCATGTTCTCTTTAGCACCGTTAATGCTGTTCTCTATCCCTCCCAACCCACATGTCCTGTTGAGTTCCCTAATAGGTGTTAATTATTATTTTTTTATGTTGTGGATAGGAGAACATTAAAGCACTTATATTACCTCCATCCTGTGATCCTCTGCTGCTTTTAACCAGTTTGACCCAGTTTCCTTTTAGAGGATATTACAGGCCATATGAAATGTTCATCCTGTCCTGCTGATGGTTTCCCTCCTCGAGATCCTTCATACCGTTGGAGTTCAGGAAATGTTAAATGTTACAGTAGTCTGAGTTGTCTTTTCTTTTGTCAGCTTAGGCTCTTGTCCAAGGTCAAGTCGTTTAGGCCACAAAGCCCTGAATAATTTAGCACCTCAATATATGTCTGACCTTTTAAAGCCACACGGTCCAGCTCAGTCCGGTCCGGTCCAGCTCGGTCTCTCAGGTCCAGCTTTTCCTCACAGTTCCTAACTCTAGGTTGAGGAGACGGGCCGATCGTGTCTTTTCAGTAACTGCCTCTAAACTTTGGAATAAGTTGCCCCTGTACATCCGGCAGGCCCGGCGCTCCCTATGTTTAAATCTCACCTGAAGACCTTTTACACACTTTGGCATTTAATACAGAGTGATGAGGTATTCTTTCCCCTTTTTTATTTATTCATATTTATTTATTATTTGTTATTTTATTGTTTTATTTGCTTATTTTATACAATGAGGGTGGACTTTTTATTGTTGTATGTTGTTTTATTTCGATTTTATTTCATTTTAATTTCTTCTTATTGTTTGTTTTTATTTTCTGTTTCCAGTTCTGCAGTTATTGTAGGATTGTACAGCACTTTGGTCAACTAAGTTTGCTGTAAAAGTCCATTTGAATTTGAATTGTTAACTTGACTTGGGTTAAATGAACTAAATTGCAGATATACTCTTAGTTTCCTTCTTCATTAAGGTGGTTTACTAATTTACTTTAATTTTTTTTCCTCTAATTAATCAACTTTCACGATTTGTTTTCCCTTTGAATCCTCTCTGGTTTTGACTTTATAATTTACACTGGTTAGATTTTATTATACTCTATGTGGAACTAATACATTAAAGCATTTGTATAATAAATAATAACGTCTCTCTCTGTTGTTCTTGTTGTTGTTGATGTGAGGGTGTGTACTGTACGTCTGTGACTCACACACAGAGAGGGGAACGTTCCAGACCACACAGGAAAGTGGCAATGTATCTGGGTCAGTGTCAATAATCTGACTTTCCAACTTCAGACCCCACACACACACACACACACACACACACACACACACACACACACACACACACACACACTCATATCTAGGTCACTATGGGACTACATTAATAGCAGCATCAGCACAGTGCTACTGTTTGTCGTCCTCACGTCCCGACCCGACCTGCGTGTGTAAATTTACTCTAATTTACCTTTATACCCTGCACACGCACACACACACACACACACACACACACACACACACAAATGGATAAGGGCCAGGTGGCTTGTTTTATGAATAAACAATATTAATGATGACGGGTGCAGGTGAGCCACGCCCCCGACAGGCAGAGCAGCAGCGATAGGTTTCAGCTGAAACGTTCTCTAAAATCTTTAAAACCTCACACTACAGTACACACTGCCCCGGGGTGTGTGTGTGCACACGGGAACTTCCTGCTGTCAATACACACCAATTCATTATTCAGTAGAAACACAATAAAACCTGGCGTCCCGACATCTGGAGTTTTATTCCCACTTGCTGCAGGTGAAGGTGGTGCTGTAGCAGGAAGCCGGATGATGATGAGGTGATGATATCGATAACCTTTTAGAGGTAAAGGGGTGAATCTATGATTTTTGGTTTTAAAGAGAGAGTTCTGTGGACCGACGAGTTACGAGAAGAACATGAAGGAAGACACGAAGGGTGCCAATACTTCTGCTGTGAAGCTCAAATTATTCTCCACAGTCAGAGCATCATCACAAGTACACAAAAATACACACAACTACACACAGATACACACAGCCACACACAGATACACACAACTACACACAGATACACACAGCTACACACAGATACACACAACTACACACAGATACACACAGCTACACACAGATACACACAACTACACAAAATTATACACAACTACACACAGATACACACAGGCACACACAACTACACACAGATACACACAGCCACACACAACTACACACAGATACACACAGCCACACACAACTACACACAGCTACACACAGCTACACACAGATACACAAAACTAAACACAGATACACACAACTACACACAACTACACACAGATACACACAGCCACACACAACTACACACAGCTACACACAGATACACACAACTACACACAGCTACACACAACTACACACAACTACACACAGCTACACACAGATACACACAGATACACAAAACTAAACACAGATACACACAACTACACACAGCTACACACAGATACACACAACTACACACAGCTACACACAACTACACACAGCTACACACAGCTACACACAGATACACAAAACTAAACACAGATACACACAACTACACACAGCTACACACAACTACACAAAACTAAACACAGATACACACAACTACACAAAACTAAACACAGATACACACAACTACACACAGATACACACAACTACACAAAACTAAACACAGATACACACAACTACACACAGCTACACACAGATACACACAACTACACAAAACTAAACACAGATACACACAGCTACACACAGATACACACAACTACGCACAGCTACACACAGATACACACAACTACACAAAACTATACACAACTACACACAGATACACACAGCCACAAACAACTACACACAACTACACACAGATACACACAACTACAAACAGATACACACAGATACACACAACTACACACAGCCACACACAACTACACACAGATACACACAGATACACACAACTACACACAGATACACACAGATACACACAGATACACACAACTACACACAGATACACACAGATACACACAGATACACACAACTACACACAACTACACACAGCCACACACAACTACACACAGATACACACAGATACACACAGATACACACAACTACACACAGATACACACAACTACACACAGATACACACAGATACACACAACTACACACAGATACACACAGATACACACAACTACACACAGCCACACACAACTACACACAGATACACACAACTACACACAGATACACACAGATACACACAACTACACACAGCCACACACAACTACACACAGATGCACACAGATACACACAACTACACACAGATGCACACAGATACACACAACTACACACAGATACACACAACTACACACAGATACACACAACTACACACAGCCACAGACAACTACACACAGATACACACAGCCACACACAACTACACACAGATACACACAACTACACACAGCCACACACAACTACACACAGATACACACAACTACACACAGATACACACAGATACACACAACTACACACAAATGCACACAGATACACACAGCCACACACAACTACACACAGATACACACAACTACACACAACTACACACAACTACACACAGATACACACAACTACACACAGCTACACACAGATACACACAGCCACACACACCTACACACAACTACACACAGCCACACACAACTACACACAGATACACACAGAAACACACAACTACACACAGATACACACAACTACACACAGATACACACAGATACACACAACTACACACGGCTACACACAGATACACACAACTACACACAGATACACACAGATACACACAGCCACACACAACTACACACAGATACACACAACTACACACAGCCACACACAACTACACACAGATACACACAGCTACACACAGATACACACAACTACACACAGCTACACACAGCCACACACAACTACACACAGATACACACAGATACACACAGCCACACACAACTACACATAGATACACACAACTACACACAGCTACACAAAACTACACAAAACTAAACACAGATACACACAGCTACACACAACTATACACAGATACACACAGCTACACACAACTACACACAGATACACACAACTATACACAGATACACACAGCTACACACAACTACACACAGATACACACAACTATACACGGATACACACAACTACACAAAACTAAACACAACTACACACAGATACACACATATACACACAGCTACACACAACTACACAAAACTAAACACAACTCTACACAGAGACACACAACTATACACACATACAAACAGCTACATAAAGATACACACAGCTACAGACAACTACACAAAACTAAACACAACTACACACAGATACACACAACCACACACAGATACACACAGCTACACACAACTGCACAACTAACCCTGCAGGGTTAGCAGCAGTACTGATCCAGACGGCACAGCGAGTCAATCTGGACAATAATATGGATTAATGGAATGATTTATAAAGCTGGTTTAAACGGGTTGTTATGTCTCTCTGTACAGTAAATCGCTCCGGTGGTCCCGGCCTGAGATTAAACCTAAAGAGAATCATGTCAAGGTGATTTTGATGACTGGCGCGTGTATGAGAGAGTATGAGACAGGTTAGCGAATTAGCTGACAGCTAACAACTGTCACTGGTAAGTTATAAAAAAGTTTAATAAAATTAATTTGATCATCGCTGACTGTTACTGAGGCGGCGCGGTGGTGTAGTGGTTAGCACTGTCGCCTTGCACCTCTAGGGTCTGGGTTCGATTCCCCAGGCTCGATTCCCGTCTCTGTGTGCATGGAGTTTGCATGTTCTCCCCGTGCTTGGTGGGTTTCCTCCGGGTACTCCGGTTTCCTCCCACAGTCCAAAGACATGCAGGTTAGGCTAATTGGCGTTCCTACATTGCCCGTAGTGTGTGATTGGGTGTGTGAGTGTGTGTATGTGTGTGTGCCCTGCGATGGATTGGCACCCTGTCCAGGGTGTGCCTCGGTATAGGGTGTATAGGCTCCAGGCCCCCGCGACCCTGAACACAGGATTAAGCGTTATAGAAAATGAATGAATGAATGACTGTTAATGACCTTTGACTAGTATGTTGGAGAACCCCAGGTTTATACGCAATAATTTCTCTCTGTTCCATTTCTTACACACACACACACACACACACACAGCAATAGCTCCTGTTTCCTCAGTGAAAGTGACACACACACACACACACACTGTTGTTGAGGCTGCGGTGGAACAGATGAATCAGGGTCTGCTGTGAACCACTTTAGCATGTGACTATATACTGTATAGCAGACATTACTTTAGTCCACTTTCACTAACGTAGCTTCTGGGTTAGCGTTAATTCATCCAACGCGAGTGTAGTGGCTCTTTATTAGTAACTCACTGCTGTGGCTTCTGAAGCGCGATGTTACTCCGCTGAAAACCCAACGACTAATCCACTGTAATGAATCACTAAACATTTAGTCAAAGTCAATTAGCATGATGTTAGCATGAGCTACGTTCCTTTGGTGTCCTCATGCACCTCATGGTCTTTATATGCGCGGATTTGTGGTTCCCTCTGTGTGGAGAGACTCAAAACTTCACACAACCACCAAAAGCTGTGGTGTTTATTAGAGAGCAGAGGGTCTGTGGTGTGTTTGTGTGTTTGTGTGTGTGTGTGTGTGTGGTAACTCTGGCATCAGTTCAGGAATCTGGAACTGCAGAAGCTTCTCTGCACAGAATGATGGCTGGAGAATTTGGCCCCCATTACTTCACACTCTGTGTCCAGAGCAGGACATCTTATAATCACAGAGACCTACAGTACGCTAATGGACTCATACACACCTCGAGTTTTAAGACAAACTTGAAAAACCCAAACTATCTAGCTTTGTGTTTTTAGCGCAGTTTACACAATATTCTGCTATTAATATTTATTAATCATGTCAGTGCCAGTGTCGGTCTAAACCATGCTCATGTATCATGTTTAATATTAAATCAGATTATTGTTAGGATGAAGAACGAGACAGGAGTTCCTGAGATCCATGTCTTTTTATTATAAACTTGTGTATACCCCAGGTTATAGCGTCTACACTCTAATAAAGTGCTGTATATGTTACACCAGGCGGTTTATTACTGCAGTGTGCTGTAACCCTGAAACACGTCCAGCACGGTATCAGTTTACAGGAATGGTTGATCATGGTTTGGGTGTTGAGGAGGATAACCAGAGCCACTGACCTGAGGAAACTGGTGACTCAGTGGTTGGGACTATGGGCTGTGGGCCAGAAGGTCATGAGGGTAAATCCCAGCAGTGCTACACTAACACAGTAGCCTCAGGATGGAGTGCTCACTCAGGTGGACACTGACTCGCCTGTAAATCAGTAATTGGGAAAATCTAATGTAACACTTCTGTTATAACAGTTATATTAAAAGTCCAGCAGCTTCGCCTGCACGGGCAGAAACTTTACTCCTCATATGTTTTACATTATTCGTCATGTAGACATTGGGGTCTGGGGTCAGAACCAAAGGTCAGTCATGATACAACACCCCCTGGAGCAGAGAGGGTTAAGGGTCTTTACTCAAGGGCCCACAGTGAGAGCTTTGTGGAGCTGGGACTTGAACCACTGACCTTCTGATCATTAACCCAGAGCCCTAACAAACTGCCAGTTCTACAGTTACTTACACTAGATATATGAACAAGTTTTATATTATGGAACTGTAGCATATAAAGTGTAGCACAGTGTGTGTGTGTGTGTGTGTGCTGAGGGGAGTTAAAGTTTAATCTGCCTGCTCAGTGTGTTTCATCACGTAGCTCCACAGCTTAGACGTTAGACTCCAGGTCACTTCAGGTTGGCGGATCTGTGTGACCCAGAAACAGGAGGGAGTTTACAAAGTGAATTAAACTTTTCTTTGCAGTGGGATTAGAAATGCACCCCTGCTGAGGGGAATTACTTTTAGGGTTTATATGGGTGTTGTAATAACGGTGCAGTTTTTCACGTTTCATAGAGAAGAGAGAAGGAACACATGATGCTGAGAGATCATTACACATCAGACACATTATATTAAAGTGCTCAGATTTCAGCCGTGTTATGTGTTATAATGTTATATTAGTGTTAGTAGTAGTATTATTATATTTCCTCTCTAAATGATACCGGAGTTTATACGGATAATGTCATAGGTGGCACGAACTGTTAGGTGTTGGACTGTGGGCATGAGTTGAGGCATAGGGAGATAAGGTAGTAAACAAAAAGTCTTTAATAACAAAACCAAACATGAAACAAACATGAATGGAAGTTGGCTTTAACATTGGAGCATAATACAAACAGAACTCAAAAACACTTAAACATACACAGACTAAGGATTACACACACTAATACTGTACAGACAGGGGATAAACACAAGGGACAATACATGCAAGGGGCTAAACACACACAAGACAGGCTTGGCTACGCCTACTAGCTGCTATGCACATTAGCTGTTAAGCTAGCTAGTAGCTAAACAGACTAATTGCTAAACAGGCTATTAGCCAGAGACCCAAGAGGCAAACAGACTAGGTACACAGCAGACTAGGTATGAAACAGACTAAGGACTTTAAAGGTTAGTGGCTAAACAGGTTAGTACCTAAACAGACTAAGAGCTAAACAGACGAGGAGACTAGATAGACTCGAAGACTAGACAGACTAAGATCTAAGCCGATTAGTAGTGCACTGATTAGTATATATACAAACTAAGAACTACACATGCAAAGGAGGTTACTCACACATGAGGAGAAATACACAAGGCTAATTCTCCTAGAGGCTAATCCTGCTAGGAGACACAGAAACATTGCAACATAAACTAAATCAAAACAAATACAAACTTAACTTAAAGAGCTCCAGAAACCAAAAGGCCAACTATAATTAAACCAACTAAAACAGAACAAGACAAAGGCCCACTTAACAGAACTCATGTTAATGCTCGACCCAGTTTCCCAGAACAAACAGGAATTTATAATAAAGCTAATGAGCTTCCTCGGTTCAGCTGAGCATCCACGTCACCTGACCGAGGTGCCTTCTGGGAAACTGAGTCTACAAACAAAAATGACAAAATACAAAACACAACCCTCACAGTATCCCCCCCCCCCTTAAAAACGCTAATGGAGCACTAACGGAGGTCCTGGGTACTCTTCCCAATGTCCCGGGTCGTTCCACCCGACTGCGACACCGATGAGAAGGCTCCCCGAGGTGGGTGGGAGGGTGGGCGAGCTTAGATTGCCGCCGAAGGCAGGCGCCGGATGCAGCGGCGGCCTGCACCCGAAGCTGGGTGGCGGAGGCAGCAATGGCTCGTCCTCGGGGCTGAGCGGCGGTGGAGTCATGACGTCGTCGGGTGGCGGAGGCAGGACTGGGTCGATGCCGTAGGCCGGGCGGCGGAGGCAGTGCCGGATCGATGGTTTAGGCCGTTTAGTGTGTCTTGTCTTGTCTGGTTTGTATCCCCTGTCTGTAGTGTATTAGTGTGTAATCCCTAGTCTGTGTATGTTTAAGTGTTTTGAGTTCTGTTTATAGTATGCTCCAAAGTACAGTCAACTTACTTTGTTCCTGTTTGTTTGGTTTTGTTATTAAAGACTCTTTGTTTTCCACCTTATCCCCTCTGCACCTATGCCTAAACTCTTGCCCACAGTCCAACACCTAGCAGTTCGTGACAATAGGTGAATACATTCCGACATGTTCCTGAAGCTTCAGCTCTACCTGAAACATCTTCCTCATGGAGGATGACACAAACACTAAAAAGTAACTATTTGAACTTTTGGGAAACACAAACTAAACTGCAGAGTAAGACAGACTGGTGTTATCTGGCCCTAAAGACACAGTACAGACACTACAGACTATCTGAGCACAGTGACTGACCCAAAGCTGAGAAACACCCTGACAGAGCACAGACTCAGTGAGCAGCGTCTGGACGTAGAGACGGGGGACACAGACAGGCCTAAGACACTCAATAACACAGAGACACAGCGGCACGTCCTCACTGAATGTCCGCAACATCATCACATTCACACAGAATTCTTCACATTTACATTTAGGCATTTGGCAGACGGTCTTATCCAGAGAAACTTACAAACGTGCTTCCGGGAGTTTCCGTCATTGGATGGATACTTAAACTGGGTTACTAACTAAGTAAGTCAAACACAGGTGGGTAGGTGAAAACCTGAGTGTCTGAGGGAAGACAGGAGAGAATAAGTTGTATGTCATCATCTGCATAACAACGGTATGAAAATCTATGCGAAGATATGACCTTAACAAGAGACCGGATATAGAGGGGGAACAGAAGACGACCAAGTACCGAGCCCTGTGGGACACCAGTAGAGAGTCTGCGTGGGGCAGATATGGATCCCCTCCATGTCACCTCTTACGACCTATCTTTTAGGCAAGAAGCAAACCACAGATTCCAAGGCTTGTAAGAATAGAAAATAGAATCTTGTGGTTCACCGTGTCAAATGCAGCTGACAGGTCCAGGAGGATGACGACAGATGATAGTTTAGCAGATCTAGCAGCATGGAGCTTCTCATTGACTGACAGAAGGGCGGTCTTTGTAGAATGTGCATCTTTGAATCCGGATTAGTCGGGATAATTAAAGTTGTTCTATGAGAGATAAAGAGACATTTGGTTATAAACAGTTTTTTCAAGAATTTTGTAAATAAAAGAGAGAAGTGATACCGGGCGATAGTTGTTAACTTCTGCTGGACCTAGACAGGGTTTCTTGAGGATGGGAATGACCCTTGCCTTTTCAAAAGAAGCAGGAACATGTCCAGATGATATGGAATGGTTGATCATGGTTGTGGTTAAGGAAAGGAGGTCTCGTGAGATGGAGCATTGTAGAGGGAATTGGGTCTAATGAACAGGTGGTGGGATTGGATGATGAGATGATCTGCTGAATCTCATCAGATGGCAGGTTGGAGAATTTTAAGGGATGAGAGGTAAAGTCCTGAAGTTCTGGTGAAGGAGTTGGGAGCAAAGGACTGGCAGATTGCTGCAATTTTCCCATTGTAGAATGTGGCAAAGTCATCAGCAGCCAGAGAGGATGGGGCAGGAGGAGCCGGTGGGTTGAGAAATGAGAAGAAGATATTGTGGAGTTTGCCAGGATCATGTGCAGAGACTTCCAGCTTCTTCCTGTAGAAGGCAGTTTTGGCAGAAGTCACGTCACATGAGAATTTGGAGAGAAGAGAATTTGGAGACAAGATCTGCATCAAGCCGTGATTTCTTCCATCTTCTCTCTGCAGTTCTTAACTCTCTTCTGTTGTTGTGTAATAAATAAAATTCACAAATTTTTAATCTTGTGTGTGAGACAGAGAACATGAGTGAAATCTGCTTGATTAAGACGTTCCTTCTCACTCTGGAGAACTTTATCAGATCTTTGAATGTTTAACAGACAGATCCGCTGCCTCAGCGTCTAATGCACAGCTTTTACCAGGTCTGACATCACCGTCTGCAGTCTGACTCAAATCTAGACCAGTGTGCACCAGAAACTCTGTGTAACTCGGCCTACTCTGATGTCAGGGCTTTTGCGTGTTTCTGAATCAAAATGCAAAAGTTCTAGCTTTGAAAATTTCCCCAGAAATAAAGAAGAATGTTTACTTTTTTAGAGATTTAATTCAGACATATTTGAAAGATTAAGCGCTTTCCTCCACATTTCTAACCCGATGCTGCGCTGAAGGGAAACAGCGGGACATGAGTTCTGTCTCTCTTAAAGGGCACCTACGGTGCTACATGGACTTTTTCAAGCTGTTTGGACTGCATTGTGTGTTAGGAGAGTGTGTACACAACCACTCTACAATGATAAAGAGCCGCCCAGCGATTTTCTTTTAATTTAATAATATAAGATGCCCCTTCTGAAATCAGCCCGTTTTCAAAAGCCTGTCAGTGTGAACTCACACCGACAGAGGCCGCTCCTACTACAGTTGATTGACACTGGTGTTTTAGCAAAGACCCGCCCCGAGTGAAAAAAGAGCCGTCGGCCATTGTTTTTCTACACTGGAGCAAAATGGCTCATCTGATCCCAGTCTGATCTCTGCAAACGCAAAGTCCAACATCAGATGGAGGAAAATATTTAGGTTTTTAAAAAGAACAGAAAAGACAAGAGACAGTACAGGACCTTCCACACAGTGAGGATAATCCTGAGTACATGATCAATAAACCTGTATGTAGACACAGACAAACACACACACACACACACAAAAAGAAAAATCTGAAAATGTTAAACAGTAAAATTAAATAAGTCATAAAAATGTGAAAAAGTGTAACAGTGTCCTGTTCATCAGATCATGTTTACTATTTGTTTAAAGGGAAGAAAAAAAAAACAGTGTGTGAGTCCAGAACCGATAAAGTGTCCGAGACTCACGAACCCTCACCCTGATTTCCTGCTCAGGATGATTTTTGTGGTTTAGTCCTGCTTTGAGGTGGTTTTCAGTCAATGCCCAACAGTGGAAGCTTGGTGGTCCTGGGGTTTGAACCCATGACCTTCTGATCTGTAACCTGACACTAACCTGAAATCATTAACCACTACAGCAGACTACACTCAATCAGACTACACTAGATTAGAGTACACTAGAAACTAGAGGCACTCTATTAGACTGCACTATATAAGAATGCACTAGATCGGAGTTCACTTGATAAGACTTCATTAGATCAGACAACACTATATCAAACTAACTTTATCAGAGTACACTAGATCAGAGTGCACTAGATCAGACTACACCAGATCAGACTACACTTTATCAGAGTACCCTAGATCAGACTACACCAGAGATTACACTAGATCATACTACACTAGATTAAAGTACATTAGATTAGAGTACACTAGATCAGACTAACATCATGTCACGCGTTGCTCTGCTCACTACAAGCATGAGCACTCTGTAGTACACTAGAATGAGTAAGAATTCACTATGTAGGTCACATGAACACCATCGGAAACGTCTCGGCTCCATTAGTACACTGTGGGCGAGTCCCAAACCACACTCTCTCCGTGTCTCTCTCTCTCTCTCTCTCTCTCTCTCTCTGAGTGTGTGTGTGTTTTTGTGGGTTTCTGCAGAAGTTCTTGGAGACACCACACGACGTCACTCAGAAATCTGCGGTTTTCTGTGAGAAGGCGTTTGGGCGAGAAAAGCACATCAAGTTTCTGTAACACTGCTCAGGGAAAGAGCACACACACACTTTCAATCAGTCCAGGAAAACATCCAAGCGGGCAACTAAAGCTCCAAAACACACCATAGCGCCCTCTTGAGGAGTAGAGTGGAGAATGATGTTTTGTAATTATATATCTAATTATATATCCATATATACACTACAGTTTTAGGACACTTTCTAACTCCATGATGGTTCCTGATGTTTATTTCTTTCTACATTGTAAAGCTGAAGGCGTCCAGAAACTGCATGAATCTCCTTTGAACAGTTGATATTGAGATGTTTCTGCTACTTCTGCTCTGTAAAGACTTCATAACGCCTCTAATCTGAGCTGCTGTTAATTGGTCATTTTTCAGGCTGATAACTCTAAATGAACTTCTGGTCTGCAGCAGAGGGAGGTTTTGGTCTCGTCCTCCTGGGACGGCCTTCATGAGAGACAGTTTCATTATGGTGCTGGACGGATTTTGCAAATGCACTTGACACAATACTGTTCTTGCAGGAACTATTACAGAAAGGCCGACCTCTGTGTCTTACAATAACAACTAACTGGTGTTTTTCTTGTTGTTACGTAATTACCTAATTCCATATGTGTTATTTGTCACTAAATTTTTATTGATCTAAAACTTTTGAACAGTAGTGTACATACTGTATATATATATATATATATATATATATATATATATATATATATATATATATATATATATATATATATATATATATATATATATATACACATATACACTGCGTTCCAAATTATTATGCAAATGATATCTTTCTCTGACTTTCATAATTAGTAAATGCAAATGACAGTCAGTATAATTTTCTAGTCATCAACTATTAGGGTATAATTTGAATTTTATTGAACAAACCTCCTAATGATAATATTTATTTTAAAAAATAAAAAACTGAAAATGCACTGTTCCAAATTATTATGCACAACAGAGTTAAAACATTTTATAGGTTGTAAAGAACTGAAAATAGGCTTTTGTTGAATTTGCAGCATTATGACGTCATATTTACTGAAATCAAAAACTATTTCAATCAAAAACATCCTAACATCTTAACATAGGACCAGAGGTGTCAAGTAACGAAGTACAAATACTTCGTTACTTTACTTAAGTAGAAATTTTGGGTATCTATACTTTACTGGAGTAATTATTTTTCAGCCGACTTTTTACTTCTACTCCTTACATTTTTAAGCAATTATCTGTACTTTCTACTCCTTACATTTTAAAAATAGCCTCGTTACTCTATTTTTACGATCAGACCGCGCAACCCCTCCGGTCGCATGATAAGTACGTGCACAACGCCCCCCCCCCCCCCACCCCCGGCCACTTGATCAGAAAGCGAGACCTTAATGCTTTTGTCGCCCTTTTACTTTTACTTTTATACTTTAAGTAGTTTTGAAACCAGTACTTTTAAACTTTTACTTAAGTAAAAAGCTTGGGTTGATACTTCATCTTCTAAAGAAGTATTTTTGAACCCTAGTATCTATACTTCTACTCAAGTAATGAATGTGAATACTTTTGACACCACTGCGTAGGACCCCTTCTTTATATCACCTTCACAATTCTTACATCCACTGAACTTGTGAGTTTTTGGACAGTTTCTGCTTGAGTTTCTTTGCAGGATGTCAGAATCGCCTCCCAGAGCTGCTGTTTTGATGCAAACTGCCTCCCTCCCTCATAGATCTTTGGCTTGAGGATTCTCCAAAGGTTCTCAATGGGGTTGAGGTCAGGGGAGGATGAAGCCACAAATGTCTTCACAGTACGATGATCACGCTTAAGTTTTCGTGAAATATTTAATGTTTTTATACTTTGTCCGAGGCATTGCACTATTTGACGCTTTTCGGCAGCTGATTAAAGTTTCAACACAGTTCTAATCCTGCTGAGCTCACAGCGCCCTCTTGTGGAGGAGAGTGGAGACCTCATTCACTCACTCATCGTTTATAATAATTTATCCTGTATTCAGGGTCGTGGGGGCGGAGCCTATCCCAGGAGACATAGGGCACGAGGTAGGGTACATACAGTACTGCTATTCTACACATTTCAAAACATGTGTTTATTCAGACCTTCACTCCTCTCTGAGAGCTGATTGTGTGTGTGTGTGTGTGTGTGTGTGTGTGTGTGTGTGTGTGTGTGTGTGTGTGTGTGTGTGTGTTCAGAGTCCCATTGCATCACTTTCTCCTTCTGTTTTGCCAATTTGTTGAAACTTTTGACCTGTTGTACAGAGAACCACAGTGTTATGTGTGTGTGTGTGTATGACTGTAATCTCCTGATTTATTAATCTGATTACTCTCAGTGTGTGTGTGTGTGTGTGTGTGTGTGTGTGTGTAGAATGTGCCCCCCCCCCCCATGGGGAGACTCAGTGTGTTCTGTTCTCATTTTGTTCTCGTCAGCAAATACACCTGATTACATTCCTGAGGCCACGCTGAGATGGAGAGTATTTAACACACGGGGCTTCAGGACTCCAGTGTGAGTGTGTGTGTGTGAGTGTGTGTGTGTGTTGGTGAGTGAGTGTGTGTGTGTTGGACCCTTCCTAGAGCTCCGCGCTGCTGCTGCAGAAGACGGTACGTTATGATTTGGTTTATTCAGCTGTAACTGAGCTCAGTGACGATCCTCACACACACACACACACACACACACACACCTTCCTGAACGCTGGAGGTTTTTCTCGAGTTTCTCCTGCTGATATTCTGGCAACAGATTAACGTTAGCTTTCCGCGAACTCACACTCAACATCTGGATTTCACAGTTGTGTAGCAACGCTGTTCCTTATTTATTAATGTATTATTATTTTATAATAACCTTTGTGTGTGAATGTTTACTGAATTTAAACTATACGCTGGATTTACAACGTGTGTGTGTGTGTGTTCTCTCTGCAGATGAGGTGTGTGTGCGTGTGTATTGTGGTGTTGGTGATGTTAGTAGCAAAAGGTCACACATTCAGATTCAATGATTTGATCGACTACGTGGACAAACACCAGGAGGAGTACGTACAGGTACGACAGACACGCAGACATGCAGACAGGCAGACAGGCAGACAGACAGACAGGCAGACACGCAGACAGACAGACAGACAGACAGACAGACAGACAGGCAGACAGACACGCAGGCAGACAGGCAGACAGACAGACAGGCAGACAGGCAGACAGACACGCAGGCAGACAGACAGACAGACAGACAGGCAGACAGACACGCAGGCAGACAGGCAGACAGACAGACAGGCAGACAGGCAGACAGACACGCAGGCAGACAGACAGACAGACAGGCAGACAGACACGCAGACAGACAGGCAGACAGGCAGACACGCAGACAGACAGACAGGCAGGCAGACAGACAGACAGACAGACACGCAGGCAGACAGACCGAAGTTTGTGTTGCTTGTTACTTCTTTGCATGTGACATGATGTGTGTGTGTATGTGTGTGTGTGTGTGTAAGGCTCTGAGAGAGTGGGTGTCTATAGAGAGCGACTCCAGTGATGTGACTAAAAGGGCGGAGCTACAGCGTATGATGGGCGTGGTGGAGCAGAAGCTGCGCGGGATGAAGGGGAGCGTGGACCTGATGGACGTCGGCACTCAGACGGTGAGACACAAAACAACTAAACACGTACTGTAGTGTGTGTTTATGTGTGTGTGTGTGTGAGTGACTGATATACTAACATGTTAACGTCTCTCTCTCTGTCTCTGTCTCTGTGTCTCCTGTGGGACAGCTGGGGGATGGCAGTGTGGTCCCTCTACCTAAAGTGGTGACGGCGGTGTTCGGTGAGGACAAGGACAAACTCACGGTGTGTGTGTACGGACACGTGGACGTCCAGCCGGCCCGGAGAGAGGACGGGTGGGCTACGGAGCCCTACAACCTCACTGAGATTAATGGTCCAGTTCACACTTTAATCTGTGTGTGTGTGTGTGTGTGTGTGTGTGTGTGTGTGTGTTATTGATGTGTTATAAACATCTCATTAAGCTGTATTGATGATGTTGGATTCCTGCAGGAAACCTGTACGGTAGAGGAGCGTCGGATAACAAAGCTCCAGTTCTGGCCTGGATTCATGCAGTGGAAGCGTACAAAGCTCTGGACATGGTGTGTCCACATCCACTACACACACACACACACACACACACACACACACAGATGATGATGATGATGGTATTCTCATTCTCATTGTTGTTGTTGTTGTGGTCACGGCCAGGAGCTGCCAGTGAACGTGAGGTTCCTGATTGAGGGGATGGAGGAGACGGGTTCTAACGGGCTGGACGCGCTGGTGGAGGCTCAGAGGGAAGCGTTCTTCTCCGATGTGGATTATATCGTTATCTCTGACTGCGGCTGGCAGAGCGCTCGCCCGGCACTCACCTACGGCACGCGGGGAAACTGCTACTTCTACGCTCAGGTGTCACCGCCTTGACTCACTACACCCGTCTCACTACACCACCTCACTACACCCGTCTCACTACACCCGTCTCACTACACCCATCTCACTACACCACCTCAAAACACCCGTCTCAATACACCCGTCTCACTACACCCGTCTCACTACACCCATCTCAATACACAGCCTCAATACACCCGTCTCACTACACCCCTGTCTCAATACACCCGTCTCACTACACCCCTGTCTCAATACACCCGTCTCACTACACCCGTCTCACCACACCTGTCTCACTACACCCGTCTCACTTCCCCTATCTCACTACACCCATCTCACTACACCACCTCAAAACACCCGTCTCAATACACCCGTCTCACTACACCTGTCTCACTACACCCGTCTCACTACACCACCTCAAAACACCCGACTCACTACACCCGTCTCACTACACCCGTCTCAATACACCCGTCTCACTACACCCATCTCACTACACCACCTCAATACACCCGTCTCACTACACCCAATACACTGCCTCAATACACCTGTCTCACTACACCCGTCTCACTACACCCGTCTCACTACACCCGTCTCACTACACCCACCTCAATACACCCGTCTCACTACACCCGTCTCAATACACCGCCTCAAAACACCCGTCTCACTACACCCGTCTCACTACACCCGTCTCAATACACCCGTCTCACTACACCACCTCAATACACCCGTCTCACTACACCCCTGTCTCAATACACCCGTCTCACTACACCCGTCTCACCACACCTGTCTCACTACACCCGTCTCACTTCCCCTATCTCACTACACCCATCTCACTACACCACCTCAAAACACCCGTCTCAATACACCCGTCTAACTACACCTGTCTCACTACACCCGTCTCACTACACCACCTCAAAACACCCGTCTCACTACACCCGTCTCAATACACCCGTCTCACTACACCCGTCTCACTACACCCATCTCACTACACCACCTCAATACACCCGTCTCACTACACCCAATACACTGCCTCAATACACCCGTCTCACTACACCCGTCTCACTACACCCGTCTCAATACACCGCCTCAATACACCCGTCTCACTACACCCGTCTCACTACACCCGTCTCACTACACCCATCTCACTACACCACCTCAATACACCCATCTCACTACACCCATCTCAATACACCGCCTCAATACACCTGTCTCACTACACCTGTCTCACTACACCCGTCTCACTACACCCACCTCAATACACCCGTCTCACTACACCCGTCTCAATACACCGCCTCAATACACCCGTCTCACTACACCTGTCTCACTACACCCGTCTCACTACACCCGTCTCACTACACCCGTCTCACTACACCCGTCTCACTACACCCACCTCAATACACCCGTCTCACTACACCCGTCTCAATACACCGTCTCACTACACCCGTCTCACTACACCCGTCTCACTACACCACCTCACTACACCCGTCTCACTACACCCGTCTCAATACACCCGTCTCACTACACCCGTCTCACTACACCCGTCTCACTTCCCCTATCTCACTACACCCATCTCAATACACTCGTCTCACTACATCTGTATTTGTTTAAAGGTGTGTGTTGTTGTGGTGTGTGTTGTTGTGGTGTGTGTGTGTATTTCAGGTGCAGGGGCCGAAGCAGGATTTACACTCCGGAGTGGACGGAGGAGCCGTGATTGAACCCATGACCGACCTGATCGCAATTCTAGGTGCTTCTGACATTTTACTGGCAAACCAGACCTGCTTTAATTATTGTTCACACACACAATCATATACGCACACAATCATTCACACACACACACACACACACACACAGTGAGTGTCAGTGGTCTGTCCGTGACTTGAGTTTTCTGTCTCAGACACGATGATCAGCGCGAGCGGTCAGATCCTGATCCCCGGGGTCACAGACGCCGTGGCGAACTTCACTGAGGACGAGAGGAAGATCTACGAGGAGGTGGATTTTGACTTGGAGACTTACAGGAGCTCCATCGGTGTCGATCGACTCATGTACGACAATAAGGTCAGACCTTACAGAGGCTTGCAGGTGTCTCACTCTCTGGGAGGCAAAAACTCACTGCAGGCAATTAATTAGCCAATTTGCATTGACTCCACCCCTATTTTGTTGTTCTGCTCATGTGAGACACACACACACACTCCGTGAGGAGGTCAGGCTAGCCTGCTACGTTAATCAGTCTGTGATCTCGTCACCACTCAGGTCGACCTCCTGGCTCACCTGTGGCGTTTCCCCACCGTGTCCATCCACGGCATCGAGGGAGCGTTCTCCGGCTCTGGGACGAAAACCGTCATCCCTGCTAAAGTCACGGCCAAATTCTCCATCCGCCAGGTTCCCAACATGGACCCTGCAGTCGTGGAGAAACAGGTAGCAGAATGAAGAACACCATGTGTTGGAGATGATCGGCTGAAGTACAGCCGTGCTAAGTAAACTCTTTACTCTCCGTCCCAGGTAACAGATCACCTGCACACCGTGTTTGCGCAGAGGAAGAGTCCGAATAAGCTCAAGGTGGAGATGGTTATTGGAGCAAAGCCATGGTTAGCCGAGCCCAAACACCCACTGTACGAGGCTGGGAAGAGAGCAGTTAAGAGAGGTCAGCATCACATCATCACATTACATCATTACATCATCATGTCATCTCAGGATCATATCATTACGTCATCACATCCTCACATTAACATGTCATCATGCAAGCACGTCATTACGTTGTCATGTCGTCTCAGGATTATATCATCAATTCATCATGCATCACATTAACATGCTATCATGTCATTACATCATCACATCACATCATCACATTATATCATCGTGTCATCTCATGATTATTATTCCGTCCTCGCATTACCACATCACTATGTCATTCCATCATGTCATCCTGGGATTATGGCATCACATCTTCACTTTATCACACTGTTACTCCATCACATCATCACATGATTACATCCTTATTTTACCATGTCCTTTATTTTACCTTTGTCATTTCATTCCATTATCATATAATCACTTCCTTATGTCATCATGTCATCACATCATCATCTTCCCATCCTACAGGTGTCACTTCATTGCATTATTTCATCAGATGATCATGTTACATGTCATTATGTCATGACATCATCACTTCACATCATAGTTTTATAATGTTATCACCTCGTCATTGAATTACCACATGACATCATTGACATTACATCATTACATCATCACCACTTCTAGGCACGTCAGCATGATGCGGAGTCACTGTTCATTGTAAACTCTAACTCTAATATCTGACTCTTTCATGTTGTGTCACTGCAGTGTTTAACGTGGAGCCGGAGATGATCCGAGAGGGGGGCACAATTCCTATCGCTCGCACCTTCCAGGACGTGACAAAGAAAGACATCATCATGCTGCCCATCGGAGGCTTTGACGACGGCCTGCACTCTCAAAACGAGAAGATCAGCAGGTCAGTGCACTCAAAACGAGAAGATCAGCAGGTCAGTGCTCTCAAAACGAGAAGATCAGCAGGTCAGTGCTCTCAAAACGAGAAGATCAGAAGGTCAGTGCTCTCAAAACGAGAAGATCAGCAGGTCAGTGCTCTCAAAACGAGAAGATCAGCAGGTCAGTGCTCTCAAAACGAGAAGATCAGCAGGTCAGTGCTCTCAAAACGAGAAACTCAGCAGGTCAGTGCACTCAAAACGAGAAGATCAGCAGGTCAGTGCACTCAAAACGAGAAACTCAGCAGGTCAGTGCACTCAAAACGAGAAGATCAGCAGGTCAGTGCACTCAAAACGAGAAGATCAGCAGGTCAGTGCACTCAAAACGAGAAGATCAGCAGGTCAGTGCACTCAAAACGAGAAGATCAGCAGGTCAGTGCACTCAAAACGAGAAGATCAGCAGGTCAGTGCACTCAAAACGAGAAGATCAGCAGGTCAGTGCACTCAAAACGAGAAGATCAGCAGGTAAATCTTTTTATATTGAGAAGATCAGCAGGTCAGTGCTTTCAGAGAAAGAAGATCAGTAAATCTCATATTGAGAAGCTCAGCAGGTCAGTGAGATTATGGAACTCCTGAAGGTGCAGTGAGGCTCCTCAGAGGTCTATCACTCAGAGGCTCCACCTTGTTTTGCAGGTATAACTACATTGAAGGAACGAAGCTGTTCATCGCCTACCTGTACGAGGTTTCTGACATCCAGAAGGACTGATCGCGTCTCCACGCTGTCCTCACGTCATGTCCTTCATCAGTCACTCACTTTTACTGATGTCATCACTATCTGTGTGTGATTTTCATCTTTCTCTCTCTTTCTCTCTCTCTCTCTCTCTCACACACACACACACACACACAAAATCCCTCTGTGTTGAAATGTTAATGTCTTGACTATATACAGAGCTGAAATAAAGAACATTACACACTCTACAAAGTCTTTGAAAATATTGTATTAATATATATATATAATAAAATGACACATGCCTCTAAAACTACTTTATGTTTATTATTTTGTCTCAGTGATTATTTCTCACCACAATTACTGCAGACAGAGACATTACACATAGGAGACTTTTATTGTGTCATTTTCAGGACAGATACGTGATGGAAAGCCTGGAGGTTGCCAGGTTGGTTCATTATAAAAAAACACTATGTAGTAAGTAATCCTATATTAACAAATTCCCTTTGGAGTTAAAGACTCTCTCTCTCTCTCACTCACTGACTCATCGTCGTCGTCGTCGATACCGATTTATCCTGTGTTCAGGGTCGCAGGGACCTGGGGACCATGCACACAGAGACGGGAATCGAACCCGGACCCTGGAGGTGCGAGGCGACAGTG
>CM060124.1:32081232-32133732 GCA_030522415.1 Channallabes apus | reverse complement strand
GCAGTCTGTCCATACACACGTCCTGCTTTTGGGAGGAACCTGGAGAACCTGAGCAGGAACTCGGGGCTTTTTCACGACCTTTAAGCTCCAAACTGGGAAAACCACAAGTGTTTTATTATCAGCGCTGAGTGTGTGTGTGTGTGTGTGTGTGTGTGTGTGTGTGTGTGTGTCTGCTGCTGCTGCTGTAGGATCTGTGTAACAGGTCTATAAGTGAACATGTCACACTGAACTCACCTGGAGATCCTGAGGAGGAATCACCTGAGGTGAGGGAACGTCTGTTGGAGACTCTGGTTGGAGGTTGAATGTTATGAGGTTTGCAGCACCAGTACGGAGGAGAAGTGTAAAGTGTTTTCTAATGTGTTCTTTCTGACAGATACGAGGTATCAGTTTACAGACTAGTTTTGTAACAGAGGGCAGCACACGGCTGTGCACAGAATTACACTGAGCTTCATAAGTCCATGTGCCAGCAGACGGCGTACGTCCACGTCTGAGCTGTGGGAAGCTGTGTGACTGGTGCTATTCTCACCACCTGCGTTACCACGTCTGATGTCATCATGAACAGCTCATGAACACTGGGAGCGCTGTGTCACTGTGTGAGGGGAATCTGTTGAAGGTGATTGTGTGTAAATGTAGATAAATAAAGTACGTTCTTGTAAACAGAGTTAATCTCTAGACTTTTTTGATGCCACGTTGTATCACCTGGAGTTTGTTCTGCTGCTCATATTAAAGACGGGACAATGTGGGACATGCAGAGCCTGAACAAGTAATAGACCTGGTGTGTTCAGAATAAAACCCCAGACTAATCTTACCTGAGCCGCCTTAAGCCATCAAAGAACGCAGAAGAGAATATTAAAGTTTTGAAATAATGTTTTTTGGTTATTTTAAATATGAATGCAGATTAAAATAAACTAACAATGCAGTAGATTCTTTCTCACATATTTATATCTTAATCTAAAGATCCCCTGATTAGCTTTAATGTAATTAGTGATGTAATAAGTATAAAACATAGCGGTAGTGTGTGTGTGTGTGTGTTCCTGAGACTGGGTTCTGGTCCTCCAGTAGTGATGGTTGTTCATGAATCTTTAACATGACTCATGACTCAGATGAACGAGTCGTCTCGCAGAGTGATTCGTTCATTTTCTATTGGGCGCGCATGCGCAAAGCATCGCAAAACCTCCCTCTGTTATATACAGGAAACAGAAATGAGTGGCTTCCGCTTTTGTCACGTGACTCCCATAGCAGTGCAATACAATACAATATATTCATTCATCTTCTATACCTTAATCCTGTGTTCAGGGTCGCGGGGGCGGAGCCTATCCCAGGAGACTTCGGGCACTAGGCGGGGTACACCCTGGACAGGGTGCCAATCCATCGCAGGGCACACACACATACACACACTCACACCCAATCACACACTACGGGCAATTTAGGAACGCTAATTAGCCTAACCTGCATATCTTTGGACTGTGGGAGGAAACCGGAGTACCCGGAGGAAACCCACCAAGCACGGGGAGAACATGCAAACTCCATGCACACAGAGACGGGAATCGAACCCGGACCCTGGAGGTGCAAGGCGACAGTGCTAACCACTACACCACCGCGCCGCCTGCAATACAATACAAGTTTATTTATATAGCACATTTAAAAACAACTAGTGTCGACCAATAGATTGAAAAGACCTCCAGAAGAGGTGAGTTACTCTTTCTGTTTATTATAATATGTCCTTAGCTGGAGATATAGACTAAATGTGTGTACAGTGGAGGTTTTAGGGTAGGGCGGTGTGGGCAGCCACCCAGGGAGCGGAGCGGAGAGGGGCGGGGATGGCCGGGGGGTGCAGAGTACAGTTCACCTCTCCCAAATGAAGCGGACTAGAAGGGGCTAAATGATGTCTACCTGACTTTCTTACAAATAACACACATTTCATTCAAAATATTATAAACACACACCAGTAATTTGCACTTTTTTCATTTACTTAATTGTGTGAAATGTCTAATAACAATAGATAATAAAGTGATGATGATGTGGAGGTGAACTGGTTTAGTCTTGACTTCTGGTCGTGAGTGACAGCGTTGGGGGAAATCTGCTGATTGTCGAATCGTCGATTATAAAGTATAAACACAGCGATGGAGAGAAAAAGGCCAAAACTGTCAGGGGCCCAATAAAAAAGAAAAGAAGATGAGGAGAAACGGATAAAAGATAAAGGTATATAACAATGTTCTCTCTGTATGATTAAGTTATTCATGTCATCATGTTAATTAGTGGTATAACGTTAACTCTTAGGTTTGTTAGCCTTCTTGCTTATGATGCTTGCTATGCTTACCTTGCTAAACACACACACACACACACACACACACACTCACACACACAATAAAAGCCTAATTTATAAACCACCACAGAAATTCTAATGGTTTCTATTAATTACCACAAAATGTCACCACAAAATGATGCTTCGAGGCAAGACTGCAGCAAGTACAGTTATTTATTTCCATTGGTTATTATGTTAATGTTGGCTATAACCAATATATTTACGATATATTTACAGTATACTGTAAATAGCCAGTTTAATGTACATATGTGTAGATAGTTTAAAAGACATTTTCCATTTGCTATAACTCTGTTACGTGACAAAGCATATAATTTGAGGCAGTAAATTAACCAAAGAGCTAATTGTTCCTCCCTTAGATTAGATTATATTAGATTAGATTAATAAAGTGTCTAATGACTGCCATCAAAAACCATGAGCCTCTTTGAGCTTCTCACTTTTCTGCACGATAAGGATCTATCTGAGATCTACCCCAACTTTTGGACTGCTCTCAGGATTACACTTACATTGCCAGTGACTGTAGCTCAAGCAGAGAGGAGCTTTTCCAAACTCAGGTTAATCAAGACATACCTGAGGTCAACCATGTCTCAGGAACGGCTCACTGGCCTCGCTGTCATAAGCAGAAATCATGCAATAGGGGAGCAGATCTCATATGATGTCATTATTCATGACTTTACATCTAGAAAGGCCAGAAAAGTCAGATTTTAGTTTCAGTTTGTGGTTTCTGTTCTGCAGTGAAGTAAATAAGTTATTTTTCTTTAGTGTGATTAGCTCTATATTAATTCTATATTTATATAATGTTTGTACACAGTATATTTATTTAAGTTATGAGTAGTTTGTGTGGTGTGTACAACATGTGAAGGTTTTGTTTTTTGGCGGGGGGGGGGATACTTTTTTTTAGTATTTTTTTTTTATATGAACCAAATGACTCAAAAAAATGATTCGTTCATTTTGATGAACGAGATTCAATGAACCGAGTCACTAAAATGATTCGAACTTCCCACCGCTCCTCCAGTGTCTGAATAGTAACAGAGTCAGTGAAGCGCGCCGGCCCGTTGCGCATGCGCGGCTCGGCGCCTGGATATGACGTCACTGGCGGACTGTAATGGCCGATGTGTGTGAGGTTGCGCGCGACACCATGAAGTCTTTCCAGTCAGGTTATGAGAAGATCGACCGCGAGCGCAGCCGCTACCCGCTGTGTGTAGTGTGGACCCCCATCCCGGGACTCACGTGAGTGTGTGTGTGTGTAGTGTGGACCCCCATCCCGGGACTCACGTGAGTGTGTGTGTGTGTAGTGTGGACCCCCATCCCGGGACTCACGTGAGTGTGTGTGTGTGTCTTAAGATCACAAAGCTCCGGACTTCTGGTAGTTCCCAGAATTTCAAAATCTACAAAAGGGGGCGGGGCTTTTTCATATTTAGCTCCAAAGCTTTGGAATAGCCTTCCAGACAGTGTTCGGGGAGCAGACACGGTTTCTCAGTTCAAAAGTAGACTCAAGACGCATCTTTTTAATCTGGCATACACATAACTCATCCCATAACCTCATACTCCATTATATCTAAACACACACTCCTATCTAGTGCTGCTAATATAATGAACAGCAGCTACGCTAATTCATTCCACTTGTTTTTTCTTCCTCTACCCATGCAGAGGCACCTGGAGATTGTGCCAGTTCCAGTAGTCAGAGGTCTGAACACTATAATTTCTGCTCTGAACAAAAACAGAGACACCACAGGGTTCACGTCCTCCCTCACTCCCTCCCTCCCTCCCTCTCTCTGTCTCGCTACACTTTAGTGATGGGAAGTTCGAATCATTTTAGTGACTCGGTTCTTTGAATCTCGTTCATCAAAATGAACTCATCTTTTTTTGAGTCATTTAGTTCATTTTGTTCTTTTGATCAGAAATAAAATAAAATGTTGCATTTTCAATAAACAGACCCCCAATACGTCCGTGGCAGGGGGGCATTTTAGCGCATAACACCGGAACGCAGCGTTTCTGAAAGATTTAGCTCCAGCAGGCTGTAACAGGAGAAGATCTAAAAATATATTTATTTGTAAAAACTTCTCTGTCCACTCCGGAGCAAGAAAATATGCGATTTGTCATTTTTGTGTGTTTATTTCTTGATAAACAAATGAGATAATCTCGGTTCACCTCCAGTGCTCAAATATCCCCCTCTTGGTCGGCGAGTGCGAGTGACGTCACTCCCCATACAATCCCGCCCCACAGTATAGACCCGCCCCTGACGCTGATTGACAGGTTTCTGTGTAACGTGTTGGAAATGCAATTGCAAATGGATTAGCGATTGCGTTTGAATTTTGGCGGCTTGACGCGCGGCGCAGAGAAAGTGAAAAAGCAAACGTGGTGATTGATTTTGCTATTTAAATATGACAGGTTCATGACGTGTAAGACCTGGAAATACAAATGCAAATGGACTTTTCTTTATCATTTGAAATGTGTCAGTCAGTGTGCGCTCGCAAAGGCGAATCAGCAAAAGGTAATGTAGAGTTAGCAACTGCATTTGAATATTGTCCGCGATGTCGCTCCATAAGGGTGTCTGCCAAATGCCTAAATGTAAATGTGAGAGTGTGTGTGGACCCCCATCCCGGGCCTCATGTGTGTGTGTGTGTGTGTACAGATGGTTCCTGCCGTTTATCGGTCACATGGGTATCTGCACCTCTACAGGAGTGATCCGAGACTTTGCAGGCCCGTACTTCGTCTCTGTAAGTCTGCAGGAGAATACAGCTTCTTCTGTCTGTGTGTACTCTAACCTGACCTGTGTGTGTGTGTGTGTGTGTGTACATGCAGGAAGATAACATGGCGTTTGGAAAACCCACAAAGTGAGTGAACACAAGTAGTGCGATGAAGGCATGATGTAGGTGTGTGTGCGGTGTAGGTGTGTGTGTGTTATGATGTGTTTGTGGTTCTGCAGGTACTGGAAGTTGGATAAGAGTAAAGTGTACGGTGGAGGTGTGAACGTGTGGGACGCTGCAGTACACGACGCCTCAGAGGAGTACAAACACAGAATGGTACACACACACACACACACTCATCACACACACACACTCATCACACACACACACACACACTCATCACACACACACACAATTCAATTTTATTTATATAGCGCTTTTAACAATGGTCATTGTCTCAAAGCAGCTTCACAAAAATGAAAGAAAATTTACAAAAAATTAGAAAAAAAAATAGAAAAGAAAATAATTGGAAGTGTGGATGTGTGAGAAAAATGTATCTAGATAATAATTAGATGAATGAATGATGAATGAAATGTCTCTGATGAGCAAGCCAAGGGTGACGGCGACGGTGGCAAGGAAAAACTCCCTGAGATGGCATTAGGAAGAAACCTTGAGAGGAACCAGACTCAACAGGGAACCCATCCTCATTTGGGTGATAACAGATAGAAATGATATAACATCTTGTGTGTTGTGCAGGTGAAAATTCAATATGACAGAAATTATTTAAATTGACATGAAGACCAGTTCAGCATAGGGACGAGTCAGTAGGTGCAGAGGGCAGATGAGGTCTGGATCACTGGAAGCACAGGAGCAGCATGTGTAGCTCCAACCATCATAAAGCTGAATCCAGCTGGAGCTGCTCCTTCTCTGGATGCCTCAGGAACCTCGCAGGGTCGGCCTTTGTCTACTGAAGCTGGCAAAATCTCCCGATGCCTCGGGATGGGTAGAGAAATACAGAACAGATGGGGAGAATTAGCGTAGTATCACACTCATCACACACTCATCACACACTCACACACACACACACACACACTCATCACTGTTTATAACTAGTGTTCTCGGACAGACGCTCTGACTGAGTTACTGACATGTTGACTCACTGATTTTATTTATTATTATCATTAATATTATTATCTGAATCTGGTGTGTGTGTGTGTGTGTCCTCTTGTCCTGCAGCACAACCTCTGCTGTGATAATTGTCACTCTCACGTTGCCATGGCGCTGAATTTGATGCGTTATGACAACAGCACGTCCTGGAACATGGTCAAGCTGTGTGTCCTGTGCTTCATCTACAGCAAGCATGTCAGGTGTGATACAGCCCCGCCCACCCACAGTCACAGCCCCGCCCACCCACAGTCACAGCCCCGCCCACCCACAGTCACAGCCCCGCCCACCCACAGTCACAGCCTCATGGCCCCCCCATCATGACAAATCTTCCTTACAACCATGTTTAGTACACTGATGTGATGATGATGTGTGTGTGTGTGTGTGTGTGTGTGTGTGTGTGTTCAGCTTCCTGGGTTTCCTGAAGACGTGGCTGCCGTTCCTGATGATCTGCGGCGTCGTCGTCACCGTCACACTCGCCTTCAGACTGGACCGCGTGGTGTGACCAGGTGTCTAACACCTTCACCTCAGAGACACGGCTCACACTGACCATCAGGGGGCGCTGCAGGATACACACACACGCACACACACACACACACTCCGAGTGGCACTGTGTGTGTACTGTTCATATTCAGGGGCTTCCACTGGGACATCACTGTACGAGACCCCGGCCGTGTCCCGAACTCCAGAACACACACCGCTGGACTCAACGTTATAAGAACATCATGCACTTGAGAGACACAGCTGGACTGTGTGTGTGTGTGTGTGTGTGTGTGTGTGTGTGTGTGTGTGTGTGTGTGTGTGTGTGTGAGAGAGAGATGGAAGATGTGCACTAAAACACCCAACTGTCACTTTTACTTCATTACAATGCGTCACTGTCCGAGCTTTATATACTGTGTGCGTGCGCGTGTGTGTGTGTGTGTGTGTGTGTGTGTGTTGAAACGTTGCTGACGTCACTGGAAGCTCAGGCCTCTGCTTGGTTTCTTAATAAGGAAAGTGCAGATGTGTGTGAGTAATGATGATGATGATGATGATGTAAAACCTGTATGAGGTGATCAGGAGTGTATAGCCTCACCACTCAGACTGTCCTAATCAGTGTGTGTGTGTGTGTGTGTGTGTGTGTGTGTGAGAGATTAATAAACACTGCTGATGGAACATTCCTCATATTTCTCTTTAATATCAGTTTAATGCCCAGTGATTGAGTGTGTGTGTGTGTTTATGATGATGAGTGTGTGTATGATGATGATGAGCGTGTGTGATGAGTGTGTGTATGGTGTGTGTGTGATGATGATGGAGTGTGTGATGATGATGAGTGTGTATGTGTTTGATGATGATGAGCGTGTATGATGATGATGACCGTGTGTGATGATGATGATGAGCGTGTGTGATGATGATGCGTGTGTGATGATGATGGAGTGTGATGATGATGATGAGCGTGTGTGATGATGATGATGAGCGTGTGTGTGGTGATGATGAGCATGTGTGGTGATGATGATGATGAGCGTGTGTGATGATGATGAGCGTGTGTGTGATGAGCGTGTGTGTGGTGATGATGAGCGTGTGTGTGTGATGACGATGATGGTGTGTGTGTGTGATGACGATGATGGTGTGTGTGATGATGATGAGTGTGTGTGTGATGATGTTAAGCGTGTGTGTGATGATGATGAGTGTGTGTGATGATGAGTGTGTGTGTGATGATGATGATGGTGTGTGTGTGTGATGACGATGATGGTGTGTGTGTGTGATGATGATGAGTGTGTGTGATGATGATGAGTGTGTGTGTGATGATGTTAAGCGTGTGTGTGATGATGATGAGTGTGTATGATGATGATGAGTGTGTGTGTGATGATGATGAGTGTGTATGATGATGATGAGTGTGTGATGATGATGATGAGCGTGTGTGTGATGATGATGAGCGTGTGTGTGTGATGACGATGATGGTGTGTGTGTGATGACGATGATGGTGTGTGTGTGATGACGATGATGGTGTGTGTGTGATGATGATGGTGTGTGTGTGATGATGATGATGGTGTGTGTGTGATGATGATGATGGTGTGTGTGTGATGATGATGAGTGTGTGTATGATGATGATGATGAGCGTGTGTGATGATGATGATGAGCGTGTGTGTGATGATGATGAGCGCGTGTGTGATGATGATGAGCGTGTGTGTGTGATGATGATGATGGTGTGTGTGTGATGATGATGATGAGTGTGTGTGTGATGATGATGAGTGTGTGTGTGATGATGATAAGCGTGTGTGTGATGATGATGAGTGTGTGTGATAAGTGTGTGTATGGTGTGTGTGTGGTGAGTGTGTGTGTGATGATGATGGAGTGTGTGTGTGATGATGATGAGTGTGTATGTGTTTGATGATGATGAGCGTGTGTGATGATGAGTGTGTGTATGATGATGATGATGATGAGCGTGTGTGATGATGATGAGCGTGTGTGTGATGATGAGCGCGTGTGTGATGATGAGCGTGTGTGTGTGATGACGATGATGGTGTGTGTGTGATGATGATGATGAGTGTGTGTATGATGATGATGATGAGCGTGTGTGTGATGATGAGCGTGTGTGTGATGATGATGAGCGTGTGTGTGATGATGATGAGCGCGTGTGTGATGATGAGCGTGTGTGTGTGATGACGATGATGGTGTGTGTGTGATGATGATGAGCGTGTGTGTGATGATGAGTGTGTGTGTGATGATGTTAAGCGTGTGTGTGATGATGATGAGCGTGTGTGTGATGATGATGAGCGTGTGTGTGATGATGATGAGCGTGTGTATGATGATGATGAGTGTGTGTATGATGATGATGATGAGCGTGTGTGATGATGATGATGAGCGTGTGTGTGATGATGATGAGCGCGTGTGTGATGATGAGCGTGTGTGTGATGACGATGATGGTGTGTGTGTGATGATGATGATGAGTGTGTGTGTGATGATGTGTGTGTGTGATGATGATGAGTGTGTGTGTGATGATGATGAGTGTGTGTGATGATGATGAGTGTGTGTGATGATGATGAGTGTGTGTGTGATGAGTGTGTGTATGATGATGATGAGTGTGTATGTGTGTGATGGTGTATGTGTGTTTGATGAGTGTGTGTGTATGATGATGATGAGTGTGTGTATGATGATGATGAGTGTGTGTGATGATGATGAGTGTGTGTGTTTGATGAGTGTGTGTGTATGATGATGATGAGTGTGTGTGTATGATGATGATGAGTGTGTGTGTGTGTGATGATGATGGTGTGTGTGATGATGATGGTGTGTGTGTATGTTGATAAGCGTGTGTGTGTGTGTGTGATGACAATGATGATGTTGTGTGTGTGTGATGATGATGAGCGTGTGTGTGATGATGATGAGTGTGTGTGTGTGATGATGATGGTGTGTGTGTGATGATGATGATGGTGTGTGTGTGATGGGTGTGTGTGTGATGATGATGGGTGTGTGTGTGATGATGATGAGCGTGTGTGTGATGATGATGAGTGTGTGTGTGATGATGATGAGCGTGTGTGTGATGATGAGCGTGTGTGTGATGATGATGAGCGTGTGTGTGATGATGATGAGCGTGTGTGTGATGATGATGAGCGTGTGTGTGATGATGATGAGTGTGTGTATGATGATGATGAGTGTGTATGTGTGTGATGATGAGTGTGTGTGATGATGATGATGAGTGTTTATGTGTGTGATGATGAGTGTGTGTGTGATGATGATGAGTGTGTATGTGTGTGTGATGAGTGTGTGTGTATGATGATGAGTGTGTGTGTTTGAGTGTGTGTGTATGATGATGATGAGTGTGTGTGTGTGATGATGATGAGTGTGTATGTGTGTGTGATGAGTGTGTGTGTATGATGATGATGAGTGTGTGTGATGATGAGGAGTGTGTGTGTTTGATGAGTGTGTGTGTATGATGATGATGAGTGTGTGTGTATGATGATGATGAGTGTGTGTGATGATGATGATGAGTGTGTGTGTTTGATGAGCGTGTGTGTGATGATGATGAGTGTGTGTGTGATGATGATGAGCGTGTGTGTGTGTGATGATGATGGTGTGTGTGTGATGAGCGTGTGTGTGTATGTTGATAAGCGTGTGTGTGTGTGTGTGTGTGTGTGTGTGTGTGTGATGATGATGAGCGTGTGTGTGTGATGATGATGAGCGTGTGTGTGTGATGATGATGTGTGTGTGATGATGATGTTGTGTGTGTGATGATGATGAGCGCGTGTGTGTGATGATGATGAGCGCGTGTGTGATGATGAGCGCGTGTGATGATGATGATGAGCGTGTGTGTGTGATGATGATGAGCGTGTGTGTGTGATGATGATGAGCGTGTGTGTGTGTGTGATGATGATGTTGTGTGTGTGATGATGATGTTGTGTGTGTGATGATGTTGTGTGTGTGATGATGATGATGATGATGGTGTGTGTGATGATGATGATGATGGTGTGTGTGTGATGATGGGTGTGTGTGTGATGATGATGAGCGTGTGTGTGATGATGATGAGCGTGTGTGTGATGATGATGATGATGGTGTGTGTGTGATGATGATGATGATGAACGTGTGATGATGATGATGATGATAAGTGTGTGTGTGATGATAATGATGAGTGTGTGTGTGTGACGATAATGATGAGTGTGTGTGTGTGTGTGATGATGATGATGGTGTGTGTGTGATGATGATGGTGTGTGTGTGATGATGATGAGTGTGTGTGTGATGATGATGAGCGTGTGTGTGATGATGATGAGCGTGTGTGTGATGATGATGAGCGTGTGTGTGATGATGAGCGTGTGTGTGATGATGATGAGCGCGTGTGTGTGATGATGATGAGCGCGTGTGTGTGATGATGATGAGCGCGTGTGTGTGATGATGATGAGCGCGTGTGTGTGATGATGATGAGCGCGTGTGTGTGATGATGATGAGCGCGTGTGTGTGATGATGATGAGCGTGTGTGTGATGATTAGCGTGTGTGTGATGATGATGAGCGCGTGTGTGTGATGATGATGAGCGCGTGTGTGTGATGATGATGAGCGCGTGTGTGTGATGATGATGAGCGCGTGTGTGATGATGATGATGAGCGTGTGTGTGATGATGATGAGCGTGTGTGTGATGATGATGAGCGTGTGTGTGATGATGATGAGCGTGTGTGTGATGATGATGAGCGCGTGTGTGTGATGATGATGAGCGCGTGTGTGTGATGATGATGAGCGCGTGTGTGTGATGATGATGAGCGCGTGTGTGTGATGATGATGAGCGCGTGTGTGTGATGATGATGAGCGCGTGTGTGTGATGATGATGATGAGCGTGTGTGTGTGATGATGATGATGAGCGCGTGTGTGTGATGATGATGATGATGAGAGCGTGTGTGTGATGATGATGATGAGCGTGTGTGTGATGATGAGCGCGTGTGTGTGATGATGATGAGCGCGTGTGTGATGATGATGATGAGCGCGTGTGTGTGATGATGATGATGAGCGCGTGTGTGTGATGATGATGAGCGCGTGTGTGATGATGATGATGAGCGCGTGTGTGATGATGAGCGCGTGTGTGATGATGAGCGCGTGTGTGATGATGATGAGCGCGTGTGTGATGATGATGAGCGCGTGTGTGATGATGATGAGCGTGTGTGTGATGATGATGAGCGTGTGTATGATGATGATGAGTGTGTATGTGTGTGATGATGAGTGTGTGTGTGATGATGATGAGTGTGTATGTGTGTGTGATGAGTGTGTGTGTATGATGATGATGAGTGTGTGTGTGTGATGATGATGAGTGTGTATGTGTGTGTGATGAGTGTGTGTGTATGATGATGATGAGTGTGTGTGATGATGAGGAGTGTGTGTGTTTGATGAGTGTGTGTGTATGATGATGATGAGTGTGTGTGTATGATGATGATGAGTGTGTGTGATGATGACGATGAGTGTGTGTGTTTGATGAGCGTGTGTGTGATGATGATGAGTGTGTGTGTGATGATGATGAGCGTGTGTGTGTGTGATGATGATGGTGTGTGTGTGATGAGCGTGTGTGTGTGATGATGATGAGCGTGTGTGATGATGTTGTGTGTGTGATGATGATGTTGTGTGTGTGATGATGATGAGCGCGTGTGTGTGATGATGATGAGCGCGTGTGTGATGATGAGCGCGTGTGATGATGATGATGAGCGTGTGTGTGTGATGATGATGAGCGTGTGTGTGTGATGATGATGAGCGTGTGTGTGTGTGTGTGATGATGATGTTGTGTGTGTGATGATGATGTTGTGTGTGTGATGATGATGTTGTGTGTGTGATGATGATGAGCGTGTGTGTGTGTGTGATGATGATGATGATGGTGTGTGTGTGATGATGATGATGGGTGTGTGTGTGATGATGGGTGTGTGTGTGATGATGATGAGCATGTGTGTGATGATGATGAGCGTGTGTGTGATGATGATGATGGTGTGTGTGTGATGATGATGATGATGAACGTGTGATGATGATGATGATGATAAGTGTGTGTGTGATGATAATGATGAGTGTGTGTGTGTGACGATAATGATGAGTGTGTGTGTGTGTGTGTGATGATGATGATGGTGTGTGTGTGATGATGATGGTGTGTGTGTGATGATGATGAGTGTGTGTGTGATGATGATGAGCGTGTGTGTGATGATGATGAGCGTGTGTGTGATGATGATGAGCGTGTGTGTGATGATGATGAGCGTGTGTGTGATGATGAGCGTGTGTGTGATGATGATGAGCGCGTGTGTGTGATGATGATGAGCGCGTGTGTGTGATGATGATGAGCGCGTGTGTGTGATGATGATGAGCGCGTGTGTGTGATGATGATGAGCGCGTGTGTGTGATGATGATGAGCGCGTGTGTGTGATGATGATGAGCGTGTGTGTGATGACGAGCGTGTGTGTGATGATGATGAGCGCGTATGTGTGATGATGATGAGCGCGTGTGTGTGATGATGATGAGCGTGTGTGTGATGATGATGAGCGTGTGTGTGATGATGATGAGCGTGTGTGTGATGATGATGAGCGTGTGTGTGATGATGATGAGCGCGTGTGTGTGATGATGATGAGCGCGTGTGTGTGATGATGATGAGCGCGTGTGTGTGATGATGATGAGCGCGTGTGTGTGATGATGATGATGAGCGCGTGTGTGTGATGATGATGATGAGCGCGTGTGTGTGATGATGATGATGATGAGAGCGTGTGTGTGATGATGATGATGAGCGTGTGTGTGATGATGAGCGCGTGTGTGTGATGATGATGAGCGCGTGTGTGATGATGATGATGAGCGCGTGTGTGTGATGATGATGATGAGCGCGTGTGTGTGATGATGATGAGCGCGTGTGTGATGATGATGATGAGCGCGTGTGTGATGATGAGCGCGTGTGTGATGATGAGCGCGTGTGTGATGATGATGAGCGCGTGTGTGATGATGATGAGCGCGTGTGTGATGATGAGCGTGTGTGTGATGACGATGATGGTGTGTGTGTGATGATGATGATGAGTGTGTGTGTGATGATGATGAGTGTGTGTGTGATGATGATGTGTGTGTGTGTGATGATGATGAGTGTGTGTGTGATGATGATGAGTGTGTGTGATGATGATGAGTGTGTGTGATGATGATGAGTGTGTGTGATGATGATGAGTGTGTGTGTGATGAGTGTGTGTATGATGATGATGAGTGTGTATGTGTGTGATGGTGTATGTGTGTTTGATGAGTGTGTGTGTATGATGATGATGAGTGTGTGTATGATGATGATGAGTGTGTGTATGATGATGATGAGTGTGTGTGTGATGATGATGAGTGTGTGTGTTTGATGAGTGTGTGTGTATGATGATGATGAGTGTGTGTGTATGATGATGATGAGTGTGTGTGTGTGATGATGATGGTGTGTGTGTATGTTGATAAGCGTGTGTGTGTGTGTGTGTGTGATGACAATGATGATGTTGTGTGTGTGTGATGATGATGAGCGTGTGTGTGATGATGATGAGTGTGTGTGTGTGATGATGGTGTGTGTGTGATGATGATGATGGTGTGTGTGTGATGGGTGTGTGTGTGATGATGATGGGTGTGTGTGTGATGATGATGGGTGTGTGTGTGATGATGATGAGCGTGTGTGTGATGATGATGAGTGTGTGTGTGATGATGATGAGCGTGTGTGTGATGATGAGCGTGTGTGTGATGATGATGAGCGTGTGTGTGATGATGATGAGCGTGTGTGTGATGATGATGAGTGTGTGTATGATGATGATGAGTGTGTATGTGTGTGATGATGAGTGTGTATGTGTGTGATGATGATGGTGTGTGTGTGATGATGATGATGAGTGTGTGTGTGATGATGATGAGTGTGTATGTGTGTGTGATGAGTGTGTGTGTATGATGATGATGAGTGTGTGTGTATGATGATGAGTGTGTGTGTTTGAGTGTGTGTGTATGATGATGATGAGTGTGTGTGTGTGATGATGATGAGTGTGTATGTGTGTGTGATGAGTGTGTGTGTATGATGATGATGAGTGTGTGTGATGATGAGGAGTGTGTGTGTTTGATGAGTGTGTGTGTATGATGATGATGAGTGTGTGTGTATGATGATGATGAGTGTGTGTGATGATGATGATGAGTGTGTTTGTTTGATGAGCGTGTGTGTGATGATGATGAGTGTGTGTGTGATGATGATGAGCGTGTGTGTGTGTGATGATGATGGTGTGTGTGTGATGAGCGTGTGTGTGTGTGATGATGATGAGCGTGTGTGTGTATGTTGATAAGCGTGTGTGTGTGTGTGTGTGATGATGATGAGCGTGTGTGTGTGATGATGATGAGCGTGTGTGTGTGATGATGATGAGTGTGTGTGTGTGTGTGATGATGATGTTGTGTGTGTGATGATGATGTTGTGTGTGTGATGATGATGAGCGCGTGTGTGTGATGATGATGAGCGCGTGTTTGATGATGAGCGCGTGTGATGATGATGATGAGCGTGTGTGTGTGATGATGATGAGCGTGTGTGTGTGATGATGATGAGCGTGTGTGTGTGTGTGATGATGATGTTGTGTGTGTGATGATGATGTTGTGTGTGTGATGATGATGTTGTGTGTGTGATGATGATGTTGTGTGTGTGATGATGATGAGCGTGTGTGTGTGTGATGATGATGATGATGGTGTGTGTGTGATGATGATGATGGTGTGTGTGTGATGATGGGTGTGTGTGTGATGATGATGAGCGTGTGTGTGATGATGATGAGCGTGTGTATGATGATGATGATGGTGTGTGTGTGATGATGATGATGATGAACGTGTGATGATGATGATGATGATAAGTGTGTATGTGATGATAATGATGAGTGTGTGTGTGTGACGATAACGATGAGTGTGTGTGTGTGTGTGTGTGATGATGATGGTGTGTGTGTGATGATGATGGTGTGTGTGTGATGATGATGAGCGTGTGTGTGATGATGATGAGCGTGTGTGTGATGATGATGAGCGTGTGTGTGATGATGATGAGCGTGTGTGTGATGATGAGCGCGTGTGTGTGATGATGATGAGCGCATGTGTGTGATGATGATGAGCGCGTGTGTGTGATGATGATGAGCGCGTGTGTGTGATGATGATGAGCGCGTGTGTGTGATGATGATGAGCGCGTGTGTGTGATGATGATGAGCGTGTGTGTGTGATGATGATGAGCGTGTGTGTGTGTGTGTGTGTGTGTGATGATGATGTTGTGTGTGTGATGATGATGTTGTGTGTGTGATGATGATGTTGTGTGTGTGATGATGATGTTGTGTGTGTGATGATGATGAGCGTGTGTGTGTGTGATGATGATGATGATGGTGTGTGTGTGATGATGATGATGGTGTGTGTGTGATGATGGGTGTGTGTGTGATGATGATGAGCGTGTGTGTGATGATGATGAGCGTGTGTGTGATGATGATGATGGTGTGTGTGTGATGATGATGATGATGAACGTGTGATGATGATGATGATGATAAGTGTGTATGTGATGATAATGATGAGTGTGTGTGTGTGACGATAATGATGAGTGTGTGTGTGTGTGTGTGATGATGATGGTGTGTGTGTGATGATGATGGTGTGTGTGTGATGATGATGGTGTGTGTGTGATGATGATGAGTGTGTGTGTGATGATGATGAGCGTGTGTGTGATGATGATGAGCGTGTGTGTGATGATGATGAGCGTGTGTGTGATGATGAGCGCGTGTGTGTGATGATGATGAGCGCGTGTGTGTGATGATGATGAGCGCGTGTGTGTGATGATGATGAGCGCGTGTGTGTGATGATGATGAGCGCGTGTGTGTGATGATGATGAGCGCGTGTGTGTGATGATGATGAGCGCGTGTGTGTGATGATGATGAGCGCGTGTGTGTGATGATGATGAGCGCGTGTGTGTGATGATGATGAGCGCGTGTGTGATGATGATGAGCGCGTGTGTGATGATGATGAGCGTGTGTGTGATGATGATGAGCGCGTGTGTGTGTGATGATGATGAGCGCGTGTGTGTGTGATGATGATGAGCGCGTGTGTGTGATGATGATGAGCGCGTGTGTGTGATGATGATGAGCGCGTGTGTGTGATGATGATGAGCGCGTGTGTGTGATGATGATGAGCGCGTGTGTGTGATGATGATGATGATGAGCGCGTGTGTGTGATGATGATGATGAGCGTGTGTGTGATGATGAGCGCGTGTGTGTGATGATGATGAGCGCGTGTGTGTGATGATGATGAGCGCGTGTGTGTGATGATGATGAGCGCGTGTGTGTGATGATGATGAGCGCGTGTGTGATGATGATGATGAGCGCGTGTGTGTGATGATGATGATGAGCGCGTGTGTGTGATGATGATGATGAGCGCGTGTGTGTGATGATGATGAGCGCGTGTGTGATGATGAGCGCGTGTGTGATGATGAGCGCGTGTGTGATGATGAGCGCGTGTGTGATGATGATGAGCGCGTGTGTGATGATGATGAGCGCGTGTGTGATGATGATGAGCGCGTGTGTGTGATGATGATGATGAGCGCGTGTGTGTGATGATGATGATGAGCGCGTGTGTGTGATGATGATGATGAGCGCGTGTGTGATGATGATGATGAGCGTGTGTATGATGATGAGTGTGTGTGTGATGATGATGAGCGTGTGTGTGATGATGATGAGCGTGTGTGTGATGATGATGAGCGTGTGTGTGATGATGATGAGTGTGTGTATGATGATGATGAGTGTTTATGTGTGTGATGATGAGTGTGTGTGTGATGATGATGAGTGTGTATGTGTGTTTGATGAGTGTGTGTGTATGATGATGATGAGTGTGTGTGTATGATGATGATGAGTGTTTATGTGTGTGATGATGAGTGTGTGTGTGTGATGATGAGTGTGTGTGTGATGATGATGAGTGTGTATGTGTGTTTGATGAGTGTGTGTGTATGATGATGATGATGAGTGTGTGTGTATGATGATGATGAGTGTGTGTGTGATGATGATGAGTGTGTGTGTTTGATGAGTGTGTGTATGATGATGATGAGTGTGTGTGTATGATGATGATGAGTGTGTGTGTATGATGATGATGAGTGTGTGTGTGATGATGATGAGTGTGTATGTGTGTTTGATGAGTGTGTGTGTATGATGATGATGAGTGTGTGTGTATGATGATGATGAGTGTGTGTGTGATGATGATGAGTGTGTGTGTTTGATGAGTGTTTGTATGATGATGATGAGTGTGTGTGTATGATGATGATGAGTGTGTGTGTGATGATGATGAGTGTGTGTGTTTGATGAGTGTGTGTGTATGATGATGATGAGCGTGTGTATGATGATGATGAGCGTGTGTGTGATGATGATGAGCGTGTGTGTGTGTGATGATGATGGTGTGTGTGTGATGAGCGTGTGTGTGTGTGATGATGATGAGCGTGTGTGTGTATGTTGATAAGCGTGTGTGTGTGTGTGTGATGATGATGAGCATGTGTGTGTGATGATGATGAGCGTGTGTGTGTGTGTGTGTGATGATGATGTTGTGTGTGTGATGATGATGTTGTGTGTGTGATGATGATGTTGTGTGTGTGATGATGATGTTGTGTGTGTGATGATGATGTGTGTGTGATGATGATGAGCGCGTGTGTGTGATGATGAGCGCGTGTGTGTGATGATGATGAGTGCGTGTGTGTGATAATGATGATGAGCGTGTGTGTGTGTGATGATGATGAGCGTGTGTGTGTGTGTGATGATGATGTTGTGTGTGTGATGATGATGTTGTGTGTGTGATGATGAGCGTGTGTGTGTGATGATGATGAGCGTGTGTGTGTGTGTGATGATGATGCTGTGTGTGTGATGATGGGTGTGTGTGTGATGATGATGAGCGTGTGTGTGATGATGATGAGCGTGTGTGTGATGATGATGAGCGTGTGTGTGATGATGATGAGCGTGTGTGTGATGATGATGATGGTGTGTGTGTGATGATGATGATGGTGTGTGTGTGATGATGATGATGGTGTGTGTGTGATGATGATGATGAACGTGTGATGATGATGATGATGATAAGTGTGTGTGTGATGATAATGATGAGTGTGTGTGTGTGACGATAATGATGAGTGTGTGTGTGTGTGTGATGATGATGATGGTGTGTGTGTGATGATGATGAGTGTGTGTGTGTGATGATGAGTGTGTGTGTGATGAGTGTGTGTGATGATAATGAATGTGTGTGTGATGATAATGAATGTGTGTGTGATGATGATGATCGTGTGTGTGATATGTGTGTGTGTCATGATGATGACCGTGTGTATATGTGTGTGATCATGATGATGAGCGTGTGTGTGTGATGATGATGAGCGTGTGTGTGTGATGATGATGAGCTTGTGTGTGATGATGATGAGCATGTGTGTGATGATGATGAGCGCGTGTGTGATGATGAGCGTGTGTGTGATGACGATGATGGTGTGTGTGTGATGATGATGATGAGTGTGTGTGTGATGATGATGTGTGTGTGTGATGATGATGTGTGTGTGTGATGATGATGAGTGTGTGTGTGATGATGATGAGTGTGTGTGATGATGATGAGTGTGTGTGATGATGATGAGTGTGTGTGTGATGAGTGTGTGTATGATGATGATGAGTGTGTATGTGTGTGATGGTGTATGTGTGTTTGATGAGTGTGTGTGTATGATGATGATGAGTGTGTGTATGATGATGATGAGTGTGTGTATGATGATGATGAGTGTGTGTGTGATGATGATGAGTGTGTGTGTTTGATGAGTGTGTGTGTATGATGATGATGAGTGTGTGTGTATGATGATGATGAGTGTGTGTGTGTGTGATGATGATGGTGCGTGTGTATGTTGATAAGCGTGTGTGTGTGTGTGTGTGTGTGATGACAATGATGATGTTGTGTGTGTGTGTGATGATGATGAGCGTGTGTGTGATGATGATGAGTGTGTGTGTGTGATGATGGTGTGTGTGTGATGATGATGATGGTGTGTGTGTGATGGGTGTGTGTGTGATGATGATGGGTGTGTGTGTGATGATGATGAGCGTGTGTGTGATGATGATGAGTGTGTGTGTGATGATGATGAGCGTGTGTGTGATGATGAGCGTGTGTGTGATGATGATGAGCGTGTGTGTGATGATGATGAGCGTGTGTGTGATGATGATGAGTGTGTGTATGATGATGATGAGTGTGTATGTGTGTGATGATGAGTGTGTATGTGTGTGATGATGATGGTGTGTGTGTGATGATGATGATGAGTGTGTGTGTGATGATGATGAGCGCGTGTGTGTGATGATGATGAGCGCGTGTGTGTGATGATGATGAGCGTGTGTGTGTGATGATGATGAGCGTGTGTGTGTGTGTGTGTGTGATGATGATGTTGTGTGTGTGATGATGATGTTGTGTGTGTGATGATGATGTTGTGTGTGTGATGATGATGTTGTGTGTGTGATGATGATGTTGTGTGTGTGATGATGATGAGCGTGTGTGTGTGTGATGATGATGATGATGGTGTGTGTGTGATGATGGGTGTGTGTGTGATGATGATGGGTGTGTGTGTGATGATGATGAGCGTGTGTGTGATGATGATGAGCGTGTGTGTGATGATGATGATGGTGTGTGTGTGATGATGATGATGATGAACGTGTGATGATGATGATGATGATAAGTGTGTATGTGATGATAATGATGAGTGTGTGTGTGTGACGATAATGATGAGTGTGTGTGTGTGTGTGTGATGATGATGGTGTGTGTGTGATGATGATGGTGTGTGTGTGATGATGATGGTGTGTGTGTGATGATGATGAGTGTGTGTGTGATGATGATGAGCGTGTGTGTGATGATGATGAGCGTGTGTGTGATGATGATGAGCGTGTGTGTGATGATGAGCGCGTGTGTGTGATGATGATGAGCGCGTGTGTGTGATGATGATGAGCGCGTGTGTGTGATGATGATGAGCGCGTGTGTGTGATGATGATGAGCGCGTGTGTGTGATGATGATGAGCGCGTGTGTGTGATGATGATGAGCGCGTGTGTGTGATGATGATGAGCGCGTGTGTGTGATGATGATGAGCGCGTGTGTGATGATGATGATGAGCGCGTGTGTGATGATGATGAGCGCGTGTGTGATGATGATGAGCGTGTGTGTGATGATGATGAGCGTGTGTGTGATGATGATGAGCGCGTGTGTGTGTGATGATGATGAGCGCGTGTGTGTGATGATGATGAGCGCGTGTGTGTGATGATGATGAGCGCGTGTGTGTGATGATGATGAGCGCGTGTGTGTGATGATGATGATGATGAGCGCGTGTGTGTGATGATGATGATGAGCGTGTGTGTGATGATGAGCGCGTGTGTGTGATGATGATGAGCGCGTGTGTGTGATGATGATGAGCGCGTGTGTGTGATGATGATGAGCGCGTGTGTGTGATGATGATGAGCGCGTGTGTGATGATGATGATGAGCGCGTGTGTGTGATGATGATGATGAGCGCGTGTGTGTGATGATGATGATGAGCGCGTGTGTGTGATGATGATGAGCGCGTGTGTGATGATGAGCGCGTGTGTGATGATGAGCGCGTGTGTGATGATGAGCGCGTGTGTGATGATGATGAGCGCGTGTGTGATGATGATGAGCGCGTGTGTGATGATGATGAGCGCGTGTGTGTGATGATGATGATGAGCGCGTGTGTGTGATGATGATGATGAGCGCGTGTGTGTGATGATGATGATGAGCGCGTGTGTGATGATGATGATGAGCGTGTGTATGATGATGAGTGTGTGTGTGATGATGATGAGCGTGTGTGTGATGATGATGAGCGTGTGTGTGATGATGATGAGCGTGTGTGTGATGATGATGAGTGTGTGTATGATGATGATGAGTGTTTATGTGTGTGATGATGAGTGTGTGTGTGATGATGATGAGTGTGTATGTGTGTTTGATGAGTGTGTGTGTATGATGATGATGAGTGTGTGTGTATGATGATGATGAGTGTTTATGTGTGTGATGATGAGTGTGTGTGTGTGATGATGAGTGTGTGTGTGATGATGATGAGTGTGTATGTGTGTTTGATGAGTGTGTGTGTATGATGATGATGATGAGTGTGTGTGTATGATGATGATGAGTGTGTGTGTGATGATGATGAGTGTGTGTGTTTGATGAGTGTGTGTATGATGATGATGAGTGTGTGTGTATGATGATGATGAGTGTGTGTGTATGATGATGATGAGTGTGTGTGTGATGATGATGAGTGTGTATGTGTGTTTGATGAGTGTGTGTGTATGATGATGATGAGTGTGTGTGTATGATGATGATGAGTGTGTGTGTGATGATGATGAGTGTGTGTGTTTGATGAGTGTTTGTATGATGATGATGAGTGTGTGTGTATGATGATGATGAGTGTGTGTGTGATGATGATGAGTGTGTGTGTTTGATGAGTGTGTGTGTATGATGATGATGAGCGTGTGTATGATGATGATGAGCGTGTGTGTGATGATGATGAGCGTGTGTGTGTGTGATGATGATGGTGTGTGTGTGATGAGCGTGTGTGTGTGTGATGATGATGAGCGTGTGTGTGTATGTTGATAAGCGTGTGTGTGTGTGTGTGATGATGATGAGCATGTGTGTGTGATGATGATGAGCGTGTGTGTGTGTGTGTGTGATGATGATGTTGTGTGTGTGATGATGATGTTGTGTGTGTGATGATGATGTTGTGTGTGTGATGATGATGTTGTGTGTGTGATGATGATGTGTGTGTGATGATGATGAGCGCGTGTGTGTGATGATGAGCGCGTGTGTGTGATGATGATGAGCGCGTGTGTGTGATAATGATGATGAGCGTGTGTGTGTGTGATGATGATGAGCGTGTGTGTGTGTGTGATGATGATGTTGTGTGTGTGATGATGATGTTGTGTGTGTGATGATGAGCGTGTGTGTGTGATGATGATGAGCGTGTGTGTGTGTGATGATGATGGTGTGTGTGTGATGATGGGTGTGTGTGTGATGATGATGAGCGTGTGTGTGATGATGATGAGCGTGTGTGTGATGATGATGAGCGTGTGTGTGATGATGATGAGCGTGTGTGTGATGATGATGAGCGTGTGTGTGATGATGATGATGGTGTGTGTGTGATGATGATGATGGTGTGTGTGTGATGATGATGATGGTGTGTGTGTGATGATGATGATGAACGTGTGATGATGATGATGATGATAAGTGTGTGTGTGATGATAATGATGAGTGTGTGTGTGTGACGATAATGATGAGTGTGTGTGTGTGTGTGATGATGATGATGGTGTGTGTGTGATGATGATGAGTGTGTGTGTGTGATGATGAGTGTGTGTGTGATGAGTGTGTGTGATGATAATGAATGTGTGTGTGATGATAATGAATGTGTGTGTGATGATGATGATCGTGTGTGTGATATGTGTGTGTGTCATGATGATGACCGTGTGTATATGTGTGTGATCATGATGATGAGCGTGTGTGTGTGATGATGATGAGCGTGTGTGTGTGATGATGATGAGCTTGTGTGTGATGATGATGAGCATGTGTGTGATGATGATGAGCGCGTGTGTGATGATGAGCGTGTGTGTGATGACGATGATGGTGTGTGTGTGATGATGATGATGAGTGTGTGTGTGATGATGATGTGTGTGTGTGATGATGATGAGTGTGTGTGTGATGATGATGAGTGTGTGTGATGATGATGAGTGTGTGTGATGATGATGAGTGTGTGTGATGATGATGAGTGTGTGTGTGATGAGTGTGTGTATGATGATGATGAGTGTGTATGTGTGTGATGGTGTATGTGTGTTTGATGAGTGTGTGTGTATGATGATGATGAGTGTGTGTATGATGATGATGAGTGTGTGTATGATGATGATGAGTGTGTGTGTGATGATGATGAGTGTGTGTGTTTGATGAGTGTGTGTGTATGATGATGATGAGTGTGTGTGTATGATGATGATGAGTGTGTGTGTGTGTGATGATGATGGTGCGTGTGTATGTTGATAAGCGTGTGTGTGTGTGTGTGTGTGATGACAATGATGATGTTGTGTGTGTGTGTGATGATGATGAGCGTGTGTGTGATGATGATGAGTGTGTGTGTGTGATGATGGTGTGTGTGTGATGATGATGATGGTGTGTGTGTGATGGGTGTGTGTGTGATGATGATGGGTGTGTGTGTGATGATGATGAGCGTGTGTGTGATGATGATGAGTGTGTGTGTGATGATGATGAGCGTGTGTGTGATGATGAGCGTGTGTGTGATGATGATGAGCGTGTGTGTGATGATGATGAGCGTGTGTGTGATGATGATGAGTGTGTGTATGATGATGATGAGTGTGTATGTGTGTGATGATGAGTGTGTATGTGTGTGATGATGATGGTGTGTGTGTGATGATGATGATGAGTGTGTGTGTGATGATGATGAGTGTGTATGTGTGTGTGATGAGTGTGTGTGTATGATGATGATGAGTGTGTGTGTATGATGATGAGTGTGTGTGTTTGAGTGTGTGTGTATGATGATGATGAGTGTGTGTGTGTGATGATGATGAGTGTGTATGTGTGTGTGATGAGTGTGTGTGTATGATGATGATGAGTGTGTGTGATGATGAGGAGTGTGTGTGTTTGATGAGTGTGTGTGTATGATGATGATGAGTGTGTGTGTATGATGATGATGAGTGTGTGTGATGATGATGATGAGTGTGTGTGTTTGATGAGCGTGTGTGTGATGATGATGAGTGTGTGTGTGATGATGATGAGCGTGTGTGTGTGTGATGATGATGGTGTGTGTGTGATGAGCGTGTGTGTGTGTGATGATGATGAGCGTGTGTGTGTATGTTGATAAGCGTGTGTGTGTGTGTGTGTGTGTGTGTGTGTGATGATGATGAGCGTGTGTGTGTGATGATGATGAGCGTGTGTGTGTGATGATGATGAGTGTGTGTGTGTGTGTGATGATGATGTTGTGTGTGTGATGATGATGTTGTGTGTGTGATGATGATGTTGTGTGTTTGATGATGATGAGCGCGTGTGTGTGATGATGATGAGCGCGTGTTTGATGATGAGCGCGTGTGATGATGATGATGAGCGTGTGTGTGTGATGATGATGAGCGTGTGTGTGTGATGATGATGAGCGTGTGTGTGTGTGTGATGATGATGTTGTGTGTGTGATGATGATGTTGTGTGTGTGATGATGATGTTGTGTGTGTGATGATGATGTTGTGTGTGTGATGATGATGAGCGTGTGTGTGTGTGATGATGATGATGATGGTGTGTGTGTGATGATGATGATGGTGTGTGTGTGATGATGGGTGTGTGTGTGATGATGATGAGCGTGTGTGTGATGATGATGAGCGTGTGTGTGATGATGATGATGGTGTGTGTGTGATGATGATGATGATGAACGTGTGATGATGATGATGATGATAAGTGTGTATGTGATGATAATGATGAGTGTGTGTGTGTGACGATAATGATGAGTGTGTGTGTGTGTGTGATGATGATGGTGTGTGTGTGATGATGATGGTGTGTGTGTGATGATGATGAGCGTGTGTGTGATGATGATGATGAGTGTGTGTGTGATGATGATGAGTGTGTGTGTGATGATGATGTGTGTGTGTGTGATGATGATGAGTGTGTGTGTGATGATGATGAGTGTGTGTGATGATGATGAGTGTGTGTGATGATGATGAGTGTGTGTGATGATGATGAGTGTGTGTGTGATGATGATGAGCGTGTGTGTGATGATGAGCGTGTGTGTGATGATGATGAGCGCGTGTGTGTGATGATGATGAGCGCGTGTGTGTGATGATGATGAGCGCGTGTGTGTGATGATGATGAGCGCGTGTGTGTGATGATGATGAGCGCGTGTGTGTGATGATGATGAGCGCGTGTGTGTGATGATGATGAGCGCGTGTGTGTGTGATGATGATGAGCGCGTGTGTGTGATGATGAGCGCGTGTGTGTGATGATGAGCGCGTGTGTGTGATGATGATGAGCGCGTGTGTGTGATGATGATGAGCGCGTGTGTGTGATGATGATGAGCGCGTGTGTGATGATGATGATGAGCGCGTGTGTGATGATGATGATGAGCGTGTGTGTGATGATGATGAGCGCGTGTGTGTGTGATGATGATGAGCGCGTGTGTGTGTGATGATGATGAGCGCGTGTGTGTGATGATGATGAGCGCGTGTGTGTGATGATGATGAGCGCGTGTGTGTGATGATGATGAGCGCGTGTGTGTGATGATGATGAGCGCGTGTGTGTGATGATGATGAGCGCGTGTGTGTGATGATGATGATGAGCGCGTGTGTGTGATGATGATGATGAGCGTGTGTGTGATGATGAGCGCGTGTGTGTGATGATGATGAGCGCGTGTGTGTGATGATGATGAGCGCGTGTGTGTGATGATGATGAGCGCGTGTGTGATGATGATGATGAGCGCGTGTGTGTGATGATGATGATGAGCGCGTGTGTGTGATGATGATGATGAGCGCGTGTGTGTGATGATGATGAGCGCGTGTGTGATGATGATGATGAGCGCGTGTGTGATGATGAGCGCGTGTGTGATGATGAGCGCGTGTGTGATGATGAGCGCGTGTGTGATGATGATGAGCGCGTGTGTGATGATGATGAGCGCGTGTGTGTGATGATGATGATGAGCATGTGTGTGATGATGATGAGCGTGTGTGTGATGATGATGAGCGTGTGTGTGATGATGATGAGCGTGTGTGTGATGATGATGAGTGTGTGTATGATGATGATGAGTGTTTATGTGTGTGATGATGAGTGTGTGTGTGATGATGATGAGTGTGTATGTGTGTTTGATGAGTGTGTGTGTATGATGATGATGAGTGTGTGTGTATGATGATGATGAGTGTTTATGTGTGTGATGATGAGTGTGTGTGTGTGATGATGAGTGTGTGTGTGATCATGATGAGTGTGTATGTGTGTTTGATGAGTGTGTGTGTATGATGATGATGAGTGTGTGTGTATGATGATGATGAGTGTGTGTGTGATGATGATGAGTGTGTGTGTTTGATGAGTGTGTGTATGATGATGATGAGTGTGTGTGTATGATGATGATGAGTGTGTGTGTATGATGATGATGAGTGTGTGTGTGATGATGATGAGTGTGTATGTGTGTTTGATGAGTGTGTGTGTATGATGATGATGAGTGTGTGTGTATGATGATGATGAGTGTGTGTGTGATGATGATGAGTGTGTGTGTTTGATGAGTGTTTGTATGATGATGATGAGTGTGTGTGTATGATGATGATGAGTGTGTGTGTGATGATGATGAGTGTGTGTGTTTGATGAGTGTGTATGTATGATGATGATGAGCGTGTGTATGATGATGATGAGCGTGTGTGTGATGATGATGAGCGTGTGTGTGTGTGATGATGATGAGTGTGTGTGTTTGATGAGTGTGTATGTATGATGATGATGAGCGTGTGTGTGATGATGATGAGCGTGTGTGTGTGTGATGATGATGGTGTGTGTGTGATGAGCGTGTGTGTGTGTGATGATGATGAGCGTGTGTGTGTATGTTGATAAGCGTGTGTGTGTGTGTGTGATGATGATGAGCATGTGTGTGTGATGATGATGAGCGTGTGTGTGTGTGTGTGTGATGATGATGTTGTGTGTGTGATGATGATGTTGTGTGTGTGATGATGATGTGTGTGTGATGATGATGAGCGCGTGTGTGTGATGATGATGAGCGCGTGTGTGATGATGAGCGCGTGTGTGTGATGATGATGAGCGCGTGTGTGTGATGATGATGATGAGCGTGTGTGTGTGTGTGATGATGATGAGCGTGTGTGTGTGTGTGATGATGATGTTGTGTGTGTGATGATGATGTTGTGTGTGTGATGATGATGTTGTGTGTGTGATGATGAGCGTGTGTGTGTGATGATGATGAGCGTGTGTGTGTGTGATGATGATGGTGTGTGTGTGATGATGGGTGTGTGTGTGATGATGATGAGCGTGTGTGTGATGATGATGAGCGTGTGTGTGATGATGATGAGCGTGTGTGTGATGATGATGATGGTGTGTGTGTGATGATGATGATGGTGTGTGTGTGATGATGATGATGGTGTGTGTGTGATGATGATGATGAACGTGTGATGATGATGATGATGATGATAAGTGTGTGTATGATGATGATGATAAGTGTGTGTGTGATGATAATGATGAGTGTGTGTGTGTGTGTGTGATGATGATGGTGTGTGTGTGATGATGATGAGTGTGTGTGTGTGATGATGAGTGTGTGTGTGATGAGTGTGTGTGATGATAATGAATGTGTGTGTGATGATAATGAATGTGTGTGTGATGATGATGATCGTGTGTGTGATATGTGTGTGTGTCATGATGATGACCGTGTGTATATGTGTGTGATCATGATGATGAGCGTGTGTGTGTGATGATGATGAGCGTGTGTGTGTGATGATGATGAGATTGTGTGTGATGATGATGAGCATGTGTGTGATGATGATGAGCGTGTGTGTGATGATGATGATGAGCGCGTGTGTGATGATGATGAGCGTGTGTGTGTGATGATGATGATGAGCGCGTGTGTGTGGTGATGATGAGCGCGTGTGTGTGATGATGATGAGCGCGTGTGTGTATGTTGATAAGCGTGTGTGTGTGATGATGATGAGCGTGTGTGTGTGATGATGATGAGCGTGTGTGTGTGTGTGATGATGATGTTGTGTGTGTGATGATGATGAGCGCGTGTGTGTGATGATGATGAGCGCGTGTGTGTGATGATGATGAGCGCGTGTGTGTGATGATGATGAGCGTGTGTGTGTGATGATGATGTTGTGTGTGTGATGATGATGTTGTGTGTGTGATGATGATGTTGTGTGTGTGATGATGATGTTGTGTGTGTGATGATGATGTTGTGTGTGTGATGATGATGAGCGTGTGTGTGTGTGATGATGATGATGATGGTGTGTGTGTGATGATGATGGTGTGTGTGTGATGATGGGTGTGTGTGTGATGATGATGGGTGTGTGTGTGATGATGATGGGTGTGTGTGTGATGATGATGAGCGTGTGTGTGATGATGATGAGCGTGTGTGTGATGATGATGATGGTGTGTGTGTGATGATGATGATGATGAATGTGTGATGATGATGATGATAAGTGTGTGTGTGATGATAATGATGAGTGTGTGTGTGTGTGTGTGATGATGGTGTGTGTGTGATGATGGTGTGTGTGTGATGATGGTGTGTGTGTGATGATGGTGTGTGTGTGATGATGATGAGCGTGTGTGTGATGATGATGAGCGTGTGTGTGATGATGATGAGCGTGTGTGTGATGATGATGAGCGTGTGTGTGATGATGATGAGCGTGTGTGTGATGATGATGAGCGCGTGTGTGTGATGATGATGAGCGCGTGTGTGTGATGATGATGAGCGCGTGTGTGTGATGATGATGAGCGCGTGTGTGTGATGATGATGAGCGCGTGTGTGTGATGATGATGAGCGCGTGTGTGTGATGATGATGAGCGCGTGTGTGATGATGATGATGAGCGCGTGTGTGTGATGATGATGAGCGCGTGTGTGATGATGATGATGAGCGTGTGTGTGATGATGATGAGTGTGTGTGTGTGATGATGATGAGCGTGTGTGTGATGATGAGCGTGTGTCTGATGATGATGAGCGTGTGTGTGATGATGATGAGCGTGTGTGTGATGATGATGAGCGTGTGTGTGATGATGATGAGCGTGTGTGTGATGATGATGAGTGTGTGTATGATGATGATGAGTGTGTATGTGTGTGATTATGAGTGTGTGTGTGATGATGATGAGTGTTTATGTGCGTGATGATGAGTCTGTGTGTGATGATGATGAGTGTGTATGTGTGTTTGATGAGTGTGTGTGTATGATGATGATGAGTGTGTGTGTATGATGATGATGAGTGTGTGTGTGATGATGATGAGTGTGTGTGTTTGATGAGTGTGTGTGTATGATGATGATGAGTGTGTGTGTATGATGATGATGAGTGTGTGTGGGATGATGAGAAGTGTGTGTGTTTGATGAGTGTGTTTGTATGATGATGATGAGCGTGTGTGTGTGATGATGATGAGTGTGTGTGTGATGATGATGAGCGTGTGTGTGTGTGATCATGATGGTGTGTGTGTGATGAGCGTGTGTGTGTGTGATGATGATGAGCGTGTGTGTGTGATGATGATGAGCGTGTGTGTGTGTGTGATGATGATGTTGTGTGTGTGATGATGTTGAGCGCGTGTGTGTGATGATGATGAGCGCGTGTGTGTGATGATGATGAGCGCGTGTGTGTGTGATGATGATGAGCGCGTGTGTGTGATGATGATGAGCGCGTGTGTGATGATGATGAGCGCGTGTGTGTGATGATGAGCGCGTGTGTGTGATGATGAGCGCGCGTGTGTGATGATGATGATGAGCGCGTGTGTGTGATGATGATGAGCGTGTGTGTGATGATGATGAGCGCGCGTGTGTGATGATGATGATGAGCGCGCGTGTGTGATGATGATGATGATGAGCGCGTGTCTGATGATGATGATGAGCGCGTGTGTGTGATGATGATGATGAGCGCGTGTGTGTGATGATGACGAGCGCGTGTGTGATGATGATGACGAGCGCGTGTGTGATGATGATGACGAGCGCGTGTGTGATGATGATGACGAGCGCGTGTGTGATGATGATGACGAGCGCGTGTGTGATGATGATGATGAGCGCGTGTGTGATGATGATGATGAGCGCGTGTGTGTGATGATGATGATGAGCGCGTGTGTGATGATGATGATGATGAGCGCGTGTGTGTGATGATGATGATGAGCGCGTGTGTGTGATGATGATGATGAGCGCGTGTGTGTGATGATGATGATGAGCGCGTGTGTGATGATGATGATGATGAGCGCGTGTGTGTGATGATGATGATGAGCGCGTGTGTGTGATGATGATGATGAGCGCGTGTGTGATGATGATGATGAGCGCGTGTGTGTGATGATGATGATGAGCGCGTGTGTGATGATGATGATGAGCGCGTGTGTGTGATGATGATGATGAGCGCGTGTCTGATGATGATGATGAGCGCGTGTGTGTGATGATGATGATGAGCGCGTGTGTGTGATGATGATGATGAGCGCGTGTGTGTGATGAGCGCGTGTGTGTGATGATGACGAGCGCGTGTGTGATGATGATGACGAGCGCGTGTGTGATGATGATGACGAGCGCGTGTGTGTGATGATGATGACGAGCGCGTGTGTGTGATGATGATGACGAGCGCGTGTGTGTGATGATGATGACGAGCGCGTGTGTGTGATGATGATGATGAGCGCGTGTGTGTGTGATGATGATGAGCGCGTGTGTGATGATGATGATGAGCGCGTGTGTGTGTGATGATGAGCGCGTGTGTGATGATGATGAGCGCGTGTGTGATGATGATGAGCGCGTGTGTGTGTGATGATGAGCGCGTGTGTGATGATGATGAGCGCGTGTGTGATGATGATGATGAGCGCGTGTGTGTGATGATGATGATGAGCGCGTGTGTGTGATGATGATGATGATGAGCGCGTGTGTGATGATGATGATGATGAGCGCGTGTGTGTGATGATGATGATGAGCGCGTGTGTGTGATGATGATGATGAGCGCGTGTGTGTGATGATGTGTGTGTGATGTTGATGATGATGTGTGTGTGATGTTGATGATGATGTGTGTGTGATGTTGATGATGATGTGTGTGTGATGTTGATGATGATGTGTGTGTGATGATGATGATGAGCGCATGTGTGTGATGATGATGAGCGTGTGTGTGATGTGTGTCATGAGTGTGTGAGACGATGATGAGCGTGTGTGTGTGTATGATGATGAGTGTGTGTATGATGATGAGTGTGTATGTGATGATGACGATGATGATGAGCGTGTGTGTGATGATGATGAGTGTGTGTGTATGATGATGATGATGAGCGCGTGTGTGTGATGATGATGAGCGTGTGTGTGATGTGTGTGATGAGTGTGTGAGACGATGATGAGCGTGTGTGTGTGTATGATGATGAGCGTGTGTGTGATGAGTGTGTATGTGATGATGACGATGATGATGAGTGTGTGTGTATGATGATGAGCGCGTGTGTGATGATGATGATTATGAGTGTGTGTGTGTGTGATGATGATGATGAGCGCGTGTGTGATGATGATGATGAGCGCGTGTGTGATGATGATGATTATGAGCGTGTGTGTGTGATGATGATGAGCATGTGTGAGTGTGTGTGTGATGATGAGCGTGTGTGTGTGATGATGATGATGAGCGTGTGTGTGATGATGATGATGAGCGTGTGTGTGATGATGATGATGAGCGTGTGTGTGTGATGATGATGAGCGCGTGTGTGATGATGATGATTATGAGTGCGTGTGTGTGATGATGATGAGCGCGTGTGTGATGATGATGATTATGAGCGTGTGTGTGTGATGATGATGAGCATGTGTGAGTGTGTGTGTGTATGATGATGAGCGCGTGTGTGATGATGATGATTATGAGCGTGTGTGTGTGATGATGATGAGCATGTGTGAGTGTGTGTGTGTATGATGATGAGTGTGTATGTGATGACGATGATGATGAGCGTGTGTGTGATGATGATGAGTGTGTGTGTATGATGATGATGATGAGCGCGTGTGTGTGATGATGATGAGCGCGTGTGTGATGATGATGATTATGAGTGTGTGTGTGTGATGATGATGATGATGAGCGCGTGTGTGATGATGATGATGAGCGCGTGTGTGTGATGATGATGAGCGCGTGTGTGATGATGATGATTATGAGCGTGTGTGTGTGATGATGATGAGCATGTGTGAGTGTGTGTGTGATGATGAGCGTGTGTGTGTGATGTGATGATGAGCGTGTGTGTGTGATGATGATGATGAGCGTGTGTGTGTGATGATGATGAGCGTGTGTGTGATGATGATGATGAGCGAGTGTGTGTTTGTGTGATGATGTGTGTGTGATGTTGATGATGATGTGTGTGTGATGTTGATGATGATGTGTGTGTGATGATGATGATGATGTGTGTGTGAAGATGATGATGAGTGTGTGTGTGTGATGATGATTATGATGAGTGTGTGTGATGATGATGATGAGCGCATGTGTGTGATGAGTGTGTGAGACGATGATGAGCGTGTGTGTGTGTATGATGATGAGCGTGTGTGTGATGAGTGTGTGTGTATGATGATGAGTGTGTATGTGATGACGATGATGATGAGTGTGTGTGTATGATGATGATGATGAGCGCGTGTGTGTGATGATGATGAGCGCGTGTGTGATGATGATGATTATGAGTGTGTGTGTGTGTGTGATGATGATGATGAGCGCGTGTGTGATGATGATGATGAGCGCGTGTGTGTGATGATGATGAGCGCGTGTGTGATGATGATGATTATGAGTGTGTCTGTGTGATGATGATGAGCATGTGTGAGTGTGTGTGTGATGATGAGCGTGTGTGTGTGATGATGATGATGAGCGTGTGTGTGATGATGATGATGAGCGTGTGTGTGTGATGATGATGATGAGCGTGTGTGTGATGATGATGATGATGAGTGTGTGTGTATGATGATGATGAGCGAGTGTGTGTGTGTGTGTTTGTGTGATGATGTGTGTGTGATGTTGATGATGATGTGTGTTTGATGTTGATGATGATGTGTGTGTGAAGATGATGATGAGTGTGTGTGTGTGATGATGATGATGAGCGCATGTGTGTGATGATGATGAGCGTGTGTGTGATGTGTGTGATGAGTGTGTGAGACGATGATGAGCGTGTGTGTGTGTATGATGATGAGCGTGTGTGTGATGAGTGTGTGTGTATGATGATGAGTGTGTATGTGATGATGACGATGATGATGAGCGTGTGTGTGATGAGTGTGTGTGTGTGATGATGATGAGTGTGTGTGTATGATGATGAGTGTGTATGTGATGATGACGATGATGATGAGCGTGTGTGTGTATGATGATGAGCGTGTGTGACGATGATGATGAGCGTGTGTGATGATGATGATGTGTATGTGATGATGATGATGTGTGTGTGTGTGTGTGTGTGTGTGTGTGAGCTCAGTATTAATCCAGCCGCTGCTGGCGGAGGCCAGTGTGTGTTTGAGAAGCTGAACCTGTAGCCCCGGCGTGAGGAAGAGCTCGGAGTGATCTTCATCATTTTATATTTATACTGTAGATCATTTATCTCACGTCTCCTGCAGTCCTCTTGGTTCTGTAGATACTCGTGTTGTAGAATTCTGTACAGTCTGGAGTTAGTTGTGTTACATTTCACTAGTGTTGTACAACCATGTGTGTGACAAATAACATTCGTCTGCAATCCTGATCACGTAAACATCGCAGTTAATACAGAAATAAAGAAATAAGTAAAGGAGTGAATGATAAGAGAAGGAGAGAGAGAGAGAGAGAGAGAGGAAACAATAAGTAGGGGGTGAAAATTTATGCACACCACTGATGATGATGATGATGATGATGATGATGTGTAAAAACACAAGGGACTTTTTGAGGTGTTTATTTCTTTTTCTGAGTCTGAACAGCAGGGGGCGCTAAAGTACTATAGTGGAGCTGCTTAAACAGTCCCACTCTGTGTATTCCAGCACACGTGTGTGTGTGTGTGTGTGTGTGTGTGTGTGTGTGTGTGTGTGTGTGTGTGTGTGTGTGTGTGTTCGCGCTCACAATTTCCTTATCACACTGCAGTAGAGTGAGAGTGTGTTATTAATATCACACACACACACACACTTTCACTCCGAGTCATTCCATCTTCCCCTTTTACACCACAGTGTTTTTCAGATGTAACACACACTGCTCAGGTGTCTGACTGGACATGAGTGGTGACAGGGTAATGAAACACACACACACACACGGAGCAGCAGACGTGTTCCTTTCTTCACACTGGGTTTGTCCCAGTTAAACTGTTCTGTTCTACTGGTCGCTCTGGGAGCCCTGGTTCAGGCTGAAGTGGTGCTGCACATGTGTGTGTGTTTTGTGTGTGTGTATCCTGGAGTCCACTAGGCCTCAGTGTGCAGGTGGAGATCACACGTCACCTGACCAGCTTCACACGATCCTGCATCAACTGACCCAGAGACAACTTCCTTTCTGTCTGTCTGTGTGTGTGTGTGTGTGTGTGTCTAGTTGCTGAGTAAAGAACACTCGCCCGTGTAGTTTGGTCATGTGGTCGCATTCAGGCGTCTGTAAGTAGTTCATTCTGTGAATGTGAAGATCCAGGAGTATCTGATAAATAACTCTTACACACTTCACACATTTTATTATTTGCTGAACCTCTGGAACTGTTTTTGATGTGGACACTTTATTAACATTTCTTTCATTTCTGGCAAAAAATGTTTATTTTGCTGAGGTGGTCGACTCCCCGGGTTCCCTCGGTCTCAGTTGTCAGCTTTATTCCCTTTGGAGAAACGAATTTATGATCTAAACCTTAAATTTCACAAATTCTGGAGACTTTAGAAACCTGTGTATTCTTTTCTTTTCTTTTATTGATTTCTTGTTTCAGGACAGCGTTTTCATGCAGTAAGAGATGTATACATTGTATTCTATGTATTTATGTATTTATTAGCTTTGATTATGCTTTTCATAATAAAGAGATATATTTAAAAATCTATTTAAAAAAATGCAGTGTAATAGAAAGTAAGTATTTATGTGCTAATCTTACAATGAAGTTATATTAATTACTGAGTCTCCACTCACACTTACACACTTACTGAACTCTACAAGTGTTTAAACAATTCCCAAGTTTGACCAAAGAGTGTGTGTTAAACAGGACGTTCCTTCACCATTTCATCTCATTTCACCAAGTCTGTCCATGTTAAAATCTTCTTTATCAGGAATTATAGACACACACACACACACACTATAATGTCTGAGAATATAACGATTATACACACTCTCTGTCTGGCTCCAAAATAAATCAGCACCTGGATGTAACTAAGTGAATAGTTGAGATTCCTGCGGTGATTAATACGGTTCAGCTGTAACACGTTATTTAACCCTGACGGCTGCAGTGAGGAGCTTCTCATTACTTACACATACAGTAACATGTCACCATGTCAGAAGACAGATCCTGTGGGCGTGGCAAAGATGTTACTCTGCTTCAGAAGCATCGAATTACTGTCCTGCATCAAGCAAAGAAAACAACTAAGGATAGAATAAATGTGGTCAGAGCCATGAGGATCAAACCTGGTCATGTGATTCATTTGTGTTAATAAAATAGTAACATTAAAATTTTTACATTAATCACATGGGTTGACCAGTTAATATTGACAGCCCTATAGAGAGAGAGAGAGAGAGAGAGAGAGTATATACTGTATATATACAGAGTCAGACAAAAAAATCTATACACACTTCAGGAAAAGAAAAACAGTATGTATATTATATTAATATAATAATAATAATAACATGATCATATTTATCAATATATAATTTATAACAATACATTTACTATATATATATATATATATATATATATATATATATATTTATTTCCCCTCCTTGAACCACCACCTTATTGTGGAGGAGGGGTTTGCGTGTCGCAATGATCCTGGGAGCTATGTTGTTGGGCTCCGCCCAGAGTTCCTCAAGGCTCTGGATGTTGTAGGACTGTCATGGTTGACACGTTTCTGCAACATTGCATGGACATCGGGGACAGTGGACAAACCGGGGTGGTGGTCCCCCTCTTCAAGAAGGGGGACTGGAGAGTGTGTTCCAACTACAGAGGGATCACACTTCACAAAGTCTATTCAGGGGTCCTGGAAAGGCGGGTCCGTCGGATAGTCGAACCTCGGATTCAGGAGGAGCAGTGTGGTTTTCATCCGAGTCGCGGAACAGTGGACGAGCTCTTCACCCTTTTCAGGGTCCTGGAGGGGGCATGGGAGTTTGCCCAACCAGTCTACATGTGCTTTGTGGACTTGGAGAAGGCATTCGACCGTGTGTGGGGTACTCCGGGAGTATGGGACATCGGATTACCTGTTAAGGGCTGTCCGGTCCCTGTACAACCGGTGTCAGAGCTTGGTCCACATTGCCGGTAGTAAGTCGGACCTGTTTCCGGTGAGAGTAGGACTCCGACAGGGCTGCCCTTTGTCACCGATCCTGTTCATAATTTTTATGGACAGGATTTCTGAGTAGAGTTGCTCCTCTGCATCGAGAGGAGCCAGATGAGGTGGCTTGGACATCTATTTAGGATGCCCCCTGGATGCCTCCCTTATGAGGTGTTCCAGACACGCCCCACCAGAAAGAGACCCCGGGGAAGACCCAGGACACGCTGGAGGGACTATGTCTCTCAGCTGGCCTGGGAACGCCTTGGGATCCCCCCGGAAGAGCTGGAAGAAGTGGCCGGGGAGAGGGAAGTCTGGGCATCCCTGCTGAAGCTGCTGCCCCCGCGACCCGACCTCGGATAAGCGGAAGAAAATGGATGGATGGAGATATATATATATATATATATATATATATATATATATATATATATATATATATATATATATAAACTCAGCAAAAAAAGAAACGCCCCTTTTTCAGGACTGTGTATTTCAACAATAATGTTGTACAAATCCAAATAACTTTACAGATCTTCATTGTAAAGGGTTTAAACAATGTTTTCCATGCATGTTCAATTAACCATAATCAATAAATTAACATGCACCTGTGGAATGGTCGTTAAGACCTTAACAGCTTACAGAAAGTAGGCATTTAAGGTCACAGTTGTAAAAACACAGGACACTAAAGAGACTCGTCTACCGACTGTGAAAAACACCCAAAGAAAGACACCCAGGGTCGCTGCTCATCTGCGTGAACGTGCATTAGGCATGCTGCAGGGGGGCATGAGGACTGCTGATGTGACTATAGGGCAATAAATCGCCATGTCCGCACCGTGAGACGCCTAAGACGGCGCTACAGGGAGACAGGAAGGACAGCTGATCATCCTCGCAGTGGAAGACCACGTGTAACAACACCTGCACAGGATGGGTACATCCGAATATCACACCTGCGTGACAGGTACAGGATGGCCACAACAACTGCCCGAGTCACACCAGGAACACACAATCCCTCCATCTCACAGCAAGAACTGACAAATCTGGTCCAGTCCATGAGGAGGAGATGCACTGCAGTACTTCAAGCAGCTGGTGGCCACCAGATACTGACTGCTACTGACTGATTTTGAGCTTCTCTTCATTCAGGGATACATTGGGAAACATTTTTACTTTATGTCTTATGGTGTCGACTCTTTTAGTGTTCATACAAATATTTACACATTAAGTTTACTGAAAGTAAAAACAGCTGAAAGTCAGAGGACGTTTCTTTTTTTGCTGAGTGTATATATATATATATTCAGTGACGTGCGGTGAGGGTTGGGGTTGGTGAGGCACTGACTCAGAGTCAGATTTACAAGCATACATGGTTGTTATCCCATTCTTGATTAAATTTAATAATATTTTAAACACACCACTGTACATTTAAACACACCACTGCAGTATTCTTACCTTTATTTGTAAATGAAGTCCATTCTCCTGTCCTTCTGGACGAAGATCTCGATGACTTTGTTGTAGAAGTCCTCCTTTTTGTCCTTTTCTTTGAGTTTTACAAGTCTCTCTTTCTCAATTGAGATAATTGCCAGGGAAGAAAGTCGTCCTTGGTCAGTTCTATTCCGACTGTATGTCTTGATTCTTTTCAATGCAGAAAACGACCTTTCCACAGATACTGTTGTAGCAGGTATAGTGAGCACTAGCTGGAGTAACTTTGCTGCTTCAGGAACAGTCCCAATCAGATCCTTCTGGGCTAAAAAGTTGAGAAGCTCTCTAGGAGATTTGCATTCAGTCCTCACCTGTTGTGAACTATACAGTCCAATAAGATCGGACTTTAGCCTGACAAAGTCAAAAATCCTGGTGTCATCAAAGCATCGTGACATTTCCTCAAATTTCCTCAATGACTTCCAGGTTTTTCAGATCACAATATCCAGTTTGGGTCCAGACGTTATTGTCACTCGTTGAGAATAAAAGACAGGGAAAGCAATAAAGTCGATTTTTTGCAGCACAACCACAAAGCCAGTCTTTGTTAGAGTACCAATCCTTTTGAAACGAACGTGCTGTAGTCCGTCCCGGGAGGCCCGTAGTTTGAATTAATCCTCGCAAATCTGGCGTTGGTCTTCCCTTACTTATGATTTCTTGCTTTGACTGAAAGTCAAGTTTTGAAAAATTTCTTATCTTCGAGATTATTTCCTCCATTTTCAGGGAAAATAAAGCCAAATAGCAACGCGTTAGCACCGAATGTTGTTGGTTGTTTTTCTTTTCTTTTTTTTCTTCTTAATTTACTCTCGCATTTACTCGTGTCGTGAACTATTAGCCGCAGGCTCACTATCGCCCCCATCTTTGAGGCAAAGGTACTGGCTGCCTCAAGGCCTGTATTTTCCTGCTGACTGCAAGCACGCGCCGTTTGCACGCGCTCAGTACAGTGTGTGAGTGGTGCACACTCTCACACGCACGCGCTGAGAGGCACTACCTGTCACTGCCTCAGCCTCCATGATTCTCGTCTCCCGTTGTTATTTGAACAAGAAATACAGCTATTTTGACTATGAAAATGATCCAAATGTATAGGAAACGCACCAAAATTGAATTAAAAACATAGACCACAGGACAGATATTATATTATGTTTTATTATATTATTCATTTTTTAACAACTTATGGTGACAGCTGAGGAAACCATGTTGAGCCCTTTACCGCCCCTGGTGGCAAGGTGAGGCACTGCCTCACCTGCCTCCTATGAGTGCACGTGCCTGTATATATATATATATATATATATATATATATATATATATATATGTGTGTGTGTGTGTGTGTGTGTGTGTGTGAAAGAGAGTCCTTAAACACACTAATCCGACGCTGCACATCTCCACCCGGAGCGCGGCGGTGTGTTAGCACAGCTTGTGAACGCGCTGAGGGAATTTGTTTTCTCACTAAACACCGCGCTCGCACTCGGAACCTCCACAGAGTCCAGAATGTCTCAGTGCTCGGCCAAGTCCGCGAACCGTGTGCTAACTGTGCTACGTCCCAAACGTTAGCGCTGTACTGAAGAGCTGATACGGTCATTTGAACGTCATGTCCATGCTAACACCCCGGAGCGGGCCCAACGTTCCGCATCTGATTAAGCTAATGTACAGACACAAAAAAGAGTGGGTTCTGTTTGGTAGCTCGCTAGCGCCCTGCTAGCATTTTAGCAGTCCATGTATGAGATAAACATCCTGACAGAAGACGCTGACGGGTTTAATGTTAACATTATATTTAGGAGAAGGAAGGCAGGAACACAAGGAGTTTATTTGGTTAGAAATAGTTTGTGTGTGTTTCCTGAAACATAGCTGAGGTCAGTTCCCGGACAGGACGGGGTGCAAAGTGACAGTTTATCAATAAGGTGACGTGCAGATGTGTTAGCGTAATGTTCAGGACGGTTAGCGGAGCGTAGCGTAGCCTCCAGCGTGTTCACAGGGCGTGTGTTCAGTGGCAGAGATAAATGTTCCAAACATCACCATGTCCAAAAAGCACAAAAGCTCCTATAAAATACCCTGTGTGTGTGTGTGTGTGTGTGTGTGTGTGTGTGTGTGTGTCCAGCAGTTGAACACATGCGTGAAGTGTGCAGCGGTGATGAGAGCTGCTTTAAGGAAGAGACAGAGACACTTACACAAACATCTCCAACATCATCTCACAGATGGGCTAAAGGCAGAGCCTGTGTGTGTGTGTGTGTGTGTGTGTGTGTGTGTGTGGTGGCAGGAATGTTAGCAGTCCGGCTCAGTGTGCTGATTAAAGGTAAAAGAAGTTAAATAAAGAGAGCAGCTTCTCCTCGGCCTGAGCAATAACCTCACCGTGGGGTTTTTACTGGACACACACAGTGACTCACGTGCATCACCTACAGGCAGGTTAGTGCTACTGCAACAAAACACCAAAGACCGTCCATGATCTCCACGTCAGACTGACTGGTGCCGAGAGCTGGACGTAGTGGTGAAGTTTAAACACCGGCCTGTCGGATCTTTTCTATTTCTATGAACTCAGGTCTCAGAGCTCCTTTCCCAGTCTGTGTGTGTGTGTGTGTGTGTGTGTGTGTGTGTGTGTGTGTGTGTGTGTGTTCTTGCCCCAGCTGAAATACCCTTCAGATCTCACACCTCACTCTCCCTCTGTTTCACTCCTCCTACAGATATGCCATTCCAGTGTCTATGCAAATGAGCTTCTCCTGAGCCACGCCTCCAGAGAACAGCCAAACTGAGCAACAGGCTCTTCCTCTATGAGGTCACATTAGGGGGAAAATCCAGGCGTCAGGTTTAAATCCCAGCTGATATGTACAAGGACAAAGCACAAAAATCAGGGATTTTCCCCCCTAGTATTAATTTCTTAGTGCACACACACACACACACACACACACACACACACACACACACACACACACACCTGGCCGTGGTCAGGCCTTATTCTCTCCCTCTCCTAGCTGCTGTGTCTGAGGAGTGTGTGAGATACACAGATAACACACACTGCTGGGTCTTTTTTAAATTACCGCTGAGCTTTTAATCGCTTCTGATTAGGTGTGGCTCCTTGGACCTGTATACTAGCTGCAGACAGATGTGCAGAAGACCCAGGGAAGACAGACAGACAGACAGACAGACAGGCAGACAGACAGACAGACAGACAGAGGGAGATATTTCTGTCACCAGCTCAGGACAGGAGTGTTTATTGAAACAGCACAGAAAAACAGAAACGCCTCTCTCTCTCTCACACACACACACACACACACACTCAGTATACTCTACTACTGTACTGCACTCCACAGTCTCGCTGTTTAAACACTGTTGCTAGGCTAATGATATACTCCACTAACCGTGATGAACGTACAGGAGACTGAAGCGCCGCGATGCGTCTCTAATTCCAGGCTAACACACAGTTACAAGTCTAACTTGTAGCCCGGAGCCAAGTGTGCGCAGGTTCTCCTCCTGTCTGACACAAGTGTGTGTGAGCATGCTCGCTCCGCCAACACACTCCTCTCTGAATCTACACTAAACATCTCCACTGAGCTTCTTTACACTCACATCTCTCTGATCAGAAGCAGCACAAAGTCAGTTAGTTTAATCAAGCGGTGTGTGTGTGTGTGTGTGTGTGTGTTCAGTGAGATAGCACGTGGGAGGCCGACGTTCTTCCCATGACCCTTTGCGTTCCCTCACAGGGTGGCGTTGTTGTCGGGGGTGAGAGAGCGTGCTCGGTGTGAACACTCCTCTCAGGTAGAGCGTTAATGCGCTAATGGTCTCTTTCAGCGCCTCTGCCATCTTTCAGCAGCCGCCAGCAGCACTGCTCAATTAGCGCTTTGTTAGCACGGAGGCCCTGCTGCAGAACACACTGCTATCACCACACACACACACACACATGCCAGGAGCCAGACGAGAGACTAGCAGACTAACACACAGAGCAGGAAGTGATCCGTTATCCTCCTGCAGACGTTGATGATGTCACACTGGCTTTGAGGTTACAGATCACCTCCAATAACAATAAGAGACATTAATGTGCACTCTATTAGCATGTGACAGTGTGATGTCACACACTCCTGCATCTGATCACTGTGCACTTTCGCAATAAAGTGTGAGATGCTTCTACTAGAAACAGGCAAAACTTATTACCATACAGCACATTGTCACTTCCCTCACACACCCACACACTCATGTACACACTCTCCTGTCTCTCTATAATCTCACACTGTATAATCACGCACCATTATCACACACTCTCTATAATCACACACACACACACTATATAATCACTATACACTATATTTATACACTATATAATCACACACTATATAATCACACAAACTATATAATCACGCACTATATATTCACACACTATAGGGGCACTGGTGGCTCACTGGTAGGTGTTTCGCCTGCCATATTCCGCTGTGGCAACCCCTTGCTGGGAGCAGCCGAAAGACCACCAACAACAACATAATCACACACTATATAATCACATAAACTATATAATCACGCACTATATATTCACACACTATAATCACACACAATAATAATCACACATTATATAATCAGGCACAGTATATAATCACACACTATATACACACTATATAATAAAACACTATATAATCACACACTATACTTATATACTATATAAACATTATATAATAAAACACTATATAATAACACACACTATATAATCACGCACTATATAATCACACACTATACTTATACACTATATAATCACACAGTATATAATCACACATTATATAATCACACAAAAAATATATATACACAGTATATAATCACATACTATATAATCACACATTATATAAACACACAAACACACACTATATAATCACACACACTATATAATCACACACTATATAGTCACACACTATATAATCACATATTATATGATCACACATACTATATATTCACACACTATAATCAGACATTATATAATCACACACTACATAATTGCACACTATATAATCACACAGTATATAATCACACACTATATAAACACACACTATAATCACACATTATACTGTATAATCACATACTATATAATCGCACACTATATAATCACAAACTCTCTATAATCACACATTATATAATCACACACTAAAGTCACACATTATATAATCACACACCCTATACAGTGGAACCTTGCATTACGTGCATAATTCGTTCCGGAAGTGGGCTCGTATTCCAAAACACTCGTAAATCAAATTTTACGATTACATATACAAATTTTAATTAAAATGGTCTCATAAGAAATAATGGAAACTCAAATTATTTCTTCCACAGTCCAACAGAAAATATAAAGTAAAAATAAAACAACCTGCACTTTACTTTTTAAAAAAGTTCAAATAAATCCCGACAGATAATTGTTTCTGTTTATGTGCACAGACGCTGTGTGCACATACATTAATGGATAAAATATACATTAATATAAATTAACGGACAGACCGTTCTGTCAGAAAAATTAGCAAGGAACATCGCTAATGACACTCGTGAGAGTGCTTACTAACAAAATCTTTGCTGTAAAGTAAAACAAACAGACAAATTAATCTGCACTTTACCTTTGAAAGGAATCGCGACAGAGCAGAGTTTCTATGTAGAGTAGAGTGTGTGTGTGTGTGTGTGTGTGTGTGTGAAGCAGAGACACACACACACACACAAACACACACACTAAAGGTGAGAGAGAGAGAGAGAGAGAGAGTATGTGAACCTCTCGGTACGGTTTTTAAAAACATGCACACACACATAACGACAGAGAGGGAGAAAATGTTTTTTTAACCTCTAATGAGACTTTCTTTTGCTTTACACGCGTGCACACATGTGTTATAAGAAACAGTACATGCGCGCTGTACACAGGCGCTTACAAACACAAAATAAAATATGCTTTACACACACACACACACACAGACATGGTCACAGTGTTATAGTAAACAGTACACATGTGCATGAATGCTGATTATACAAGCGAAAGACGAGCACTAAGACCCAGCAGGGGAGATGATTACCCACAATTCAGCAGTGCAAGAGAGAGAAAAAACATTGGCTCAGTTGTGATCACGTGATGCTCTGTATCAAAACAAGAAGCCCATTCGTGATACATGATACTCATAGACCAAGACAATGCTAGTTTTTCAAGTAAAATTTTTTAAAAAATCTTTGCTCATCTTGCGGAACACTCGTAAACCGCATTACTCGCAATATACACACAGTATATAATCAAACACTATAATCACACACAGTATATAATCACACACTATCTAATCACACACTATATAATCACACACAGTATATAATCACATACTATATAATCACACACTATAATCACACACTATATAATCACACACAGTATATAATCACATACTATATAATCACAAACTATAATCACACTATATAGTCAAACACTATAATCACACATTATATAATCACACACACTATATAATCACACACAGCATATAATCACATACTATATAATCACACACTATAATCACACACTATATAATCACACACAAAAATCACACATTATATAATCACACACACTATATAATCACACACAGTATATAATCACATATCACACTATAATCACACACTATAATCACACACTATATAATCACACACTATATAATTTCACACACTATCTAATCACACACTATATAATCAAACTATATAATCACATACTATATAATCACACACTATAATCACACATTACTGTATATAATCACACACACACTATATAATCACACACAGTATATAATCACACACTATATAATCAAACACTAAAATCACACATTATATAATCACATGATATAATCACATACTCAATAATCACACACACACTATAATCACACACAATAATCACACACTATATATGTTATTTGAATAACACACACACACATTTTCTTTAAAATGTTTACAACATTTGAGTCTGTGGATCCACCAGCAGAAAACCAATGTGTTTCGATACATGGCCACTCCTGCACACACACACACACATGCACACACACACACACACACACACACACGCATGCACACACACACACGCGCAGCGCTGTCCCTTTTTATCTGCCAATGCGCTTGTAGAGATATTGTTAGCATTCCATTTGCCATTTACATTCCCGAGCTTTGACATAATTGAAGAATGGATGCTCTTATGAAAATTAAAGCGGCTCTCGGCCTGGGTTACTGTAACCCTGTTAAAATGTAATGAGATTCTTTATGCGTCTTCTTGCGATTTTTTTATTAAATAGAAATATCAGTATGACTAATTCCCCGGGTCTAAATGTAGCCTGGGACACGGCGTTATTGATAGGCCGCTGCATAAGTGCTCTCCCTGGCCGAGCCTCTAATGGCCTAATAATGCATTATAGCGTGCGCGGGGGTCTGCGGCTAACCGTGCTTATTGTCGTTACTGAAAACACCTGCGCTGCCCATTCATCACACACCAACTCAGACGGCCCATTTGTTCATTAGCCTGTCACTAAACATCTTTATTTAGTTTAGCACTGGGACCACGTGTGTGTCCCACAGCAACACACACACACACACACACACAGTGCTGAACCAAGTCAGCCATTTCTCAGAACGATAAAGAAAAGCATTAAAGCCATTCCAGGAATGTGAGATCTTTCTTGTGTGTATAAACACACACACACACACACACACACATACACACATTTATCACACTGTCCTCTGCCTTCACACACTGTGCTGCAGGTTTATCTTCCTGTCATGTGACACCGCCTCACAAGTCTCTCCTCTTCACTTTGATCTGTTTTTCCCTCTATAGGCTCAAAGCTCCACCCACATCTTAGTAATCAGTACATTTAACCTGAAGCTAAAGAGAACTGGTTTCTGTTTCACATCACGTAGTTCTTCTACCCGACCCGTAGTTCTGCTGCTTTCTCTGGCTTTTCTGCCAGATGTTCTCCTAGCTGTTCTCCCACCTCTTCTTATAGACAGACAGATAGACAGATAGATAGATAGATATATAGATAGATAGATAGATAGATAGATAGATAGATAGATAGATAGATAGATAGATAGATAGATAGATAGATAGAATACATTATTAATCCCAGAGGGGAAATTCTAATTGTTCCTCTAGCTGTTCTTCAACACAAATCTCCCTTCCTTTATCCCAGATGTTCTTCTCGCTTTTCTCACAGCTCTCATCACAATGGTGTTCCATGACTTTCTACCAGTTCTCCCATCTGTTCTTCTACCTGCTTTCCCAGTTCTTCTCCCAGTTCCTCCCCTGACCCATGTTCTACCACCTGACATCCTAGTGTTTCTTCTAGCTGGTCTCAGCAATTCACCTAGTTATTGTTTTCCCTCTCTCTGTCTCTTTTACACACACACACACACACACACACACACACACACACACACACACACACACCCTCAGTGTAGATGTGTAACTTCTGAGCTGATCCTTAGCCAGATTTGATAATGACCCGCGTTTAAATCAATCTGGTGTTTAATGTGCAGACTGTAAGTTAAAGGCTGAGCGCTGATTAGTGATTAATGATCAGTGATTAGTGATTATTATAAGTGATCACATGTTAAAACACAGTATCGATGCAGTATCGTCAGTGACCTCGTTCTCCTGACACACTGTGAAGCTCTTCTCCTGTAAGTTGTCAGGGTTTTATACTAAAGTGGAAAAAAAAATTCAATCTCAGAGTGAAATGTGTGTAAACAACCACGACACAGCATTAATTACAGTTCATACACACAAATACATTTAAAATGCATTTTATTACAAATAATATAAATGAGACACACACACACACGCACACACACACACAATGTGAATCACCTACTGTTATATGTTTTTTGTTTTTGGGGGGATTTTTTCCCAATTTTTCTCCCTAATTCACTTAGAAATGAAGAGTCTATAATTTTATCAGAGGTTTATTTTAAAGGATAGAGACAGAATATCAATTCAATTCAATTCAATTTTATTTATATAGCGCTTTTAACAATGGTCATTGTCTCAAAGCAGCTTCACAAAAATTAAAGAAATTTAACAAACAAACAAAAAAAAAAAACATTATATATTATATATATATATAGAATAATTATATATAAAGTAATAAATAAATAAATAAAATTATAATAGAAAATAAATAAATAAAAACAAATAATAATAATAATTATAGAAAAGAAAATAATTGGAAGTGTGGATGTGTGAGAAAAATGTGCAGATAATAATGAGACGAATGAATGAAATTTCTCTGATGAGCAAGCCAAGGGTGACAGCGACGGTGGCAAGGAAAAACTCCCTGAGATGGCATTAGGAAGAAACCTTGAGAGGAACCAGACTCAACAGGGAACCCATCCTCATCTGGGTGATAACAGATAGAAATGATATAACATCTTGTGTGTTGTGCAGGTGAAAATTCAATATGACAGAAATTATTTAAATTGACATGAAGACCAGTTCAGCATAGGGACGAGTCAGTAGGTGCAGAGGGCAGATGAGGTCTGGATCACTGGAAGCACAGGAGCAGCATGTGTAGCTCCAACCATCATAAAGCTGAATCCAGCTGGAGCTGGTCCTTCTCTGGATGCCTCAGGAACCTCGCAGGGTCGGCCTTTGTCTACTGAAGCTGGCAAAATCTCCCGATGCCTCGGGATGGGTAGAGAAATACAGAACAGATGGGGAGAATTAGCGTAGTTGCCATTCGGTATAGGTGTACTGGAGTATGAGTACTGGGATGAGTTATGTGTATGCCAGATTAAAAAGATGCGTCTTGAGTCTACTTTTGAACTGAGAAACCGTGTCTGCTCCCCGAACACTGTCTGGAAGGCTATTCCAAAGCTTTGGAGCTAAATATGAAAAAGCCCTACCCCCTTTTGTAGATTTTGAAATTCTGGGAACTACCAGAAGTCCGGAGTTTTGTGATCTTAAGGCGCGTGGTGGATTGTAGCGTATCAGAAGACTGGTTAGGTATGTGGGAGCTAAACCATTTAAGGCCTTGTATGTAAGTAATACTATTTTGTAATTTATTCTAAACTGAACAGGTAGCCAGTGCAGGGATGATAATATTGGGGTTATATGATCATATTTTCTGGATCTAGTGAGAACCCTGGCAGCTGCATTTTGGATTAACTGAAGCTTGTTTATTGAGGATGCAGGACAACCACCTAGTAATGCATTACAATAGTCCAGTCTGGAGGTCATGAATGCATGAACTAGTTTTTCTGCATCAGATACGGATAAGATGTTCCTAAGTTTAGCAATATTTCGAAGATGGAAAAAGGCTGTTTTTGTGATATTTGAAATGTGATTTTCAAAAGACAAGTTACTGTCTAATATTACTCCCAGATCTTTTACTGCTGAGCTGGTAATAACAGTACATCCTTCTAAGCGCAAGCTGAATTGTGAAAGCTGTTGTGTGCTGGTTTTTGGGCCAATAAGTAATATCTCTGTCTTATCTGAATTTAATAAAAGAAAGTTATTGGTCATCCAATCTTTTATGTCCTGGACACACTCAGTTAATCTAGACAGCTTAGGTATTTCGTCTGGTTTAGTTGAGATATATAATTGGGTATCATCAGCATAACAATGGAAACTAATCCCATGTCTTCTAATGATGTTACCCAAGGGAAGCATGTATATTGAGAACAACAGAGGTCCTAAAACTGACCCTTGTGGGACCCCATATTTCACTGGCATTATACCAGACGGTTCTCCATTTAGATCTACAAAAAAAAAAAAAAACCAGAAGGGTTTCAACCAGAAATCCATAAAAGCACATTATATAAAGGTTATAAATTGAACTTCAGTGAGTAAAATAAGTATTTGCTTCCGTACAAACCAACAATACTTCTGGCTCCCACAGACTGGTCATGTGCTCATGTGTACACCGATTAATTTAAGAAGGCGCTCCTAACAACAACTCATTATGTGTATAAAAGACACCTGTCCACAGAGTCTCTGTCTTCCATTCAAACCTCAAGACCAAAGAGCTGTCAAAGGACGTCAGGGACATGACTGTAGACCTGCACGAGGCTGGAATGGGCTACAGCATCATCAGCTAGACGCTTGGTGAGAAGGAGACAACTGGAGGAGCGATTATTGTCAATTGGAAAAAATACCATGATGAGTAACCATCAGAGTAACCCTCAGAGTAACCATCAGAGTAACCCTCAGAGTAACCATCAGAGTAACCCTCGGAGTAACCATCAGAGTAACCCTCGGAGTAACCATCAGAGTAACCCTCAGAGTAACCCTCAGAGTAACCCTCAGAGTAACCATTAGAGTAACCCTCAGAGTAACCCTCAGAGTAACCATCAGAGTAACCCTCAGAGTAACCATCAGAGTAACCCTCAGAGTAACCATCAGAGTAACCCTCAGAGTAACCCTCAGAGTAACCCTCGGAGTAACCATCAGAGTAACCATCAGAGTAACCCTCAGAGTAACCATCAGAGTAACCATTAGAGTAACCCTCGGAGTAACCATCAGAGTAACCCTCGGAGTAACCCTCAGAGTAACCATCAGAGTAACCCTCAGAGTAACCCTCAGAGTAACCATCAGAGTAACCATCAGAGTAACCATTAGAGTAACCCTCAGAGTAACCATCAGAGTAACCCTCAGAGTAACCCTCAGAGTAACCATCAGAGTAACCCTCGGAGTAACCATCAGAGTAACCCTCGGAGTAACCCTCAGAGTAACCCTCAGAGTAACCATCAGAGTAACCCTCAGAGTAACCATCAGAGTAACCCTCAGAGTAACCATTAGAGTAACCCTCAGAGTAACCCTCAGAGTAACCCTCGGAGTAACCATCATAGTAACCATCAGAGTAACCATCAGAGTAATCCTCAGAGTAACCATCAGAGTAACCCTCGGAGTAACCATCATAGTAACCCTCAGAGTAACCATCAGAGTAACCCTCAGAGTAACCATCAGAGTAACCCTCGGAGTAACCCTCGGAGTAACCATCAGAGTAACCATCGGAGTAACCCTCAGAGTAACCATTAGAGTAACCATCAGAGTAGCTCTTCAGAGTAGCCCTTCAGAGTAACCATCAGAGTAACCCTCAGAGTAACCATTAGAGTAACCATTAGAGAAACCCTCAGAGTAACCATCAGAGTAACCATTAGAGTAACCATCAGAGTAACCATTAGAGTAACCATCGTCGCCCTCGGTCTGGAGCTCCATGTAAGATTTCACCACATGGGGTCGGGATGATCATGAGGAAAGTGAGGGATCAGTAGTTTGTTTGGAGGAAGAAAAATGCTGACTGTGACACTAAGAACAACGACCCTACAGTCACACACGGAGGTGGAAACATCAGGCTTTGGGGCTGTTTCTCTGCTAAAGGCCAATGGACGGAGCCAGATACTGTGAGATTTTGGATGAGAACCTCCTGAAGATGTGGACGGGTCTTTCAGCGTGGCAATGATCCAAAACATACCGCCAAGGAAACAAAGGAGTGTTTCAAGAAGAAGCACATTAAGGCCATGGAGTGGCCCAGCCGGCGTCTAGACCGTAATCCTATAGAACATTTATGGAGGGAGCTGAAACTTCCAGTTGCCAAGTGACCAAAATCCCTCCTGAGATGTGTGCAAACCTGGTAACCAACTACAACCATCCTCTGTGCTTCTCCACCAGGTACTAAGTCATGCTTACTCCTGAACAAATACTTGTTTTTCTCAATGAAATGCAGCTGAATTTGTAAACTTTTTAAAATAAATCTATGTTTAAAATGATCGACCCTTCATTTCAAATTTACAAAATCTGATTTCTCATGATAACGTTTCTAATTTCATCCCAAATCACAGAGATCACGCTGGAGTCTCACCGCACGGAGTGTAACGGACTGTGGATGGAAACGTCACCTTAGTGTTTAGGGACTGAGTGTGTGTGAAGTGTGTGTGGAGTGTGTGAGGTGTGTGTGGAGTGTGTGTGGAGTATGTGGAGTGTGTGTGGAGTGTGTGAGGAGTATGTGGAGTGTGTGAGGAGTGTGTGGAGTGTGTGGAGTGTGTGTGGAGTGTGTGAGGAGTGTGTGGAGTGTGTGTGGAGTGTGTGGAGTGTGTGTGGAGTGTGTGAGGAGTATGTGGAGTGTGTGAGGAGTGTGAGGAGTGTGTGGAGTGTGTGTGGAGTGTGTGAGGAGTGTGTGAGGAGTATGTGGAGTGTGTGAGGAGTGTGTGTGGAGTGTGTGAGGAGTGTGTGTGGAGTGTGTGAGGAGTGTGTGTGGAGTGTGTGTGGAGTGTGTGAGGAGTGTGTGGAGTGTGTGAGGAGTGTGTGGAGTGTGTGTGGAGTGTGTGAGGAGTGTGTGTGGAGTGGGTGAGGAGTGTGTGTGGAGTGTGTGAGGAGTGTGTGTGGAGTGTGTGAGGAGTGTGTGAGGAGTGTGTGAGGAGTGTGTGTGGAGTGTGTGTGGAGTGTGTGAGGAGTGTGTGTGGAGTGTGTGAGGAGTGTGTGGAGTGTGTGTGGAGTGTGTGAGGAGTATGTGGAGTGTGTGAGGAGTGTGTGGAGTGTGTGTGGAGTGTGTGAGGAGTGTGTGTGTGGAGTGTGTGTGGAGTGTGTGTGGAGTGTGTGTGGAGTGTGTGAGGAGTGTGTGTGGAGTGTGTGAGGAGTGTGTGTGGAGTGTGTGAGGAGTGTGTGTGGAGTGTGTGAGGAGTGTGTGTGGAGTGTGTGAGGAGTATGTGGAGTGTGTGAGGAGTGTGTGGAGTGTGTGTGGAGTGTGTGAGGAGTGTGTGTGGAGTGTGTGAGGAGTGTGTGTGGAGTGTGTGTGGAGTGTGTGAGGAGTGTGTGAGGAGTGTGTGGGGAGTGTGTGTGGAGTGTGTGAGGAGTGTGTGAGGTGTGTGTGGAGTGTGTGTGGAGTATGTGGAGTGTGTGTGGAGTGTGTGTGGAGTGTGTGAGGAGTGTGTGAGGAGTGTGTGAGGAGTGTGTGTGGAGTGTGTGTGGAGTGTGTGAGGAGTATGTGGAGTGTGTGAGGAGTGTGTGGAGTGTGTGTGGAGTGTGTGAGGAGTGTGTGTGTGGAGTGTGTGTGGAGTGTGTGAGGAGTGTGTGTGGAGTGTGTGTGGAGTGTGTGAGGAGTGTGTGTGGAGTGTGTGAGGAGTGTGTGTGGAGTGTGTGAGGAGTGTGTGTGGAGTGTGTGAGGAGTGTGTGTGGAGTGTGTGAGGAGTATGTGGAGTGTGTGAGGAGTGTGTGGAGTGTGTGTGGAGTGTGTGAGGAGTGTGTGTGGAGTGTGTGTGGAGTGTGTGTGGAGTGTGTGAGGAGTGTGTGGGGAGTGTGTGTGGAGTGTGTGAGGAGTGTGTGAGGTGTGTGTGGAGTGTGTGTGGAGTATGTGGAGTGTGTGTGGAGTGT
>CM060124.1:32071253-32073532 GCA_030522415.1 Channallabes apus | reverse complement strand
AAGCTGCCAGTATCATAAAGAAGCACAGACAAACAAACACACACACATACAAATACACACACTCACACACACACACACACACACACACGCACAAAGGGCTTTTCATCTCTCTGAGCTGAAATGCAGTGTGACGTGTGTTTTGTGTTGCTGAGGCTGCGGTAAAGCAGAAAAGCAGAGCGGGAATGAGATAAGTGATGCTTCACTCTTTGGCCACTTTGTCGTCCAGTGTCTCACACACACACACACACACACACACACACACACACACACACACAAACATTGTCACCCATCAGGACTGAACCACCGCCGCCACTCTGCTGAAAGATTCTCCTTTTATCCATCCCTCAAAAAAGAGCAGAAAGAAAGAAAGAGAGACAGACAGAGAGAGAGAGGGAGACAAAGAGAGAGAGACCTAGAGAGAGACTTAAAGAGAGAGAGAGACAGAGTGAGGTCCTCCTTTATTCCAGCTCTCTCTAATCCAATTACTCAGCTCTAAATTTGATTGGAGCTCTGAGAGTGCGCCATCAGCTGTCCATCATTAGTGTGTGCTGAAGGGGATCTGCCCCCCCCCCCCCCCCCCACACACACACACACACAATGACGCACAAGCTGAATGTAGAGCTGAGAATGAAGTAGAGATGTTGTACGTCTCTGTGCAGTACTGATGCTGCAGTGTGTTTAATGTCAAGTTTGATATTAATAGTGTGTAAAACGCAACAGTGAGACGTGTGGAGTTCCCCAAGTTCTCTCCTCACCATGTTCTCATCCTCACAGTCATCCTACAGATCATCACATCACGTTCAGGTCACCACGTCATCTTCCTCACGTCATCATCACGCCATCATCATCACACTATCACGTCATCTTCATCATCATGTCATCTTCATCGCATCTTTCTCATTCAGTCCATCGCAATGCCACCATCACATCATCTCAATCACATCAACATCACAACCTCATTGGCATCACACCATCATCATGTCAAATTATCATCATGTTATCATGACGTTGTCATCACTATAATTGGGTCATCATCATCATCATCATCATCATCATCACATAGTCTTGATTTGGTCATTCGATGCCGCTCTAACTTTCTAGATGCTGACCGTCAGGACGATTCTTTCGAAAACACTGATGAGTCATTTGCGAGTGATTCACTTTGCTTTTTTTTTTACAAATGTTGGTGAATCGTTTAAGGAGTCATTTACACACGTACATGATGGACCCAAGCAGTGATTCACCCGTGTACAGTTCAGTACGCAGTGACACCAAACAACGGTCCACCAGGACCTACATACAACATAAATGAACAGAAACTAACTAACTAATTACCCTAATTAGCTGTCTAGCTGAGACAAGACAGATTGACATGACAACATAAATTAACAACATAAATTAGCTAACTTAGAGACCTAATTATCTGGAATTAGCTATAAATATACAGTGGTGTGAATCGGTCCAGGAGCAACTGACAACCGATAGTGTTTAACTTGACTTATTTAAGTGAATCATTTGATGAATCATTTACAATTGTAAGTGTTGTAGGTTTTTGTAGGGAATCATTTAGAGATAAAAGAGAAACATTTAAGGAGTCACTGGTGATTATAAATCTGTAACAGTGAATCAGACTAAGTGATGAGTGATTTAGTAAAGAAGAGGACGCTGAGAGACCCGGGTCGGTCTGAGCGGCGAGCGAACCCCAGGCCGAGGACCTTCACCTGCTGCGGGGACTGAAGAGTGTGTGAGTGTGTGAGTGTGTGATGCAGAGGGAGCTCAGAGCCCCAGTGATGAGGTGTATTTATGGAGTAAACGCTGGTGAATGAGACGAAGGCAGATGGACTGCAGCTGAAGTGACGCGGCGTTCAGGGCCGCGCTACACGCTAACGACATTAAACACACACTCAGGACGAGTAAATGGGAATAGATGGACGTCCGTCACTCCTCCTCTTTTGTTTTGCTGTCTCTTCTTTGTTTGTGGTGACAATGGTGTGAACTGTGCACCTGATGTTCCTCTCTCTCTCTCTTTCTGTCTCTCTCTCTCTCTCTCCCTCTGTCTCTCTCTCTCTCTGTCTCTCTCTCTCTTTCTGTCTCTCTGTCTCTCTCTCTCTCCCTCTGTCTCTCTCTCTCTCTCTCTCTCTCTCTCTCTCTTTCTGTCTCTCTCTCTCTCTCTGTCTCTCTCTCTCTCCCTCTGTCTCTCTCTCTCTCTCTGTCTCTCTCTCTCTTTCTGTCTCTCTGTCTCTCTCTCTCTCTGTCTCTCTCTCTCTTTCTGTCTCTCT
>CM060124.1:32043753-32066253 GCA_030522415.1 Channallabes apus | reverse complement strand
TACACTGGAACATGTGAAGAAAGAATTTCACTCTGCTGTAACTCTGTGTAGGTGACAGATAAAGGAGACTGAGTGTGCATGAGTAGAGAAAGGCCGTGTGCACTATGTAGAAGAGGAAGTGTGCATTAGGTGAGAGAGAGAGAGTGTGTGTCTGTGTGTGTGTGTATGTATGTGTGTGTGTGTGTGTGTGTGTATGTGTGTGTGTGTGTGTGTGTGTGTGTGTGTGTGTGTGTGTGTGTGTGTGTGTGTGTATATGTGTGTGTGTGTATGTATGTATGTGTGTGTGTGTGTGTGTGTATGTGTGTGTGTGTGTGTGTGTATGTGTGTGTATGTATGTGTGTATGTGTATATGTGTGTATATGTGTGTGTCTATGTGTGTGTGTGTGTGTGTGTGTGTATAGGTGTGTATATCTGTGTGTATAGGTGTGTGTGTGTGTGTGTGTGTGTGTGTGTGTGTGTGTGTGTGTGTGTGTAGCAGTACGAGTGGTGAAGGAAGGTCTCCTCTGCAGTGCTGCTGCTGCTGTTTCTCCCTCCAGTCTGACTGACTCGTGTTTATTACTCAGTTTTCCCGCTGAGCTCGATATCACCGTCCACATTCTCCCTCTCAGTGTGTGTGAGATCAGACTCACAGTCTCAGCACACACTATCAGGGGCAGTGTCCCTGCTCAGTGTCTAATAACACACACACACACACACACACCACACACACACACACACAGAGGAGTGGACACTTCAAAGACAAACCTTCTATCAACAGAAATTAGTGTTGTGTGTTGTATCAGTGTGTGTAACACATGTTACTCTGATGACGGATCGTCGCCATGGCAACAGACGCCACAGCAATGAGTGACGTTATAACAAGAAACTGTGTTTTAAGGTTTCCTTTATTACACATTTATAACTAAAAGAAACAGCAGTGTGCTGTATTACTGCACTGTAAAAAAATTCTTGCTACTCCAACTAAAAAAATTCTAGTGACCTGTTGCACCTAAAATTTTTAGTTGGCTCAATTTAAGTTGTATAAACTATTTTGTTTTAATTTTTTTTTTAATTTTTTTTTTTTATAGAACTTTATTAATCCCAGAGGGAAATTGCTCAATTTTTGCTGTGCTGATTACCTCTAAATGTACACACAAATTGAAATAAAACATTCTGTCAACTAAATGTTCTATGCTGAATAAACATGCCTAGTTAGGCCAACAAGCAGTCTCAAATTGAAATATAATGTGTCAATTAAATGTTCCAAGTTGACTGAAAGGTATATTTTGAATTGGAAATTATGCTTGCATAATTATAAAATTAACATCTTAAAGTTTACTTGAGTAGGTTATTCACTGTGGCCACATTTCAAATAACATGACACATTCCTCTAAATTTTAATATTTTTTTAATGTAAACTTTAAACACCTGTTAAAGACTATCAACATTGATTAAGTGCAATCCAGCTACTCTTTCAACAAATAAACAACTGCTGCATTGTTATAACAAAATATGCAAATAACATTCCAAAATGCAAGAATGAAACTGTGCCCTTAACATTCATGTTACAAAGCTTACTAATATCACACTCAGTCAAAACAGTATACTGGATAAATAGACTTCTGCCTTGTAGAACAAAACATACTGATATTTCTCAGTAAAAACGTGCAGTGGCTTATTTGAAAATAATAAAATATTTGCTTTAACTCAGAAATGGTTTAAGATATAAAAAATAAGTAAATGTTGTGAAATAATTTTGCCAAGCTCCAAGATTGTTTGCAGATGCAGTAAGCACTGTTTCCCAGATATTCTCCCTAATACCTGAAATACAAAAAGAAAAATATATGAATAACTAATTAAGTAACCGTTTGTAGTTCAAAACCATTAAAAATCCTAGACAAAAAAATGTCCGTTTAGCCATTATAACCGTTTTCAGACACTATAAGGTTAATGAATGATGAAGTGAGAACATTAAGCTCCCTCAGTGGCCGTCTTTTTCAAATAGCCTTTGAAATTATCAGTCATTAAAATGAATAAAATGTATGTAACGTAATTAAACTTTAGCGGTTTCATAGATTAACATTAATATCAATGTACATACCATCTGAAAAAAAATGCGTTAGGAGCTGAAACGAGTGCATTGTCAGATAACTACTGTAACACTCCAAATTATATAAATAAACACTCGAAAATATAATGTTCTAAAGCTTGCTGCTGGATAATATATATGTTATAAAGCTCAAATTGCTGATTACTTTGCAGGACAGTTAGTTTCCATGAAGTACTCACCATTTCGGGAGGAAATAGCGGGAAGTTCGAAAATTCTGGAAGAACGCTTTTGCGCATGCGCAGAGGTCCCTCTTGTTCGTCCAACATAAAATTGTTTGTCTGCAGTTAAATGTTTCATGAACACAGTTTTACTCGTTGCCTTGATGAAACTTTCGTAGTTGAGTAATGAAATTTATACAATCATTGAGAAAACATATTGTTCTTTTTTGACACCAGCATTATATTAGCCCAACTTATATTTCTTTGTTCCAACAACTATTTTCAGGATTTATTTTTTACAGTGTGCATAGACTGAGCCTCTCTCTCTCACACACACACACACACACCACACACACACACACACACACACACACACTGACCACCCACACTCTGGGAACGTCTCAATCAGCAGCCAGGATCTGCAGTGTATTGTCTCAGTCTGTGCTGCTCAGACATCTTCCTGTATTGCATCACCTAGTGTGCACATGAGAAAGCAATGAGAGCAGACTGTGTGTGTGTGTGTGTGTGTGTGTGTGTGCGCGTGTGTGTGTGTGTGTGCCACCAGGTTCCTCCCCACACCAACAACACTTTGTAAGTTAAACAATCTCAGAGCACTCTGCCAGTCCACACTCACCGTCCACCTCCCTGTCCTCATCAGGTGTCTCACCTCATCATCAGGTCTCACACACACACACACAAACACACACACATCTGCAGAGTTCATGCGTTTGAGAGAGATTTGATCAGATCACTGTTTGTGCTGATGAGACTCAGGCGTTTGTTTTAATTGGTTTAATCTGCGGCTCCTGTATGCGATGCTGTTGACAATATCTTCAATGATCATATTTTCAGACAGTTTGTGTTTCCTCGAGGTGCAGCCGAGGGCACGGGATAAGAGGTGAACTGGTGGCCTGTCAGTGTGTGTGTGTGTGTGTGTGTGTGTGTGTGTGTGTGTGTGTGTGTGTGTGTGTCTCTGGCTCTCACAGCAGGAACTGGTGTCCTGTCAGAGCCTGATGAGGATGATGGACTTCCTCCTCCTGCTGCTTTTAGCTCCGTGCGTGTCTCAGTCACACAGTTAACCAGATCAGAGCTGATGTTCTGCAGCGCCGCGGCGTTACGACCCGATAACACCAGCGACATGAGCAGGAAGCTCAGGGTACTGTGTGTCACAATGATCTGGGAGAACGGCCTGGAGGTATGACACACACACACACACACACACACACACACACACACACATGACGCAGTGTATTAGAGAGAGAGGAGTACGGGAAGCGTGCTGTAATGCTGCTCTTAATCCGGTTAACTCCGTCTCTCTAAACTCTTTTAAAAGCCCTAAAGGAAGTCGGGTGGAGGGTAAAGACGAGGACGCGGAGCTCGTGAAGTTTCATCAATGTCGATTTCAGGACTGATAAACCCGATTTCCATCAGTCCCCTGTCCCCCTTCCTCAACGTCAGACTCGAGCACTAAATCAGCGCAGTGAGATAATCCGGCCCGGACTCCAGAACTCTCTGGACTTCATCATCCGGACCCGACATCAGGCGGAGCTTTCTGGAATCATTTAGCAATAAAATGTTCATTATTGTGCAGTTTAACGGAAATTATAATATTATAGCAAATAATTTCTCTCCTAAACATGCTCTATATTTAATAGTCACTGTAAATGTAAATGTCACTGTAAAAACTGTTCATAATTCTAACAGTAAAATACCGTATAAATGCTACAGAATAAAACCGTATTTCACAAAACTTGGGATAACCGTAGAATTTACAGTGAAAACCTGTAATTAGTTTTACAGAGTAAGACCTTAAATTTAACAGTTAAAAACATATTGTCATGCACACACAATCTGCGGCCGGCACTAGGACCCGGAAGTAAGACGGTCGCCTACCAGGAAGTATAAGAGGAGTAAACAAACGGTGGCTTACCGCTCAGTCATTGAGTTCGGCCCATGTCGGTTCACGTTGGCTTTCTTCAAACCGTGAGTACTCACTGTGTTTTGGTTGTTGCTACTTACCGTTGTGTGTGTATTTATAGGATAGGGTTAGATTTGTGTTTTTCCTTGCTCCTCTTTCGTGAGAGTCCTTAAACTAAATCGCGTGGTTATCCTGCCTACTCGCCGTTACTCCGCGTTTGGGTTTACCATCCATGCTACATTGGGCTAACCGCTAAAGCTACGTCTTTTGGTCACCCCAGGTTAGTTCATTTCTGACAGAATGACTGAGCATCAAGCGGTAAACCCAGCGGAGCATGCGCGCCTATGCGGCGTGGTAGATCAGCATGCCGTGCTCATTAACCAGCTAACCGCGGAGCTCGCTACTCTGCGCCAGGGTGTCCAAGACATCGCGGCCTTGCGCCGCGAGGTTGCGGAGTTCAGGCGGGAGAACGTGGATCTGCGGGCGGCCGTTGAGGGCGCGGCTAGCCGGCCTCCCGTCGCAGCGGCCACACCAACCCCCCCCCCCCCTACTGATGTTTTTCTTGCACTTCCATAAAAATGGAATGGCACGGACGGGAGATGTGATGTGTTTTTGACAGCGCTTGATCTGGTGTTCGAGTTCAATTCCATCAAGTACTCCACCGATCGGCTACGCATCGCTCTCCTGGTCTCGTTGCTAACAGGGCAGGCAGCTGAGTGGGCCATGGCAGTTCTTAAATCAGATTCTGATACCGCCCATTCTTACAACGAATTCACCCGCCAGCTCAGACTGACTTTCGAACATCCAGCGGGCGAGGTGGAGACCAACACTAAACTTTACCACCTGCGGCAGAGAGGATCGTCCGTGAGCCGGTATACAGTGGAATTCCGGACCCTCGCCGTGCAGACCAACTGGGGAGACGCCGCGCTCCGGACGTCCTTCTACGAGGGACTGGCTTCCCGCATCAAGGACGAGCTCGCCAGGCGAGAACTTCCCGCCACACTCGAGGGACTGATCCAACTTGCCCTGCGGATCGATCAGCGCCTTCTGTCTCGCCCAAAGCCAGCCCCGAGAACCCTGCCGCCTGCACCCGTCTTCACCTACACCACCCCACGACCATCAGCGACCTACACCACCACCAATACCGGAACTGTCGGATCTTCACCTCCTGCCGTGGTTGACACCGGAGCCGGGGAACCCATGCAATTAGGGTGCGCCTCCCTGACCATAGCCGAGCATGCACGCCGGTTTAGAGAGGGCCTGTGCACGTATTGTGGATCCGCAGAACATCACCGGGCGATCTGTCCACTGCGCCCAGGAAAAGCCCATCCCTGGTGAGTGGAGGGAGAGACTCACCGGGCCCCTCCTGATCTCCACCACTTCTGACGCTACCATCTCTTGCCTTACGGTTCAGGTATCCCTCCAGATTGGCCACAAACGAGTCCGAAGTACTGCGTTCATCGACTCCGGGATGAACCAGGGAGCCATTCATGATCTGGACGGATCATCAAAACCTCATCACCATCAGAAGTTTGAAACAGCTCAACCCCAGACAGGCGCGATGGGCATTGTTCTTCGAACACTATAACTTCCACCTTTCATACCGCCCGGGGTCGAAAAACACCAAGGCAGATGCTCTCTCGCGACAACTCGAGATGGAGCCACCCCGGGCGGATCCCGCGCCTGTCCTACCCTGCTCCAGAATCATCGCACCACTTCATCTGGATCTGGAAACAAGGGTCCGCCAGGCACAGACCTTAGAGACCGAGCCGGCAGGTGTGCTGCCTGGACGACTCTACGTGCCCAACGCCATGAAGTCCGAGGTTCTTCAGTGGGGTCATTCGTCCACCATCGGAGGACACCAAGGCACGCAGCGTACCCTCCGGTTCCTCCAACGGGACTTCTGGTGGCCATCAATGGCGAAGAACGTTAAAGAGTTCGTTCAGGCGTGCCCAGTGTGCGCCAGGGCCAAAAACCTCAATCAACCACCCTCAGGAGATCTTCAACCTCTCCCGGTTCCTCGTCGGCTCTGGACGCACATTGCCATCGACTTTGTCGTGGGCCTGCCGGCCTCAGAGGGAAAAGACACCATCATGACCATTATAGATCGGTTCTCTAAGGCCGTGCACTTGGTGGCCCTTGCCGGACTCCCGTCAGCCAAGGAAACAGCTGAGCTGATATTAGAGCACGTAGTCCGTCTGCATGGGTTCCCCAAGGACATCGTCTCGGACAGAGGGCCCCAGTTCACAGTCAGGTTCTGGAAAGCCTTCTGCCGTCTGATCAATTCAACCTGCAGTCTCTCATCGGGATACCACCCCCAGACTAACGGTCAGACGGAGCGGGCCAACCAACAACTGGAGCGCTACCTGAGATGCTTTATTGCCGATCATCAACGCTCCTGGGCTCGCTACCTCATCTGGGCAGAACTTTCCCACAACCTCCATGTCTCCTCAGCCACGAAGCTAAGCCCATTTGAGGTATGCCACGGCTTCCAACCTTCGATGTTTAACCACCAGGAACCGGAGGTTGATGTGCCGTCAGCCCAACAGTTGGTCCGCAGGTGTCGATGGCTGTGGACACAAGCCAACCGAGCCATTCAACAGGCCAACGCCCGCTACACCATTCAACATCATTGATTGTGATGTCCTAATATATTTGACAGAGATTTTGTGGGGGTGCAATCAGTGGCAGGGGGGCATTTTAGCGCATAACACCAACTTTACCGCGGTTCACCTCCATTGCTCAAATATCCCCCTCTTGGTCGGCGAGTGCGAGTGACGTCACTCCCCATACAATCCCGCCCCACAGTATAGACCCGCCCCTGACGCTGATTGACAGGTTTCTGTGTAACGTGTTGGAAATGCAATTGCAAATGGATTAGCGATTGCGTTTGAGTTTTGGCGGCTTGACGCGCGGCGCAGAGAAAGGAAAAAGCAAACGTGGTGATTGATTTTGATATTTAAATATGACAGGTTCATGACGTGTAAGACCTGGGAAATACAAATGCAAATGGACTTAGTTTTTTCATTTGAAATTTGGCAGTCAGTGTGCGCTCGCAAAGGCGAATCAGCAAACGGTAATGCAAAGTTTGCAATTGCATTTGAATTATGGCACACTTTGTGCGTCCACATATGGGAAACGCAATTGCATTTGAATATTGTCCGCGATGTCGCTCCATACTGTAAAAAATAAACTTTTAAATTTTATGGTAAAAAACTGGCAGCTGTGATTGACAGAAATTTACCATAAAAAATACGGTAGCAACGTTATTGGTTGTACGGGACTGAACTCATTATACTGTATATTTTACGGATATTAATAGTTTTTTCTACGGTTTATAGCCGTCTAATTTACATTAACCGAGGACTTCATATTAGTGAATGCTATTCCACCCTTTGATGACTGTGGCGAGGACAGCCGCTAGCACGCGCCACTTCACCCGCCGCCACCGCCGTACTTAGAGTGTCTGCCCAATAAAATGTCCACCCTGACATATGTATATTTGATTTTGAGAATTTAAATATTGTTTTTCTGTCTTTATTAAAGAATACATGGGGCCGTGCTGATGTCCGAGTCTTGAATAACTTTTGATGGGTTTTGATGATTTGATTTAGGTTTGTATTCATCAATTAGTATAAAAGTTCAATTCAATTTTCAATTCAATTCAGTTTTATTTGTATAGCGCTTTTAACAATTGACATTGTCATTGTGAAAAGTCCTCTTAATAGTTTATTAACAGTAAAATCCGAATGCTTAGCAATGTAACTTCTATCTCTTTTAGCTCCAGCTAGTTGGATAAAATGATGCTTTCACAGAATTGCTGAATGAATTCACTGTGTTTATTCATAATTAAACAAATAGTCCAACAACAACGACAGCAATTGTGTAGCCAGCATGGTAGTGTAGCGGTTAGTACTGTCGCCTTCCACCACCAGGGTCCGGGTTCGATTCCCGTCTCTGTGTGCATGGAGTTTGTATGTTCTCCCCGTGCTTGGTGGGTTTCCTCCAGGTACTAGTCACCCCCCCCCCAGTATACAGGATAAAGTTGTATAGATGTTGGGTGAGAGTGTGTGAGTACTGAGCTGTAAACAAGATGGAAATAAACCGTTATTGTTACAACATAAATCTTTAAATTTTACAGTTCTGAGCTGTAAAAAACATGGTTATGATCCGTATTTGTTACAATGTAAACCCTGGCGGGAATAAACTGTTTTTATAACAACATAAACATGTTAATTAGACAGTTATAAACCGTAAAAAAAAAACAATTAAAATCTGTAAAAAAAAATACGGTAAACTTCTGACAACCACAGCTGCCGGTTTTTACCGTAAAATGTACTATTTATTTTTTACAGTGTTTATTCCTCCTCACAATCACGTGAGACTCAGTGATGATGTCATGACATGAGAATTCACACAACATTTGTTAGACAGTTATATGGAAACATGGCCCATTCTCTCTCTGTCTGTCTCTCTCTCTCTGTGTCTCTCTCTCTGTCTCTCTCTCTGTCTCTCTCTCTCTGTCTCTCTCTGTCTCTCTCTGTCTGTCTCTCTCTCTGTGTCTCTCTCTCTGTGTCTCTCTCTGTCTCTCTCTCTGTCTCTCTCTGTCTCTCTCTCTGTGTCTCTCTCTCTGTGTCTCTCTCTGTGGTGTGTGTTATCAGTGACTTTGGGACGTGAGGATCTGGGACAGAGACGCTGATCCGCTCCCCTCCAGCTCGGAGCCGTTGGAGGTGATAAGGACAGAGACACGGCTATCTGAGCTCACAGAGTCACAGGACGTCTCACTGCAACATGGCGCAGAGACAGACAGACAGACAGACAGACAGACAGACAGAGAGACAGACAGACAACAGAGAGACAGACAGACAGACAGAGAGACAGACAGACAACAGAGAGGCAGAGAGACGACAGACAGACAGACAGACAGACAACAGAGAGGCAGAGAGACGACAGACAGGCAGACGGACAGACAGGCAGACAGACAGACAGACAGACAGGCGTTGTTGTTCAGCTTCTTGTGTTATTTGGGTTTCATGAGCAAATGTAACATTACAATCAGAAAGTCCGAGCGCACCAGCGTGAGCTGTTCTTATTCCATCAGCTACGAAACACAAATCTAATTTCAGTCAAATTTTATTTTTCAAATCAAACTCATGTCATGTTCACTAACGCTGTAAACCTCCATTAAAGCAGTAATTCAGCCAGAAATAAAACCTCCACAGACCCTTAACCTCAAACACAGACCGTCCACCAGCCTCCAGTTTAGAATGAGGCACTAAGTGTGTGTGTGTGTGTGTGTGTGTGTGTGTGTGTGTGTTTCAGATTACTGAAGTGGTCTCTGACTGTTTAAATGAGAATAAAATATACAGTTCACATTGATTTCTAGATTATTTGTATTTTTATTTCTGCTCTCTCATGTGGCGCGATATTAAACCGGGGTCTCCAGTTCAGTGTCCTGTCCGAGGGAGGGTACTCGAGGTCTGTGTGTGTGTGTGTGTGTGTGTGTGTGTGTAAGCTCCTGCGGGGTTTCTCCCTCACAGCGGTTGAACATTAGCACTTCCCTTCCTCCTGCACGCTTTACTCACCCTGACGTATAGACACACATCAATACGCTGCGCACTGAAGAAAAGTTACACGCTGCAGCTTTTCTGTAATGGGTGTCCCTGGTGTGGAAGGGACCGAGAGGACAGAGACCGGACAAGGACGATGAGGTTGTGCTTTAGCGCCTGTAGCAGGTTGCTAATGCAGCGGCGGTGTTTTACACCTCGACACGTCTTCAGGGAGAGCAGAGCGCCTCGGTGCTAACCTGTGGTGGTAATGGACCATGAGGGGTGGAGGGGTGGGGCCGTGGGCGCGTGGGGGGGGGGGGGGGTGTTGCAGGGCACAGGGCTCTCGTCCTGCTGCGCTAGATGAAAGCTCCCAAAGGTCGCCATCCTCGCTCCAACTAATTTGAGAGGGATTTTCCGCACCAGCGGAGGCACGAGGAAGCGCTTCTGCCCCATTTTACCCCCCCCCCCCCCCCAACCCTCCCCCCCCCCCTCCGTCTGTCCCAGCAGGCCTTCCTCTCTCACTATCACTCGCTAATCAGGAGGATTTCCAGCACAGATATCAGGACAAACTCAGTAATGATGGAGGGTCTCAGATCACACACTCCGGGTTTCCACAGACCTCCGGACGCCGGGTTGTGGTTTTACTGCAGTGTGTTCAGTGTGTAATGTGGTTTAGGAGATTAGTGTGTGATTTGGGACGAGGCCAGGGATGTGACAGTGACTGTAAAATACTAATCGACGATCCCTGAATTAACCTACAATTAATCAGTACGTTCTTCTCAGTGGTGTAGATGGAGCAGAAGATCAGTACGTTCTTCTCAGTGGTGTAGATGGAGCAGAAGATCAGTACGTTCTTCTCGGTGGTGTAGATGGAGCAGAAGATCAGTACGTTCTTCTCGGTGGTGTAGATGGAGCAGAAGATCAGTATGTTCTACTCAGTGGTGTAGATGGAGCAGAAGATCAGTACGTTCTTCTCTGTGGTGTAGATGGAGCAGAAGATCAGTACGTTCTTCTCGGTGGTGTAGATGGAGCAGAAGATCAGTACGTTCTTCTCAGTGGTGTAGATGGAGCAGAAGATCAGTACGTTCTTCTCTGTGGTGTAGATGGAGCAGAAGATCAGTACGTTCTTCTCGGTGGTGTAGATGGAGCAGAAGATCAGTACGTTCTTCTCTGTGGTGTAGATGGAGCAGAAGATCAGTACGTTCTTCTCTGTGGTGTAGATGGAGCAGAAGATCAGTACGTTCTACTCAGTGGTGTAGATGGAGCAGAAGATCAGTACGTTCTTCTCTGTGGTGTAGATGGAGCAGAAGATCAGTACGTTCTACTCAGTGGTGTAGATGGAGAAGAAGATCAGTATGTTCTACTCAGTGGTGTAGATGGAGAAGAAGATCAGTACGTTCTTCTCGGTGGTGTAGATGGAGAAGAAGATCAGTACGTTCTTCTCAGTGGTGTAGATGGAGAAGAAGATCAGTACGTTCTTCTCGGTGGTGTAGATGGAGAAGAAGATCAGTACGTTCTTCTCGGTGGTGTAGATGGAGAAGAAGATCAGTACGTTCTTCTCAGTGGTGTAGATGGAGAAGAAGATCAGTACGTTCTTCTCGGTGGTGTAGATGGAGAAGAAGATCAGTACGTTCTTCTCGGTGGTGTAGATGGAGAAGAAGATCAGTACGTTCTTCTCAGTGGTGTAGATGGAGAAGAAGATCAGTACGTTCTTCTCGGTGGTGTAGATGGGTCCTGAGCTGATGGGAGTGGGAATCTGTCAGAGTGCTAAGGTCAGAGTGATAAAGTTGGCGTGAGTTTCTGCTGTGGCTGAGGAGGCAAGAGAGACAAGACACGCCCCTGAGACTGTAACTCTATCAGATTCCTCCTGAAGCAACATGGCCGCTCATCCACCAAGCCTTTAGCACCGAGGCCCTCTCGTTAAAACACCACACTGATAGCAGGGAGAAACCAGTCCCTCAGCTGTGGCGTCTGTCTGTCTGTCTATCTGTCTGCCTGTATGCCTGTCTGTCTCTCTGCCTGTATGCCTGTCTGTCTCTCTGCCTGTATGCCTGTCTGTCTCTCTGCCTGTCTGTCTGTCTGCCTGCCTGTTCTGATCGTGTTAATACAGCCTTTAAACCATGATGCATATATTTAAACAGGAGGAGAGAGAGCGACAGACACTGAGACCCAGAGAGACAGATTAAAAGACAACGATTGGGACAGAAAGAGAGACAGAGAGAAGGAGGGATATAGACAGAGAGAGAGACAGACAGACAGATCTGTGATGAGGACGTTTGAAGGTTGGCACACAGTTCAGTGAGTGCAGAATACTAGAGTGAGAGAGTGAGAGCCAGGCCATGCCAATGCTGTTATCAGACACACACACACACACACACACACACACACACACACAAAGAGCTGCTAGGTCCATGTGAGGCCAATGGAAAGCCTGGGGAAAGGTCAAAGGTCAGCAATCAGCGCAGCCCAAAGCTATGCATCAGCATGAAGATGGAACACAAGCTTCACTTCAACACACTCTGACACTCTCACACACTCTTCTTTCTAACACTCTCACTCTCTCACTTCTTCATGCTCCCACACTCTCACTCTCTCACGCGATCACACACCCTAGCTTTTGCTGCTCTCTCAGACACAACGTAAAAATAAAATAGAGAACTGCTGCACTGTCAGTCAATGACTTATGAACATTCGAGTTACATTCCTGCAGATACGAATGGACCGCGGGGCTACGAACATTTGTAGATGTGAACAAATCATGATACAAGTATAGCTCACATGTAGTGCAGAAAATAGACACTGCAGTCACCAGATACCAATATTTACAATTATATACAATATTCTCAGTGTGTAGGTGAATGTATAAAATATCTAAAGTCTGGTAAATATTGTATGTGTGTGTGTGTGTCTGTGTGTGTGGGAGACATGAGTCACCAGTGTCAGTGAATCAGTCTGGGAGCATGATGATAGAAAATGTCTGTCCTGTAAAGCTGTCCTCATGGTGAATAGTCCTAATTTCAGAAACAGAGTTCACAGTCCAATACAGTGGAAAACAGCTCTGAGACAAAATGGCAGCCGTTCAAGACGCTATGTAGTGCTGTTCTCCCCTGATGTCTTCCCGGGTTCCCTTTAAACAAGGTCAGCTGCGCCAGCGGGATTTCCTGTAATTTGGAGGCGCAGTCTTGCGAGAGTATAATGCAGAACCAAAACACCAAACCTGTATTTTATTTTATTTATTTATTATTTTTTACCTGCTGTACATTGTATATTTCTGTCAAGGGTGTATAAGGGCCTCCGAGTGGCGAAGTGGTAAAGTGCTCGCCCTATCATTCGAGTGTGATGCTGTAACCTCTCGCAGCAGGAGATCTAGAGAGAGCTGATTGGCCAAGCTCTCTCAGAGGGGAGGGAAGAGAGGTACTTCACTGGCCACTTTACAAGGAGCATTTGTATATGTGTTCACTGGTTCATTGGACTTTATCCAATCAGCCAATCACATGTCAGCTACACACTGCACATGTAAATGCAGAAACAGTTAACGGTCACCAGAATGAAGAACACATCTCCATGAGCTCAGAGATTTAACCTAGTCGTGGCTGCTGGTGCCAGATGTTAGATTTTTCAGAACCTGCAGGAATCACACACTGCACCTGAGGAAGAGCACACAAACACCACACAGTGACCGAAGGTTTTAGTTATTTATATGAATTCTATAACAGGCTTAATAAAGCTAACGGCAGTGACCTGGTGAAGCCTCATAGAAAACATCTGGACAGGCCATGCTAGGCTATAATGAAACCTGTTTGTGATATGAATTCAGGTGTGGCCTTGAGATTTCATGACCACTTCTGAATCACAGGTGTAGACTATAAACCTCTCCTGTACAGTAAAGTGTGTGTCCCTGTGAGGGACGGAGATGAGGGAAGGGATCGTGAGGGGCCGGGGAAGTGCACACTCTGCTGAATGTGAACTTAACCTCACCGTGCCCTGGGACAGACGGGACAATTAGCACCGGGATCAGCATCAAAAAGAGCAGCGCAGCGTGAAGTCTGTAATTAGTCATATGAACGGAGGGGGGGGGGGGATTCAGATTCTTACACCAAACTCTGATTTCCAGGTTGTGCGTGTGTGTGTGTGTGTGCGTGTGTGTATGTGTGTGTGTGTCAAGATTATAAGACCTATTTTACATTTAGACCTATCAACTGTTCAAAAAAGAAAACAATAACAACATATCCAACAGAAAAACTGACGCTATGGGAGTGATTGTGGTCTGTGGGTGTGGTTACAGGGTTAGGGTTAGGGTTAGGGTTAGTGCGAGATTGTAGCGCCCAAAGACATGCCACATTTTTTATTTAATGTTTACGTGGAGAGGGTGAAGCTGTCATTACTGATGTGCTCATTAAACCTCCCAGGTCTGCCACATGGTTAGATCCCTCACGGAGAAACTCATTAACACTCAGTGTTGTGTCATGTTGTTGCTCTTGTTTGCACTTTTGCACTTAATGTTGTCTTTTTGTCTTTTGTATACAGTATAGTTCTTAGATAGATTTGTTCATTTGACTTATGTTGTATGTAGCACCTTGGTCCTGGAGGAAAGTTGTCTGGTGTCACTGTGTACTGAACTGTATATGGGTGAAGTGACTATAAAGGCCTAGTGTAATGGACACTCCCATGCGGTGCGCGGCCTTTATTACAGACCTGTGCAGTGCCAGGTGATCCATAAGTACCTGTAAACAGCTCGTGTATAGCCAGTATGCAGCAGGTGTAAAGTGTGTGACATCATGGATTCAGCTGAACAGGAACCATGAAAACAAAAATTAATTCAGGACAATTTACATTTTACATTGAGAAACTCGAGAGAAAAACTCTTATCTTTAACATGTCCATCCTGCACCCTGACCAGAGCTGTGTGTGTGTGTGTGTGTGTGTGTGTGTGTGTGCATGTGTATGTGTGTGTGCCTGCAGGTCTCAGGTGCGTGCATGTGTCCAGGTGCGTGCATGTGTCCAGGTGTGTGTGTGTGTTGCTGCAGCAGTGTGAGCTGGAGATCCCCAGCGTGTGAATGATCATGGGGAGAGGAGTGAGGCTGAGTGGGAAAGCTTTTAGCACATTATCCGCTGCCAATTGCTCCGTAATCTAATCTCAGGCCACCCCGAGCTCCTGAGGATCTCTTATACACACACACACACACACACTGACTTTGACCACCTAAAGGTGATTCATCAACTTGTAAATATACACCACTCAGCGCTTTTTATTTATTCTTATTCATATAAAGACAAACATGCCAAAATCTACATGCTGATATTATTATTATTGTTGTTGTTGTTGTTGTTGTTGTTATTGTTTTTGTTTTTGCTGTTCTGTTTTTTTTTCTTTAGCTTATTAAATCAAGAGAGAGAACTCTCACACAGAAACAATATTATTATTGTTTTTATTTATAATTATAACAATACTTAAGCAATTTCCCTTTGGGATTAATAAAGTTCTTTGAATCTTATTATTATTATTATTATAATTATTATTATTATTGTTGTTGTTGTTGTTGTTGTTGTTGTTCTTCTTCTTCTTCTTCTTGCTGTCGTTGTGTATTTTTAAAACAATGCCTCAAATTAATGTTATTTATTTTGCTTACTAAATCAAGAGAGAAAAGAGAAACTCTGCCCGACACTCAGCACACATAATAATAATAATAATAAATTATTATTATTATTATCATTATTGTTGTTGTTGTTGTTGTTGTTGTTATTATAGCAATAGGATATTTTCAGTGTTTTTGAATGAATAATGAATTATTCGATCGGGTTTAGAATTAAACATAATCTATAATGAATAAAACAATGGCGCGATATTTAGTCTTTCTGATATGATATATACTTATGTATTTTCTCTCCTGTGCATGAAGATGCTCTTTGCTGTGTGTGTGTGTGTGTGTGAGAGAGACGCTGGAGTGTAACTGCGAAAATAAAATAAAAACAGGAATAAAAATGTTCACACTGCAGTCTGACGAGTTTAATCTGATCGAAATCAGTCGGATTTAATTCGGATTGTTAAACTCACAGGAATGAACTGACCAATACAGATTCCATTCGATTCTTTCATGTCACAGCTTTATGTCATTGTTTGTTGTCAAATGTTTTAGTATATGTAGGATATTAAGACAGTAAAGAAATAATAATAATAATAATAATAATAATAATAATAATAATAATAATAATAAGTGTAGACAGGTTATGAAGTGCTTATGAATGTCGTGTTATTAACGGGGTTTTTTTCCTTCAGTTGTCGCAGAAGAGAAAAAGTGGGTGTTGTCTTTAAAGTCGTGACGTGGGGCTGCGCAGGGCTCTGATTGGTGGAAGTCATTTGTGAAGTTACGGAGACCGAGTGAAAGTGCAGGTCAGTTTGATGCACAGAGTCAGAGGAGGAGAAGACAAGAAGAAAACGCGGAGAAAATGAGGCGGAGCCGCAAATAGCCGCCGACACACACACACACACACACACACACACACACAGGAGAACATCTACCATTACATTGTCACTTCTACCAGATCCAGCAGCTCTAACACACCCTGCAGGGGTTCTGGTGCTGATTTATGTGTTAGTTTGGGGGATTGTGCAGGAGGAGTCTCCAGTCGGAGCTCCTGCGCTGGGTTTAGAACTTCCTCCCAGCTTCTTCTCTGGACACAGACTCTGCTGTTTGTGCTGATTGTCTGAGGCACAGGGTCTCTGTGTGTGTGTGTGTGTGTGTGTGTGTGTGTGTGTGTGTGTGTGTGTGTGTGTGTGTGTGTGTGTGTGTGTGTGTGTGTGTGTGTGTGACTGAGTGAAGTTCCTGAGATGGAGTTCAGTCCGTGTCCGAAGCCGCAGCTCTCCTCCAGAGCCAACGCGTTCTCCATCGCGGCCCTCATCTCCAGCAGCTCGGCCAAGGACAAGGACAGCGAGGAGAACACCATCAAACCCCTGGGTAAGAGCCTGGAACTCTTCCATCATCATCTTCATCATCATCATCATGTGTGATGTTCCTTTGGTTAGATTTTTAAATATTTAAAGCATATTTCCTCAATTCTCCGTCAACTCCAGTGATGTACAGTAAGTGGACTTAATAGTCACCTAGTGAGCATGTAGGGATCTGTCTCATGCCGTCACGCAGTCTGGATAAGAGAGTCTGCTGAATGCATGAACATAAAGTTCTTTATACAGATAAACACGCGCGCGCTAAAGGTACTAAACCCGAGCCTGTGGTTCCGCTTCAGTGACAGTCCTGTCTAGACCCTTCATGTCTCACTCACAGCTTTAATTCAACTTTTATTCTCCTTTAAACTCGTATCACAATCAGGGATCTGATCTGATCATCATAACTGATAAACATTTTCTCACACGTTTCATACTCATTTTCATAATTTCATTTTGATTATGTAAAGCTGCTTTGCGACAACTTTTAAAAGCACTATAGAAATAAAATAGATTTAAATAGAATAATAACCCAGAATAAACCTCAAATAATTGATATTAAACAATAAATACAAACGATATGTCTTCTGTCTGTAAGAGCACGGGTCATGTTTCATTCCCACACTAGAATCAATACAATCTGCAAACTTTTCCTCTCAGGAAATTAAAATAAAATGTTTATTCCTCTACAGTCTTACAAGAGATCTAAATCTACAGAGAGCAGAACAGGTTCTAGAGCTGAGAGAACCCGTGTTTATTCCCTGCAGAACCTCCTGAGTGATGATGATCTTTAATCAGGAGTTTGTTTCTGAAGTGTCTCTCAGCATAAAGCAGCAGTTACACACCAGTGTGTAGGAGTTTAATCCGCACTCAGAGCGTTCTTACATATTATATAATCAACCCGGTTATTTATAGCATCGCTATCAGGAACCACCAGGAACCACAGGGAACCTTTTCTACAGCTTAGGAACCGTATAAACCTGTAAATAAAACCGTATAAACCTGTAAACAAAACCGTATAAACCTGTAAACAAAACCGTATAAACCTGTAAACAAAACCGTATAAACCTGTAAATAAAACCGTTTAAACCTGTAAATAAAACCGTTTAAACCTGTAAATAAAACCGTTTAAACCTGTAAAAGTTCTTTAATTCTTGTGTCTGGATAATTTATGGATTTATATTTGCAATTGTTATAAATCAGTGAGATGATTATTGTTGCGGATTTCGCGCTGCTTCTCCAAGATTTATAAGATTTACATATACACTATTATAATAAAATATTAAACATTCAGAGACGGATTTATAATCACAATGACGGAGGAATAATAACTCAACTCTGTGTGTGTGTGTGTGTGTGTGTGTGTGTGTGTTGTGGAAACTGAGTTAATCGCGGCATTAGTCTCCGGATTGTGAGTTTAATCTGTTAAACACATAATGTAAAAAAAAAAAAAAACATTAAACAAACAGTGTGATGTGGGCGTCGAACCTCACCCATACTGTAGTGCTGGTTTTGTGTCCATGTCCTTGGCCTGCTCCTCGCTCCTAAACCCAGCGCGGGAGATTTTATTCCCAATTTAAAAAAATTAGAGGCAAAAACACACAAACCACCTAATTTCAGTACAATGTTAAAATTATTTATCAATTATAATAAAACATGTGATGTTAATCCTACGCGGGTTTTATTTCCTTTCACTGCTTACAGTTAGGAGTTTAATTCTTACTGTAATCAGTTATAACATTTAAATTATAAACAACTTATTGCTTCAAATGTATACATTCAACAGCTAAACAACGATGATAATAATAATAATAATAATAATAATAATAACATGCTTATTGTACAGATGTTTTTATTTATTTTTTTATAATAAACTCTACCGGAAAATGGTAAAATATTGTAACATAAATTTCGTTTATAATTATTTATTTTTAGATTTTTACAGGCATCAAAAATCCTTTTTATATTTTTTGCAGGCGACTGTAGTATAAATGTGGCAGATTCTTGTGCGTGCAAAGATCATCTTTATAAACACTGACTTAAGTGATTATTCTTTATCTCACACCGCTTTAATTAAACAGAGAGTCGGTGATTTGAAATCGGACTGATTACAGCAATTATGAATGAAAGGACACTGAGAGCTGATTATTTCAGAATAAAACTCATGTTCCTGCGACACAACCGGGGCAAAAGGACAGAATTACAGCGCGGATTGCCCCCCCTCTCCTCCCCCCCAACACACAGATCTCACACACAACACACTCTGGTGAAGTTTAAAGTGGTCAGGGTTTTATGGTGAAGATAATTAAAATCGCTCTATAATTAAAATTAATCGAAAAAGAAAGGGTGTGATGATAATAATAATAATAATAATAATAATAATAATAATAATAATTCTATGCAGACAATGAAGATAATGAATAATGAACACATGATTGATGCTCAGTAAATGAAAGGAAACCGCAATCCTTCTTCAGCAGTTTCCTCTCTGATCATTAAATACGGAATAGAAATAAAAATATGTATATATAATAGAATAGAAATATGAAATATTCTCTTTATATGATAAAACTACACAAAATGCAATGCAATTTATTTTTCTTTGATATTATGAATACTTATAACATTACATATAATACAACAACAGCAATAATAATAATAATAATAATTAATAATAATAATAATATATTATTAGTAGTAGTAGTATAGAATTGCAGGAGAAATTTAGAGTTTTGCTAATTTGTTTTGTCAAGTTACAGAAATTCTGATAAATAATTTTGTTTTATTTAGAGAGAGAGACTTTAGTTGTTGTTTATTATATTATAAATGATGAAGCAGCGCACAGATCTGATCTAATCCGAGTTTTACAGAACTCAGACATTTAGAGCACTGCATCTTCACACAGTATTTCACTTCACACACACACACACACACACACACACACCGTCCTAATGCTTTACTTGTAGTATTGATTTCCTGAACGCGGAATCGGTCTCGTTGTTGTTGTTGTTCTTTTAAATAAAATTATTCTCTAATACAACATTTTTATCTTTCCAAAGGCCGCGAGCTGGAAATAAAATGAACACACGTGTGTACGTTTAATCAGATTCTAAAGTTTAGTCCTTTGGATAATAATAATAAGAATAAGAATAATAAGATTATATTTATTATTATTAATAATAATAATAAGATTATATTTAATAATAATAAGATTATATTTATTAATAATAATAATAATAATAATAATAATAATAATATTCAGAAATAGCTTTATTGCCAAGTCTGGACATAAAATAAATTAGTTTTGGTGTCAGAAGCTTCCAGAGACGATAACAAACATACACAACACAAAATAAATAAATAAAAATGGTGATGATGATGATGATGATGATTATTGTTGTTATAATTATTAGCTGAAAGTCTTTGATTGTCTGATTAAAATGTGACACTTGATTTTGAAATTAGATGTTAAATCACTTGCGGTTTTCAGAATGATTTTTTTTATTATATAAATTTACTTTTTCTTTTTATGCCTCAGTTCGTCATATTCAGCCATTTTTGCTGTGTGTGTGTGTGTGTGTGTGTGTGTTTTGTTCCCGACTCCAGAGCAATTCGTGGAGAAATCTCGCTGTGTGGGCGGAGCTGCGGCTGTGGGCGGGGCTGTGGGCGGGGCTGTGGAGGTGGAGGTGGAGGTGAGCACGGAGCCGCTGATCCCCTGCAGTCCTGCGGTTCCCAGTGAACACATGGCCAACATCAGTTGCAGCCTCGAGACCAAAGAGCTGTGGGACAAATTCCACGACCTCGGGACCGAGATGATTATCACCAAGTCGGGCAGGTGTGACGTCATACACGAGACGCGGTTTCAGAAGGATATTTTGATTGAATATTAATAAATGTTAAATGAACAGCAGATGCAAGTCAGATTTCTGATCTATTTAGAGTTTATCTGAGAGATCATAAATCAGATCATAATATAATAAAATATAATATAATATAATATAATATAATATAATGTGTGAGATTTATTTAGAACAGGTCTAATATATTTTTCTAACCATACAGAATGATCATAAAGACTTTCCTCTGATTTCAAAGATATATTAAACATAACCTGTACAAACATACAAATTATATTTTACAAAAATTATATTAATACCAAAACATATGTTTTTTGCATTAATTGTTCATAACCAAGGAAAGACATTCTGCTCACAGTGTGTAAATCTGTGTAAGTTATATATAAATATATAAATGTATGAAAAATAATTTTAAAAATCTTACTTCAGTGAGTCAAATTCAAAACATTTAAAACTGATTTAAAAAGGTGTTTTTTACTATTTTTGGTCTATTCGTTTGTATAACAAATGTGTGTGTGTGTGTGTGTGTGTGTGCAGGAGGATGTTCCCCACTATCCGTGTGTCCTTCTCCGGAGTGGACCCGGACTCGAAGTACATCGTGCTGATGGACATTGTCCCTGTGGACAATAAGAGATACCGCTACGCCTATCACCGCTCATCATGGCTGGTGGCGGGAAAAGCCGACCCTCCCTTACCTGCCAGGTGAGATCACACAATACACAACACACAGCACACAACACACAACACACGCACACACAACACACAATCACAGCACACAACACACAACACACAGCACACGCACACAACACACAACACACAACACACAACACACAACACACATGACTTTCATATACAGACACAAAGTCGAGCCTAGACTTGGCCTTGAATACACACAGCTAGCCTGGACTGAGTGGTAGTGTTGTAGTGTAGTTACTCCTATACAATAATTACAGTATTGGTGTGTGTGTGTGTGTGTGTACAGGCTGTACGTCCATCCTGACTCACCGTTCAGCGGAGAGCAGCTGCTCAAACAGATGGTGTCCTTCGAGAAAGTCAAACTCACCAACAATGAACTGGACCAACATGGACACGTACGAGTCTCCTTCCTCCTCCTGTACCGCGCGTCACACACCTCAGCCTGAGACTCGAATACTACACTACTGAATAACTCGCGTACACACACACACACAACTCCAAACTCACCTTCACACACACTTCAGTGGCGTTTATTAACAACACACACTTCAGAGTTTATCCAACTGTCTGTCATTCAGCTCTGTCATATTTCTCTGACTATTAAAAACAACAGATAAAATTATAAACTTTTTAAAGCTAATATATAGAATAGAAAATATACAGATGGAACCAAACCAAAAAGACAAAATACATAAATAATAAATATACAGTAATGTTGGATTGAGAGTAAAATAATACAGAAATAAAGTGAAGTATGAATTTATTATAAAGTTAAAATGATGAAATGTGGGTCTAACTAAAGGAATGATTATTAACACCATGCAGATAAAATACAGCGAATTAAATCCACACAATTTAACAATTATATTTATATAATATAAAAAACATAACACAGTCAGGGTTAATACAGACATATATGGTGTGGTTTCACTGATTTCTCTCAGCCTGTGCTATGTATATTAACTGTGTGTGTGTGTGTGTGTGTGTGTGTGTACAGATCATTCTAAACTCAATGCATAAATATCAGCCTCGTGTTCACATCATTAAGAAGAAGGAACACACGGCGTCGCTGCTAAACCTCAAGTCTGAGGAGTTTCGCACCTTCATCTTCCCTGAGACCGTCTTCACCGCCGTCACTGCGTACCAGAACCAACTGGTGTGTCTCGCACACACACACACACACACACACACTTACTTCTTCACTTACCACCTCAGTTTAATTCAGTCTCGGTCTGCATGTAGACAGAATGTTCTGTAAGGGGTTCGAAGCCTCCTGAGAGGTTCTAGTGA
>CM060124.1:32023753-32038753 GCA_030522415.1 Channallabes apus | reverse complement strand
TTTTTCCTTGAGGACGTTCTAACCTGTAAATAAACAGTGAGGCGCTGATTCATGACTCACTAAAGTCACATCCATGCACATTTATTAACCAGCGCTAACCAAATTACTCTGTGTGTGTGTGTGTGTGTGTGTGTGTGTGAGTGTGTGTGAGTGTGTGTGTGTGTGTGTGTGAGTGTGTGTGTGTGTGTGTGTGTGTGAGTGAGTGTGTGTGTGTGTGTGTGTGTGTGTGTGTGAGTGTGTGTGTGTGTGTGTGTGTGTGAGTGTGTGTGTGTGTGTGTGTGTGTGTGTGTGTGTGTGTGTGTGTGTGTGTGAGTGTGTGTGTGTGAGTGTGTGTGTGTGTGTGTGTGAGTGTGTGTGTGTGTGTGTGTGTGTGTGAGTGTGTGTGTGAGTGTGTGTTCTACACATCCCGGTGAATGAGTGGGAAATGTCTGATCTGTTCATCTGATCTCTAAACTGGACACATTAGAAGGAGTGTGTGTGTGTGTGTGTGTGTGTGTGTGTGTGTTTTCTTTATGTATATTAACCACGTTATTTTGTTTGGATGATTTTTTTAAGTGCAATATATTTATTATTTCATCAAATCCAACTAAATACAGAGACGCGCGCGTGTGTGTGTGTGTGTGTGTGTGTGTGTGTGTGTGTGTGTGTGTGTGCATTACTGTAACGAGCATTAAAGGATAAATGTTATTTGTAAACGAGGAGAAATATAAATCTATCTAATCACTCCAAACCCACGAGTCTGATTTCCTGTCTGAGAGCATGCCAAGTCTGTTCACACACACACACACACACACACACACACACACACACACACACACACACACACAGTGTAGAATAAGATATTAAAGTTTTATTACTTTTGCACTTCAGAGTGTGTAACAGTGTCAAAAAAATCTAAACTGGAACACCAGAGGATGAGATCTGACCACGTGACACACACATGTATTATAATAATAATAATAATAATAATAATAATAATAATAATGCTATTATTAACTCTGGTTAATAAGAATGCTGTAGTTTGATGCTGTCGAACAGAAGGCCGCTGTTTCTCTCGGTCAGTAGTGACATCACTTCCTGTTGGACCTGGTGTGTAAAAGGATGTGATGAAGTGTGTAAGTGTGTCCAGGTGAGCGATGAGGTATGAACTCCTGTCTACAAGATTAAAAAGGAGGAAATATTACAAATAATTAATATTAAATAAAGCAGTTTTCTCATGCCTTATGTGCTTTAATCACCTTCACCACCTCAACATCATGACTTCTGAACCCTCACACACACACACACACACACACACACACACACACACACACGCAGGTGAACTGCAACCAGTCAGAGAGCTTATAAACCACAGGTGTGTTATATGTGGGCGGAGCTTTAGGACATCACAGCAATCACAGTTTAAATCCACACTGATGTCCTCACTTCCTGTTGATCTCCACACCGATGTCCTCACTTCCTGTTGATCTCCACACCGATGTCCTCACTTCCTGTTGATCTCCACACTGATGTCCTCACGTCCTGTTGATCTCCACACTGATGTCAGGAAGCTGAGGTAGATGCAGTTGTTTCTCAGCTCTAACAAACGGCTGGTTTTATGGTGGAGCAGGAAAGCTCTCATGGTGAAGTGATGCAGTAACTGAGATGTTTGTGGTGCAGACGACGAGACGATGAGACTCTCTGAAATAGGACGAGGCCCGGATGATGATGATGATGATGATCTAAAGTGGTTGAGAGTGATGATGATGATGGGGGGCAGGTGAAAGCTCTTCCTCATGCGCTCCACACAGACAGAGGAGTGTGTTCCTCAGCTCGGTGCTAATGTGGATTAAACGCTTCAGTTCTGTGGGTTTTTATCCGGAGCAGATTAACACTCAGGTCTCATTCACTGTTTCAGCAGGAAGAATTTCTGTTTTTATTTTTATTTCTATTTGTATATTGATACATTTTAAAAGGTCCATTTCTCTTAGAACAGTTTTTCTCACTGCAGTAAAAATCTTCCTCCTCTTATTTTAGGTCATGAAGAGCTGCATCTCACTGCATCGCACCATTTCTGTGTGTGTGTGTGTGTGTGTGTGTGTGTGTGTGAGTAACAAATAATTACATTCAAAAAAATACATAAATACATCCATAAATACAGCCTGATGGAGAGATCGGATTAAAGGAAGAAAACTGGAAATCTTTTCCTCAGATATTTGGGTTAACGCCCCTCCTATAAAACAAAACCCTTCCCACCAGTGTGATTGACACCATTATTGATCCCACCATTATGATGATAATCATAATAATACATTTTGTTTATAAGCGCCTTTCATAAGACTCAAGGACAATAAAGTAATAATGTTAATGTGAGATTGGAATGATAATGAGCCATCGAGGACGACGCCCCAAACTCTTAACTTGATCTGATGGAGAAACTGATGACCTGTCGATGCTGAGGGTAAAACTGGGGACTTTGGATTGTAAAGATTCGGTGCAGATGAGAAGAATTTCAGTTTTTATCCGTATTTAAGGAAATTGTGGCTAAACCAAGACTTTATTTCATAAAGGCAGTTAGAAAGAAAGGAGGGTGGAAGTGGGTCGGAGGAGGGTATTAATAATAATAATCATAATAATAATAATCATAATAATATTAATAATAATAATAATAATAATCTGTCTAGTGACTCAAACCTCACAGCAGTTTTATAACTCGCTCTGGATAAGAGGATGTAAATGTAAAATGAACAGTAGTAACAATAGCGCGCACACACACACACACACACACACACAGACATGAAGTGTAAACTAAAGCAAATCCAACAGAAAGATCTGGAGTCAGGTGAGGAGTGTCTGGAAAACCAGGTTCGTAATTATGCATGAGTATGTAAATTAGGAAACGCCCCCTAGTCCATCATGCTCTGAGTTTATATCACCAAGTGTTTATGAAATTAGACACAAATGCTACTGCAACAAATAAAGCAAAAAGTTCCATGTGAAAGACCAACACAAAGTGGTGGACACGTGAGAAGTGGAACGAACATCATACAGGATTACAAACATTTTAGGACAACTATTAGTCGTGCACTGCACAAAGTTGACCTTTATGGAAGAGTGGCAAGAAGAAAGCCATTGTTAACAGAAAACCATAAGAAGTCCCGTTTGCACAGCAAACATGTGGAAGAAGGTGCTCTGGTCAGATGAGACCAAAATGGAACTTTTTGGCCAAAATGCAAAACGCTATGTGTGGCGGAAAACTAACACTGCACATCACTCTGAACACACCATCCCCACTGTCAAATATGGTGGTGGCAGCATCATGCTCTGGGGTGCTTCTCTTCAGCAGGGACAGGGAAGCTGGTCAGAGTTGATGGGAAGATGGATGGAGCCAAATACAGGGCAATCTTGGAAGAAAACCTCTTGGAGTCTGCAAAAGACTTGAGACTGGGGCGGAGGTTCACCTTCCAGCAGGACAACGACCCTAAACATAAAGCCAGGGCAACAATGGAATGGTTTAAAACAAAACATATCCATGTGTTAGAATGGCCCAGTCAAAGTCCAGATCTAAATCCAATCGAGAATCTGTGGCAAGATCTGAAAACTGCTGTTCACAAACGCGGTCCATCTAATCTGACTGAGCTGCAGCTGTTTTGTAAAGAAGAATGGACGAGGATTTCAGTCTCTAGATGTGCAAAGCTGGTAGAGACATACCCTAAAAGACTGGCAGCTGGAATTGCAGCAAAAGGTGGTTCTACAAAGTATTGACTCAGGGGGCTGAATAATTACGCACACTCCACTTTGCAGTTATTTATTTGTAAAAAAAAAATGTTTGGAATCATGTATGATGTTCGTTCCACTTCTCGCGTGTACACCACTTTGTATTGGTCTTTCACCTGGAATTTTTTGCTTTATTTGTTGCAGTAGCATTTGTGTCTAATTTCATAAACACTTGGTGATATAAACTCAGAGCATGATGGACTAGGGGGCGTTTCCTAATTTACATACTCATGCATAATTACGAACCTGGTTTTCCAGACACTCCTCACCTGACTCCAGATCTTTCTGTTGGATTTGCTTTAGTTTACAGTTCATGTCTGTGTGTGTGTGTGTGTGTGTAAATGCTAAGATAATAAAATCTTTTATTTGATCTGTCATTAGCTGTTGTGTGTGTAACGCTCTCCTCTTAAGACTGTAAATGAGGTTTCAGTAGAACAGGGCTCCTCATTAGGAGGAACGCCAGGCCGCGTGCGTGTGTGTGTGTGTGTGTCCTGATAACAGTGCTGCAGGCCGGACTGAAGAGACTCTAACCTGATTTATTCAGTTACTTAAGAGGCCGAGAGCAGAATGCACTGATGTCTCCTCATGCATAATTAATTGTGTTGTTAAGATGAACTAAACAAAATCTATCTTCATTTGATTAGAGACCGTCAGAGGCTCAGGAGTGCAGCAGCGACATCACACACACACACACACATTATTCCTTAGCTATACTTAATGTTTCACATTCCTTTCATTTTCATAACTTTATTCTCCAAAGACGTGTGTGTGTGTGTGTGTGTGTGTGTGTGTGTGTGTGTGTGTGTGTGAAACCCAACAGTACTGCTATGAGGCTCTTTCCCTCCCAAACTCCAGCAGGTCACAGACGCTGATTGTCCTCAGACTGTAAGGAGACTCTGGAGCTGAAGGTTTTTCTTCTATTGCAGTTAAACGGCGCCTCCTGGTGGCCTGAGGAGGAACTCACCTCCACCACACACCGCATCGTTTCATCCGTTTGATCAAAAACACTTTAAACGAATAAGAAGAAAATATTTAAATCTGTAAATATGTGATTTATTTACACACAATGAATAAACTGGAGAGCTGAAGCTGTTACACGAGTCACCTGTCTTGTTAAAAAACAATGAAACATGATTGCGGACGTGTCGCGGGAGACAGACAGCGAGTGAGTGAAGCCGGTCGAGAGCTTCATCTCCGCCGCCGTTCGGCTCCTCGACCGGCTTCACTCACTCAGCATGAACAACACTGCTGGTTTGTTTGTTTATTTATTTTGTCTGTATGGGGTCAAAGTTCACTGTGTGTGTGTGTGTGTGTGTGTGTGTGTGTGTGGTGTTTATCTAGCGGCGCGAGGAGGAGGACCCTCTGGAACCAGCGAGGTGAAGAAGGTGCTGATGAAGGACCAGGTGGACCTGAGGAAGCTCGGCTGAGGAGCAGCAGCTTCATCGGGGCCTTCATCACCACTGTCACCATCATCATCCTCAAGCCCATCATCCATAAGGCGCTCCTATAGAGAGAGAGAGAGAGAGAGAGAGAGAGAGAGACAGGTGGGGAGAGACAGACGGGTGTGTAGCTGGTGTGTAACCTGCAGTGTTTATTGTCTCACACTCACCATTTCCTGCAGGTTGTGGTTTCTGTTGTTCTCAGCTGGAGGCCGTTCTGCTGCTCCAGGGTTCTGCAGCTCCAACCTGAAGGGGAACCATCCTGCCTGGTGACTAACACACACACACACACACACACAGTTGACTTATTAAGAAAGAATGAGTAAGGTCCTATAAGTTGTGTTTAAGGGAGTGAGTGAAGGAGACACACAGGTAGACGAGCAGCATGGCGCTGCACACCGCGACGAAGCAACTGAAGGACGAATAGAAGTAGACGATGCTGAGGAGGACGGCGGCGCGCGACACCGTGTATAGCCAGTCCAGCCAATCACGGTTCAGCTCGTCCTCGTTCTGCACCGCTCCGCCCTGAGCGTTCATCGGAGGATTCCGATTAGCCGGCTGCTCCAACGGGGCGGGGTTTACAGGAATCGGGGGCGGAGCCGGAGTGACAGAAGGGTTAACTGGAGGGGGCGGGGCTTGCACAGCAGTCATTGCAGCCTGACTGATGGTAGGATCATTATTTTTAATTATCATATGCAAATGCGTATAATAATAATAATAATAATAATAATAATAATAATAATGGATTTGTAATAGTTCAGTGACTCACTAGTGCATGTAGTAATGCTGCGCGTACACACGCTGCCACCACAACATCTGTACAGGAGTGTACGCACCGCTGTGGAGAGGAAATCCAGCAGGGGGCGCCGCGGGATACACCACTCCCTCAGGCCTGACACTGACACACACACACACACACACACACACGCACGGTTTTTAATACAGAGCTGTGTAGTGTGTAACTGAATGCAGTGAGTACAGAGTGCATGTCGTGTGGTACCGCTGCTGAGCTCCTCGGGGTCGAACACCGTCTATACTTCCTGTGAAGGAGGGATGTGGGTCATTCTGATTGGACGGAGAGCCGGAGGAGGCGGAGTTTGCAGAGGCTGCATTCTGAGAAAAAAAAAAACCTATAACTGTAGACTTAAATCACATCGCTGTCTCTAAACTGCACTGTAACTGAATCACTTACTGTAGAGCAGGGGTCAGAGGTCAACGAGGGGTCACCAAGATCAGCCGAGGGGTTCTGGGGTGAACACACCAGGTGGACCATGTGATAGTCTTCCTGCTGCAGGACAGGAAGTGAAAACAGGAAGTAAGTGTGACTCTGCAGGCTCTGCTTCCTGTACAGTGAGGTGATGAGTGCAGTGTGTGTGTGTGTGTGTGTGTGTGTGTGTGCTGTACCTGACGGAGCACGTCCCGGAGCTGCTGGTGATCCTGTAACAGACGTCCAGAGTAAACGAGCCGCTGCTCTCTGGACAGCTAGAACACAGAAAACACAAATGTTACACACACACACACACACACACACACACACACACACACACACACACACACAAACACACACACACACACACTTACCGGTCTGCTGGGGTAAACATTAGTGATGTGTATCTTCAGTTTCTCTACAGTCCAGTGCAGGAAGCAGCTGATCGGCTGGTCATTATATTTCTGGTTTGGAGCTCGAATGATCAGCGTGATGGGGCTGTCAGCTCCGTGACCCTCCATGTCTCATACTAACCTCACACACACACACACACACACACACGCACACACACACGCACACACACACGCACACGCACACAACCTCCTGCTCACTCACGGTCAGCGCGTCTCAGTCATCACCCCGACAGGACGACTCTATCTCTCGGGGTCACGTCCCAACAACAGCGTCCAGTCTCACAGTGTCTCACTATGGGGGGGGGGGGGTGATGATGTAAGTGGACAGAATAAAGAATGAGATCTCCATCTTTGCAATTCTTGTGTGTGTGTGTGTGTGTGTGTGTGTGTGTGTTTTGAACTACAATGAACTCAAAGAGACCAGAACTCTGATGTATGTAATAAACTTCTGATCTCTTGTATCCTCTCTCTCTCCACACACACACACACACTCACACACACACTCTCTCCCTCTAACACTGATCATGTCCTTGTGGAAACACTGTGACTTCCTACAGCTCTCTCACTGTGTGTGTGTGTGTGTGTGTGTGTGTGTGTGACAGCAGAGCTAATTCAGTCAGCTGTCCGGATGTAGTGCTGTCTCTCTCTCACACACACACACACACACACACACACACACACACACACACAGCATTAGATCAGGTGTGTGTGTGTGTGTGTGTAAAACCTCGAGCTCTAAACACTATGCGCTCTACACACACACACACACACACACACACACACACACACACACACACACCCCGAAGCCCTTCACACAGTTTACACTAAAACACGGCGGTTTAATGAAAATTAAAGATAATTTACCTCAGACTGGCGGTGTGTGTGTGTGTGTGAGAGAGAGGGGTGTGTGTGTGATGTTTTTCCTGAAAATGGAGAGTCCAGCGGCAGCACTACGGCGGAACCGGAAGTGACGTCATCGCACCTCACCTACAGGCAGTCTGTAGAGCCAATCAGATTATTTCTGTATGTAAATATTATTATTTCTATAAAACACATGAACATTAACATGAACATCATCTGTTGTTGAAGATAAACCGCATTACGTCATCCACTGACTTTATTACAGACTCATGGTGTTTATAGTTAATAATCTCTCACACACACACACTCACACACACACTCACACACACACTCACACACACACATTTAAATATGTTTCTGTCCATAATCAGGACAGGAGTGTGTGTGTGTGTGTGTGTGTGAGTGTGTGTGTGTGTGTGTGTCACCCTGTGTATACACATGACTCCTAATAAAATATAGTTTGAATTCCTATATTAAACTCTACACAAATGGAAATAATATAATACCTTTCCCTGACCAATAAAGATAAATCAAATATTTACTGTTTTTTTAATGGTCAGAAATGTTTTTTTTTCTTTATTTTTAGGTTATTTTATTTTTAAGATTTGAAAAATAAAATCTGTATTTTAATTATAAAATAAATCTTACAGACTGAACAAATGGAATCGCCTTTATAACATTAATAATAACATTAATAATAATAATAACAACATTAATAATAATAACAATAATAATAACATTAATAATAATAACAATAATAATAACATTAATAATAATAATAACAACATTAATAATAATAATAATAATAATAATAATAATAATAATAATATGACAAAATAAAACGTCAAATTAGTCTAAATGATTTGTTGTTTAATACAGTTTGTATGTTTATAAAGACAGCAATGATTTATTTATGTATATGACGTATTAATACAGTATATAAATTTGTATTGTTTATTTTATTGCAGGTATATATAACTTCAACATTACAATCTAATAACGGATGACATTATAGCATCAGACACAATAAAGAAATAAACAGTAAGCTATAAATAAATAAATTATTAAATAAAAGTAGAATAAAAAAAATTATATTCATTTGTATTGTTTGTGATTGGGGGATAGTGGTTATGACGTCACCGGAAGTCATCTGAACAGGGGTTATTGAGTTAACGTGGTGACGAGCAGCCGCACTTCCTGCTATCCCCGGCAGGCGGCGCTGAGCAGCAGAAGCTAACAGTGCTAACAGTTACCTCAGAGTGCCTCAGTCAGAGCGCGCGCGAGCTCCGTGCAGCTCTGCTACATCGCCGCTGTTTTGTTTTATGATTATTATTTCCAGTGTTTATTGGTGTTTATTAGCGTTAGGATGAGAACATGGTGGTGAAAGCGAGAAGAGCCGGAGTGAAGGAGCAGAGCGAGCGGAGTGACGGGAAGAGCCGGAGAGTGAGAGAGGGCAGGAGCGGGCAGCTCCAGGGGAAGAGACCCGCCGTCACCCGACACAGACTCGGCCTCGCCTCAGCTCACACACCGCCGACACCGTCCTCCGCTCTGTCCCCGGGTCAGGGCCGCCTCCTCGGGGCTCTCCTCATCACCGCGCTCGGTAACGACTCCTCCCTCTCTCTCCCTCTCTCTCTCTCTCTCTCTCTCTCACCCCTAATACTCTACCCCTAATACTCTACCCCTAATACTCTACCCCTAATACTCTACCCCTAATACTCTACCCCCAATACTCTACCCCTAATACTCTACCCCTAATACTCTACCCCTAATACTCTACCCCTAATACTCTACCCTACCATAACTACAACCATAACCTGACTCACCATCATCACCCCAATCCTACCCTCAGCCTCCTTCACCCTTAGCGCTCGAATTACCACAGGAAAACTCAGTGACACTACACTATACTTCACTACACTTACACTATACTACAGTATTACTATACTACACTACACTTACACTATACTACAGTATTACTATACTACACTACAGTATTACTATACTACACTTACACTATACTACACTTACACTATACTACAGTATTACTATACTACACTACACTTACACTATACTACACTTACACTACACTATACTACACTATACTTCACTACACTTACACTACACTACAGTATTACTACACTTACACTACACTATACTACAGTATTACTATACTACACTACAGTATTACTATACTACACTTACACTATACTACACTTACACTATACTACACTACTTAACTACAGTATACTATACTACACTTATACTATACTACACTATACTTCACTACAGTATACTATACTACACTTACACTATACTATACTACACTTACAGTAGACTATACTTCACTTACACTATACTACACTATACTTAACTACAGTATACTATACTACACTTACACTATACTACACTTACACTATACTACACTTACACTACTATACTACACTTACAGTAGACTATACTTCACTTACACTATACTACACTACACTATACTCCATCACACTACACTATAGTACAGGACACTACACAACAAAAGTGCGTATAGTCAAGGCTATATGGTTTTCCCCGTTGTAATGTATGGCTGTGAAAGTTGGACCATAAGAAAAGCTGAGCACCAAAGAATTGAGGCCTTTGAACTCTGGTGCTGGAGAAGACTCCTGGACTCCCTTGGACTGCAAAGAGATCAAACCGGTCAGTGGTAGAGGAGATCAACCCTGACTGCTCTTTAGAAGGTCAGATCCTGAAGATGAAACTTAAATACTTTGGCCATCAAATGAGAAGGAAGGACTCACTGGAGAAGAACCTAATGCTTGGAATGATTGAGGGCAAAAGAAGAAGGGGACGACAGAGACTGAGGTGGCTGGATGGAGTCACTGAAGCAGTCGGTGTGAGTTTAAATGAATTCAGGGGGATGGTAGAGGACAGCAGGCCTGGAAGAACATGGTCCATGGGGTCGCGATGGGTCGAACACGACTTCGCAACTAACAAAAAAACACTACACTGCATTATACTACACTACACTACACACCATCACACTCCACTACCGTCTCAGTCTCGCTGTCACATTAAATTCTTTATTAAGATCTTCTGTGGACTTCCAAAGCTGGAGCATCACACTTTATAACAAGAAGTCACACACACACACACACACACACACACACACACACACACACACACACACACACACACAATGTTATGTGTTTAGAGTGTTTCACAGGTAAATGTTGTTGTGTGTTTAAAAATTATATTTAACAAAACTCATTATTGTGTGTGTGTGTGTGTGTGTGTGTGTGTGTGTGTTTATCTACATAGCTGTTACTGCAGGTGTTCTCCACTGGTAAGTGAACTGTAATCATCCTGGTTGATTAATCTGATCAGTTATTAACATCCAATCATGTTAATTGGATGCCATGATGACGTGTGTGTGTGTGTGTGTGTGTGTGTGTGTGTGCAGGTACCACCTCTCGGAGCTGTTTGAGAATGACCGTCACTTCTCCCACATGTCCTCTCTGGAGAAGGAGATGGCCTTCAGAACTGAAATGGTGCGTGTGTGTGTGTACATGCATGCGCTTGTGTGTGTGTCTGTACACTAGGGCTGCAGGATATTAGGAAAATATGCGATATTGTTGTTGAATACTGCGATAACGATATTTCTTGCGATATAACATTTCCCTAGAGAAATGCATTTTTTAATTATTATTATTATTGCCTATTTTTTAAAATTATTTATTTATATGTAATGATACTAAAATAAACAGGTAATAGATATTCGTCTGATGTAATTAAATCTAATTCAGGCTAAAAAGAAACTATATGTAAAGGAAGTTGCAAATATTTAGACTTCAAAACACTATGAATGACTTAAACCCCTCAGCAGATATTCTGACTCCTGGTTTTTCTCGCTCGTCTCGACTCCGGACACATTTATTCTTCATTCTCTGCTCTGAGCCACTAGGTTCACCTTTTAGCCCGGGCTAGCCAATAGCATTATATCACCTACTTGGGAGGCGGGTATTAAGATAGTAAGGACCCATCTGATTGGTCAAATTTTTCGATTAATCGAATACTCGTGCACATCCCTAGTGTGTGTGTGTGTGTGTGTGTATGTGTGTGTGTGTTTTCTCTCATCTTTATCCTGAAGTTAGAATTTAAATCATGTGAAAAACTGTCACACACACACACACACACACAAACACACACACACAGACACTGTGGGGCAGCACGGTGAGCTCTGTGACACTGACTCTGCTCTCCTCTTTGTTCCCTCTCTCTCTCACACACACACACACACACACACACACACACACACACACAGGGTCTGTACTACTCGTACTTTAAGAGCATCATCGAGGCTCCGTCGTTCCTCAGCGGTCTGGAGCGGATCATGAACGACCGTCTCACAGAGTTCCCTCTGGTCATCAACACACTCAAGAGGTTTAACCTGTACCCCGAGGTGAGACACACACACACACACACACACACACACACACACACCGCTCTCACACACACCGCTCATACTCGAGCTTACAGATCAGGAGGCGTGGTTTAATGATCACACCCACGTCTTTAGAGTTAACCACATCTCTCTCTCACACACACACACACACACACACACACACACACACACACACACACACACACACACACCGCTCTCACACACACACAGACACACACCGCTCTCACACACACCGCTCATACTCGAGCTTACAGATCAGGAGGCGTGGTTTAATGATCACACCCACGTCTTTAGAGTTAACCACATCTCTCTCACACACACACACACACACACACACACACACACTGCATTCATAACGTTAGGTTTTTACAGCTGTGATTAACACTAATCATAATAAGGAGCATTTACAAATCCTAATAAACACCTTATAATGTCCAAGTCCTTCAAGATTAATTAATAATGACGTAAAGAAAAATAAATTCCGTGTTATAACACGGGCCGTTTACATCACAGCAACATCTGGAGTGTTAAATAAATAAATAAAGTAATTAATAAATAAGAAAAATACAAAAAGAAATTGAGGTATTATTTGTTTTACAATAATAATATTAAATCATTAAACTAAAAATTAAACTATTAAGAATTATATATGTTTTTTCATTTAGTGCTTAGTTATAATTTTGAAAATATATGTTATTATTATTATTATTATTATTAGTATTATTATTATTATTACTGTGTAATTGTTATTTAATTATCAGTGTAGATAAGATTTTTAGATATCATATGTAATATCTGTGTAATAATAAAAATAATGATGTACACTTTTATAATGATTTATACTGTATATAACATTGGTGTGAGACCCATGTGAGCATGTTGGTGACTGTGTGTGTGTGTGTGTGTGTGTGTGTGTGTGTGTGTGTTAGCTCTATAAAGATAATAGCAGGGGGTGTGTGTGAGTGTCCCGGCACTGCATTAGTGTTTCCTGTTCTGTGTGCATTCCTGTGTGTGTCTCCGTGGTGCTCAGCTCTCACACAAGGGATGACGCGTGTGTGTGTGTGTGTGTGTGTGTGTGTGTGTGTCCTGCAGGTGGTGTTGGCCAGCTGGTACCGCATTTACTCCACCACCATGGGGTTCCTCAGGATTCCCACAAAGATGTGCTGGACCATCAATAGAGGAGAAGATCTGGATCCTGTGGAGAGCTGTGAAGGTCCTACACACACACACACACACACACACACACACACACACACACACACAGAGTTAAAGCTCTGGAATTATCTGGCAGACTTTTGAGTTTGTGTATACTCCACTGTTAAACTTCTTTTGTGTGTGTGTGTGTGTGTGTGTGTGTGTGTAGGTATGGGAGATCCTGCATACTTCTACGTGACATTTGTGTTCCTTCTAAACGGAGCTATGATGAGCGTCTTTTTCCTCTACGGAACCTACCTGAGGTGCTCCATCACTCGAACCCTCCATCACTCGAACCCTCCATCACTCGAACCCTCCATCAATCCATCACTCGAACCCTCCATCACTCCATCACTCGAACCCTCCATCACTCGAACCCTCCATCACTCCATCACTCGAACCCTCCATCACTCCATCACTCGAACCCTCCATCACTCCATCACTCGAACCCTCCATCACTCCATCACTCCATCACTCGAACCCTCCATCACTCCATCACTCGAACCCTCCATCACTCCATCACTCGGACCCTCCATCACTCGAACCCTCCATCACTCCATCACTCGAACCCTTCATCCCTCCATCACTCCATCACTCGAACCCTTCATCCCTCCATCACTCCATCACTCGAACCCTCCATCCCTCCATCACTCGAACCCTCCATCACTCCATCACTCGGACCCTCCATCACTCCATCACTCGGACCCTCCATCACTCGAACCCTCCATCACTCCATCACTCGAACCCTCCATCACTCGGACCCTCCATCACTCGAACCCTTCATCCCTCCATCACTCCATCACTCGGACCCTCCATCACTCCATCACTCGAACCCTCCATCACTCGAACCCTTCACCCCTCCATCACTCCATCACTCGAACCCTCCATCACTCGAACCCTCCATCACTCCATCACTCGAACCCTCCATCACTCGAACCCTCCATCACTCCATCACTCGAACCCTCCATCACTCGAACCCTCCATCACTCCATCACTCGAACCCTCCATCACTCGGACCCTCCATCACTCGAACCCTCCATCACTCCATCACTCGGACCCTCCATCACTCGAACCCTTCATCCCTCCATCACTCCATCACTCGAACCCTCCATCACTCGAACCCTTCATCCCTCCATCACTCCATCACTCGAACCCTTCATCCCTCCATCACTCCATCACTCGAACCCTCCATCCCTCCATCACTCGAACCCTTCATCACTCGAACCCTCCATCACTCCATCACTCGGACCCTCCATCACTCCATCACTCGGACCCTCCATCACTCGAACCCTCCATCACTCCATCACTCGAACCCTCCATCACTCGAACCCTTCATCACTCCATCACTCGAACCCTCCATCACTCCATCACTCGGACCCTCCATCACTCCATCACTCGAACCCTCCATCACTCGGACCCTCCATCACTCCATCACTCGAACCCTCCATCCCTCCATCACTCGAACCCTCCATCACTCGAACCCTCCATCACTCCATCACTCGAACCCTCCATCACTCGAACCCTCCATCACTCCATCACTCGGACCCTCCATCACTCGAACCCTCCATCACTCGAACCCTCGAACCCTCCATCACTCGAACCCTCCATCACTCCATCACTCGGACCCTCCATCACTCGAACCCTCCATCCCTCCATCACTCGAACCCTCCATCCCTC
>CM060124.1:31938753-32018753 GCA_030522415.1 Channallabes apus | reverse complement strand
AGTGGACCCCAGACCTCACATCCGTACAGCGCAATAGGTGCGATGATGCTATCAACACATTTTACACCAGATTCTAATTGGGATGTGTATTCTGTAGAATCTGTTCTTAATTGCATATAGAGCTCTTCGTGCTTTTTCTTTCAGTGCATTCACTCCCAGATCGAAGCCTCCGGAGGTGCTGAGTTTCAGTCCCAGGTAGTCGTAATGTAACGTGTGTTCTAGGATGGAGTTTCCCAGAGTGAACATGTGTCTGTTTATCTGAGATCTGGCCTTTTTTTGGAAGATGATAATTTTGGTTTTTGCTAGATTGACTGTCAGGGCCCAGTTCTGACAGAACCGCTCCAGCAGGTCCAGGTGCCGCTGTAAGCCGTGTTCAGTAGGAGACAGCAGCACCAGGTCGTCTGCGTAGAGCAGAAATTTGACTTCTGTATTGTTTAGGGTCCAGGAGCTGCAGATTGTTCCAGTAACATCGCTAACTCATTGATGTAAATATTGAACAGAGTTGGACTCAAGCGTCCTGTCTCACCCCACGCCCTGTCTCACCCCACGCCCTGTCTCACCCCACGCCCTGTCTCACCCCACGCCCTGTCTCGCCCCACGTCCTGTCTCACCCCCACGCCCTGTCTCACCCCACGCCCTGTCTCGCCCCACGTCCTGTCTCACCCCCACACCCTGTCTCACCCCCACGCCCTGTCTCACCCCACGCCCTTGAGTGAAGTATTCTGTCCTTTTCTTGCCGAGTTTTATGCTGCATTTGTTGTTCGAATAGATGGACTTGATGATGTCATATACTTTACCCCCTATTCCACTTTTTAAAACCTGATAAAATAATCCTGTGTGCCAAATCGAATCAAATGCTTTTTTAAAGTCTACAAAACATGCAAAGATTTTGGTATTGCTTTTTTGGTGAAGATGTTGGTTGATGAGTGTGTGTAGGGTGTAAATATGATCAGTGGTGCGATGGTTTGGTAGAAAGCCGATCTGACTCTTACTCAGGACGCTGTGTTCGATAAGGAAGGCCTGGATCCGGGTGTTGATGATGCAGCAGAACACCTTCCCCAGATTACTGCTCACACAGATGCCCCGCTAGTTATTAGGGTCTAATTTGTCTCCACTCTTATGAATTGGGGATATAAACCCCCGGGTCCAGGTGTCAGGAGGAGAACCAGCTTGAAGAACCAGGTTGAAGAGCCTCAACACAGCACTCTTCATTACAGGAGTGCTGTGTTTAAGCATCTCTGTCCTGATGCTGTCTGGACCACACGCCTTCTTGTCTTTAAGGTTTTTCAGTGCGTCAGTCAGTTGGTCTGGTGTAATTTGGTAATCAAGCGGGTTTTGGTTATTTTTTATGATGGTTTCTAAATTTTCTAGTTTATTTTGGATTACTTTTTGATTTGTTGTAAGATTTTGTGGGGAGATTCCTTTAAAAAGTGATTCTACTGTAAATAGGTTGTCCATATTTTTGGATCGACATGTCCTGCGTGTGTGTCGGGTTTAGGCTGTTCCATTTTCCCCAGAAATGGTTTTCATTGATGGATTCTTCAATTTCTCTTAATGTCTGATGGTAGTGCTGTTGTTTTTTCTTGTGAAGTAACTGTTTATAGTTCTTCAGTGTTTCACAGTATTTTTCTCTGAGTTCAGTGTTTTGTGGTAGTTTGTGTTTTTGGTTGGATAGCTGTCGGAGCTGTTTTCTTGCAGACTGACATTCCCCATCAAACCATTTTTCAGTGTTGGATTTTTGTTTCTGGTGTTTGTTTGTTTTACACAGATTAGCTTTAGTTGCTGCTATGTGGTAAATTTGATTGATTTGCTCTACTGCGAGGTTTACGCTGGTCTGATTGGGTTGGAACTCGGTTGTTAGGAAGGTGTTAATGAGATTAGTGACTTCTGTAGAACTCATTGCGTTGGAAAGTTCACACACACTGTTAGGGCTCCATTTATAGCCCTGATTAAGGTTCAGTAGTTTGTAGTTTTCTTTTGTGTTAATTGGCTGCTGGATTGTTTTTAGGAAGACAGTAATTTGGCGCGGGTCTGATGAGGGTAACTGTGGTCTGACAGTGAAGGCACTTATGCAGGAGTGTTTGTGCCAGTGTGAATCACTATATTTGAATTTGATTTATATTTTGGGGCGCTTGAAGTTTGGATTGGCAGAGTAGCCTGAGTGCACCGTCAGTGGTGGGACACCAGAACTTTGGGACTCTGTGTGTGATGAACAGCTTTCTGTGATTTAAACATTGCCATTGGTATCTATGAGAACTGCAGTCTTGGCGTGTTGTGGGTGGTTGGTGGGCTGGATTGAGGGGTGGGTGGGTGGGTGGGGTGTTCGCTAACTGGCTGGTCTGTTGGGTGGCTATTTGACTGATCGATGGGGCGACTAACTGGCTGCATGTTACGATGGATAACTGTCTCTCTCTCTGTCTGTCTCTCTCTGTGTCTCTCTCTCTCTCTGTGTCTCCTTCTCTGAATGACACACCGAGGCCACACCATGACCGCTATTGACCGCAGTCTTTTCTCTCTGATGTGTGTGTGTGTGTGTGTGTGTGTGTGTGTGTGTGTTGTCAGACGGTTGTGCGCTACATGAAGACTCTGTTGCTGCCTGTGAACCTGCTGGTGGTGTGTGTTATTGCTGTAAAGGTGAGGAGTCGCAGCGTTAACAACACACACACACACACACACACACACACACACACACACACACACACACACACACACACACACACCCTGTCAGTTCCTCAGTTCCTCTGGTTCTCTCTGCAGGTCATGAAGGACGTGATTGTGTTCCTGAGACGCCGCGTCAGTGTCGAGGACGAGGAGTGAGTCTCAGCAACGACATCATTTACTTACAGACACCAAACGGTCACATGTTCTCCAAGCTCCGCCCACTCTGACTGATACCAACAGCGACCAATCACGTCCTAAACATTCTAATTCTGAACAAGGCACTGTGGTGTTGTTCTTTAAACCAATCAGATCTCGGAGCGCACAGGTCGTCTGTCTGTCTGACCGTCTGTCTGTCTGACCGTCTGTCTGTCTGTCTGTCTGACCGTCTGTCTGTCTGTCTGTCTGTCCGTCTGTCTGATCATGTGTCTGTCTGTCTGACCGTCTGTCTGATCATGTGTCTGTCTGTCTGACCGTCTGTCTGACCGTCCGTCTGTCTGACCGTCTGTCTGATTGTGTGTCTGTCTGTCTGTCTGACCGTCTGTCTGACCATCTGTCTGTCTGACCATCTGTCTGTCTGTCTGTCTGATCATGTGTCTGTCTGTCTGATCGTCTGTCTGTCTGACCGTCTGTCTGTCTGATCGTGTCTAACCCTCTGGGGCAGTCTGGGGTAACTGTGTCGCCATGGTGATGGAGAGAACGCTGCTTTAAACCCCAGAAACTAAAAATAAAATTAAGCACACGGAGGGGGAGGAGCTAACACATCACCTGTGTAGAGATCACACACACACACACACACACACCTGGTAGATCAGACTCTGTGCTGGAGAATTGGTGTGTGTGACACTGTGTGCTGTCTCGTGAGTGTATAATACTTCTGTCACTGAGCTGCGTGTGTGTGTGTGTGTGTGTGTGTGTGTGTGTGTGTGTGTGTGTGTGTGTGTGTGTTACAGGACGGAGACGTTGGGCAAGGCAGTGGTGAGAGCTGCACTATTCACACACACGCTAACTATTCCTCAGTGCAGCTGCTGTGTGTGCACTAACACTGTGTGTGTGTGTGTGTGTGTGTGTGTGTGTTAGTTGGTGTATCACACCCTGCAGCTGGTGGCCTTCACCGTTCTGGCCGTCCTCATCATGAGGCTGAAACTCTTCCTCACTCCACACATGTGCCTGATGACATCACTGCTCTGCTCCAAGCAGGTGACTAAAAGTATTTACACCCCCAGCATTCACCCCGGTCTTCTCACTCACACCCGTCCTCTCTCTCTCTCTCTCTCTCTCTCTCTCTCTCTGTGTGTGTGTGTGTGTAGCTGTTTGGCTGGGTGTGTGAGAGAGTGAAGCGTCAGGCTGCCGTGTTCGTTATCGTGTCCATCATGGTGGTTCAGGGCGTGGCCAACCTGCAGCAGCAGTGGAGCATCATGGGAGAATTCAGTAACCTGCCACAGGAAGACCTGCTGGAGTGGATCAAAGGGAACACGCCTCCGCGTGAGTGTACACACACACACACACACACACACACACAGAAACCGTGTTAATGCGTTTGAGCTTTGGGTCAGGACAGTGTGTGTGTGTGTGTGTAGATGCGGTGTTTGCGGGTGCGATGCCCACTATGGCGAGTGTGAAGCTGTCAGCAGGCAGAGCCGTCGTCAATCACCCGCACTACGAGGACGCAGGACTCAGGTAACCACACACACACACACACACACACACACACACCCTGTGTTCACTCTAACTGTGGAGGAGTTTCCTGTGGGCGTGGCCTGTGGGCGTGGCCTGTTGTCTCCTTCAGTCTCACCTTCAACCCCTGATCCAGCCGTTGGAGATCATCTTCACATCTGGATGCTTTCGAGTGTGACTGGCGTGTCAGACCTGCACTGGGGTGTTTAGCTCCGCCTCCCGAACACAGTTTGGAGAGAATCTGAAAGGGTCGAGTTTTTCACCCAAAAACACAAGACTGTAACATTTACTGTAAATTTTGGGTGGAAATTTTTGACCCTCTGAGTTTCTCTAAACTCGCACCGACTGTTCAGGAAGTTTATAGCTGACTGGATCAGGGGCGAGGGGGCGGGGACAGCTGGAGCATAATACAAGGTGTGTGTGTGTGTGTGTGTGTAGGAAGAGGACGAAGCTGGTGTACTCCATGTACAGCCGGAAACCAGCCGAGCAGGTGAAGAGGAACCTGATGAGTCTGCAGGTGGATTATTTCATCCTTGAGGACTCGTGGTGCACCAGACGCACCAGGTACACACACACACACACACACACACACACACACACAGTGTCTGTTGTGACTCAAGTATGTTTTACTGATTTGTTTTCTCCATTTGGTTATTGGTTGTGTTGTTCTCATTGTGTGTGTGTGTGTTTCAGGCCGGGCTGCAGCATGCCTGAGATCTGGGACGTGGAGGATCCGGTGAACGCGGGTAAAACCCCGGTGTGTACGCTGCTGAGTCGAGACGCGCGTCCTCACTTCACCACCGTCTTCCACAACAGCGTGTACAAAGTGCTGCGCGTCCCGAAAGCAGCCCAGGACACCAGATAACACCAAACCCCCCCCCCCCACACACACACACACACGGTCCAGCTGTGTTGTAATGTAGCTACAATCCATTTATCGCCAAGACCCGTGTGTGTGTGTGTGTGTGTGTGTGTGTTTACGGCTGTGAGTATTTATTCCTAAAGGCTGTGCTGCTGCTCCTCTGTGTTTATCTCATGTTCTGCACAGACATCTCTCAGATCTCTCCCTGTACAGGAAGTGTGTAGTTACTGCTTCCTGTTCCTGTTCCACCCCCCTCCCCCCCCCCCCCACCCGACTTCCTGTCTGTGACTCGCGGTTCCAGGTCAGTGTTCCACAGCGACGCTCCGGCTGTAGCATTACACCTGTATTTTTGATTCCCTACAGATTAAAGTGGATTTCCCATGATGCACTGTGGTAAGAGAAACTGTTTGGTTCAGCATGTTGTTTGCAGTCATACTGCTGATGCATGATGGGAAATTTCACCTCTGATAGATTACATCAGGTTCAGAATTCTAAAATCCACACACACACACGACTGAGTTTCTGTGGTGTCATGGACCTGACGTTGATCTTACCTGCCTTCCCATGATGCACTGTGATTAAACACCTGCGCCCTACACACACACACACACACACACACACACACACAATCTGTGACGACAGTTTTTAAAAATATTATTTCTAACTTTTTTTTATTTAATTGACCGTAAAAGTGTTGATCGTGAAAATCATATGAAGTTAAACAGTGTTGGAGTTCTGGCTGAGAATCACGTGATGTTCAGTACGTGACGTCTCCTGGACTTTCTGAATAAAATTATTTGTAATTTTGCAGAATTTTGTCTCATCTTGTTTATGTACACACACACACACACACACACACACACACACACGTCTGGGAGATGCAAACTAAACAAACTTGCTCTCTGGATCTTCTGGAATTGTTCCTGAAACGCAGATGATCCAGAAACTAAAGGACTGAAATAAAAACAAACTAAACCAGAGTTAACACAACTTCACTGCTTTTATTTAATCATTTTTCTGTAGAAGTTTTACAAAAACGCAGCTCCGCTGCAGAAGAGTGTCACTGTACAGCTTTATAAACAGGAAACGCGAGCGATGGAGCGAAAGCAGCAGCAGCCTTACGGGGAACCTGCGGCACTCGCCAGGAGAAATACTTGTTCTGAATCTTCAAAAGGAAGACATAAGTGCAGCCACAGCTCAGAAACAAATGGATAAAAAAAATAATAAACAGAACAGCTGGTAAACATCAGGAATCATTTTGAATGAAAGTGGCTAATCTAAAAGAATAAAACTTTAAATACTTAATGAATAACGTCTAATAAGTTAAAGAGCAGTTTCACACTCAGCAGCTAAAACGCACGAATAAAATACTAACAAAAGAGAAATCAGATCGGAGCAAGGCGCGGCGTCTCTCGTACAAATATCAGGCACAAGGTGTTGTGTAACGTTCTTAAAAAAAAATCTAATAAAAAAAATTAAATCAATCACATTTTGGTGCAACTGCAGCATTGCTGACGGTCCTGAGGGGGCGCTAATGAGTCAGTTTCCCCAAACTGAAACGACTGACTAGAACCTTTCCGGTTCTCACAGCAGCAACACTGGGGTCCACATACGCACACATACAGACTTTTTGGGTGAAGAACTCATTATGTAATGAGACTCTTAAAGAGCCCCGAGTTCCACCTCAACATTATTGCTCAGTAATTTCTCCTTCACATCTAGAACCTGCCAGAAAACGACACTCAAACCAAAGGGTCACTGGAGAACCGAAGGTTCTTTAAGGCGTGGGGTCTGATAGTAAACATCTCAAGGTGAAGTTCTACACAGAACCATTAAACCGTTCCTCCAGAGGGACGACTGCGGAAGAGCTCGAGACTTTCTAGGTGTATGGTGACATGGAATAACACACACACACACACACACTTACAGATCGTACACATAGAATTAAAGTTCTCTTTTCAGAGGTGACAAACAAACACAGAGAGTAAACGCCTCCATGCAGCTGTACACTGTTTAACAGTTCTGGAAATAAGATTAAAAGTAAACTAAAAGGTAAATAAAAGCTGCACAGAGGATGGGGGTGGAGCCACACTTCACCACTTAATAATAATAATAATAAAAGTGGGTGGAGTCAGAGCTGGTGGTTCTCAGCTGTGTGATGACGTACCTCAGCAAATGATGCTCTAACCGCATACTGCTTACATTTAATCATCGTACATCGTCTGTGTGTGTGTGTGTGTGTGTGTGTGTGTGTGTACGTGTGAGCACAGAGCAAGTGTTTCCTCTTGAACTCATTTGGCTTCTGCTTTGAGAAACTCCGTCTCTCAGACGCTCTGCTCTCTCCGTTGTCATAGCGACGTCTCCGTGTCCACAAACGGCCCTCCATCTGCAGCGTCCACTGTGATTTTAATGCTAGGCGTCTTATCACTGCGGGGACACACACACACACACACACACACACAGTGAGAGAGAGAGAGAGAGAGAAAGGGATATAAAAAAAAAAAACAGTAACACTAGACTTGTACGGATGGACAGACAGACAGACAGACAGACAGACGGAGAGATGCAGCGGTGAGACTCTGAAGCTGGTCAGTATGAGAAAGTAAACACTGAGCTGATGGAGATGTGAGGAAGAGGAGGAAAAAGAAAGAGAGGAGGACGAAGGGCAAAAATTTGGTTGAAGAAGAAGAAGAGGAGGAGGAAGAGGAGGAACGGGAGGAAACGGATGAAAAGGAAGCTGAACAGGAACGTGGAGAAGAACAAGTGTGAGGAAGAGGAGGATGAGGATGAATGAGAATTTAAAGACAATGAGAAGAAGGGCTGTACCTGTCCCTATATTTGGGCCCTTTGCAGGGGTCAGAGTTCACCGCTTTCCACATGCTGGTTTTGGCCACTTCATCAGTAATGTTAACCACAGACGGGTCACTGCCACACACACACACACACACACACACCAGTTCACACAGCAAGCTTGTGTTCTAATACTGTAGACACACACCCTCGTTCACTTCCCCGTGTCACTGACATGCTAATTAGCTAGCATGCTAACTCACTAGCATGGTTTCATTAGCCGTCTCTCACAGCGTTCCTCACGATGATGGGCTGCAGTGAATTCTGGGTAATTTTACAGAACAAGCCCTTCAGAGTGACTCCCTAATGAGGGGGGGGGGGGGCGTGTCATCAGCACTGTTACTGAATCAGGGAGCATTATGGGCAGTTATAGTGTGTGTGTGTGTGTGTGTGTGTGTGTGTGTGTGTGTGTGTAAAGGCGCGAGAGCTCAGCAGCATGCAATCACACTGCAGTGTTAATCATCGCTCGAATTAGCCACCGATACAATAAACAACCAAACCACCAACCGCTGAGGTCACTTCCTGTTCACACGAGGGGTCAGAGGTCACGCTGTCCGTCCTGCCCGAGAGAAACACCTGGATAAGAGGCTTAGGGTTCAACGGAAAAAACACTCGGGACAGCTTTAACCTGCTCGCCACACACACTAGGGGTGGAGCTTATAATCCTAAACGCTAGGGGGTGGAGCTTCCAGCTCTAAAGGGGGTGGAGCTTCCAGCTCTAACACCAAGTTTACAAACCTCATAAGGTGCACATTTTTCTCACTTTAAGTTTAATATGAATATTAATAATACTGAGCATCGCCTGAGCTTCCAGAGCGCCCTCCTGTCTGTTAACATGTACACCACGTGTGAGCTACAGAGACATATGATGAAAAACAAACATTACTGGGTAATACATTTTTATCAGAAGTTAGTCACTGAATAATTAATGACCAACATCTCTAACAGACGTCTGATTGGCCGCACTCCATCGCTCGCGCCGTTCTCGCTATCGAGCTCCTCCTCTATTAAATATACAGCGCTACTACATTGGAACACAGAGGCATCACTGTACTGCCGCAGGAGCGACGCTAGTGCACAAACAGGACTGTGATAATTATCATACAGTAAACAAATAAACAAACAGGGGGAGGGTTTATGAGGACAAACCTGGGTTTGAGGGTTTTGATGCTGAGCAGGTTGTCGCTGTCGTACTCAATCACTCCCTCAACCCCCAGCATACGCTCCGCCTCCTGACACACACACACACACACACACACACACACACACACACACACACACACCATTCTATTCTGTAACAATGCTATACACATACAAATGGAATTATTATTATCATTATTATTATTATTGAATGTCCAGGTGGTGCTCCAAAAATAATGTGTGCTTTAGGGATAATTGAAGTACTTTTGTTCTCATTTCCTGTAGTATAGCTGATAGTCTCAGAAGAGGCCGAGATAATCAGTGTGTACACAGAGCTCAGGCCAGGGAGCAGACAGACAGGCTAAACCAACCGTCTGCTAGCTGCATACAGTCGTCACTCAGGGTTCACAAACTATCTGCTAGTGTCTTACGATCCGCCACGCCTACTTCGGTCAAAGGATGCAGGCTGCTTATCAGTACCGCGTATTATGAAAACTACAGCTGGGGGCAGAGCTTTTTATTACAAAGCCCCAAAATTATGGAATAGTCTTCCAAATAGTGTTCGGGACTCAGACACAGTCTCAGTGTTTAAGTCTAGGCTCAAAACCTATTTATTTAGCCAAGCATTTTTATAAATAGATTAGCCATAAGGTAAAGGAGCAGATCTGGGGGACTCATGGACGTAGAGTATTATGGTGAACTGGTATGTTTAGATGCTGTCTTCCTCACTCTCATTTGATCACTCAGGTTTGTTGACGGTGATGTGATTGTTTGCTTTACATCTCAGTTCCCCCTCATGTTTGTGTTTCCTTCTGGCTCCTCCCTTTTAGTTATGATGTCATAGTTAGTCCTGCCGGAGTCCCTGCTTGCACTCTACAGTAAATATACATTCACATTATACATTGTGACTGTGACCAGTCCGAACTGTTCTCTCTCTCTGTCTCACTACACATGTCTCTCTCTGTCTCACTACACATGTCTCTCTCTGTCTCACTACACATGTCTCTCCTGAGCTGCCAGTAATCCAGACCCCCCTCTGTCCTCTGGACATGTCTGACTCGTCCTGGTGTCCCTCTTCTGGTTGGAGATCTGGTCACATGGACGCCCCGTGTGGTCTGTCTGGGACGCGTGTGGTGACTGGGGACGGTTCCACTTCAACATGAAGACGGTTCTGTCCTCTGTCCTGATACAGACAGCTGTTTCTCTGAGGACTCGTGACTGCAGTCGCTCGATAGTTCAGGACTGGAGTTTCCTACAGTCTACCTGATCCTCCAATAACCAACTGGACTCCATATGAACTTCTCCACATCTCCTGTTATACTGAACCTCCAGCCTCCTGACACACAGTATGAGTGCAGATCAATCCCTGCTATCCGTTATCACCTAGATGAGGATGGGTTCCCTGTTCAGTCTGGTTCCTCTCCAGGTTTCTTCCCATCACCATCTCAGGGAGTTTTTCACCGTTGCCTTCAGGGACGATCTGATTCACACCTCATACAAACTTAAATCATTCCTTTGGTTTGTTTAAAACTGTTTTGCAACAACGACAATTGTTAAAAACACTATACAAATAAAATGTAATTAAATTGAATTATTGTTAAACCTCTTCTGCGAGCTTCTTGTCGTCCTCCTTCTTCTTCTTGCTCTCTGGCATCAAATCATCCAACCAGCTGAGCTCTCGCTTCGTAAAGCAGAAGTCTAGAAGCTTCCGTACAAACACCAGAGCCAATACCTACACACACAGACACACACACACAGAGCATTGAGTGTGTGTTTGGGACGGAGCCGCTCGCTCGCTCGCGCGTGCTCTCTGGCCCGGAGCGCAGTGTGTGATGACGCAGACGTTTACCATCATGGGGAAGACGACGGCGGCGGCCGAGGCTTTGATGACCCACAGCAGCACGAGGCAGGTGAGCTGCACCAGGGTGAAGACGTGGACCTTCCACAGAGGGACGTAGCGCAGGTAGATGAGGTCAGGCTGGTGCTTAGCCGGCATCCCGAACAGCTTAATACGGTCAAAGAACTGCAGCACAACACACACACACACACACACACACACACACACACACGCAGTCACTGCACACTGCTTTCTGCTGATTAGTTTAACTCTAACGCGCTGATGCGAGATGTGTAATAAACTCCTCAACGTCATTGTATTTACCTGGATACCTTTAAGAGATGACACGCCCATGTAGAGGAACACACCATACAGCACCGGCATGGGGATAAACTGAGGAAGAAAAACACACACACACACACACATAAATACACCCGAACGATTTGTCCGCATCTACGAATGATTGTAGAACCGCAGCCGCTCCCTAACTCCAATGTTCCCAAGTCTGAGACCTGTACCTGTAACCAGCTGATTACTGACCAACACTCTGAAACCAGACTCACCCTCATCAGAACAGCCCCTTAAAGGGCAGAATTGAGCTAAACAATTATTTATCATCATGTTTAGATATTCAGACGAGTCGTCAGGGTGAACATGAGCCCGGGGTTTAAACAAGCCAGCTAGATGTGAACTCATAAAAACTCATCTCTGATGGTCCCTGGGGGCGTGGCTGAGCAGGAGCTCATTTACATAGACACTGAAAGGGTCCATTTGGAGGAGGAGTGAAAGAGAGGGAGTGTATTGATTTGTTAAAGAAATAAAGAAACAGTCACCTTGAGCACAGAGGTCATGAAGACAGACAAGCCCATGAGGACGAAGATCATCAAGCCCGTGACTCTCTGCTCTCTGATGCCCAGGAATTTGGGCTGTTCCCCGGGGGCGGAGCATTCTGACTCCACCTTCAGCGAGTTCACGTGGGAGATGGAGAGAACGGTGGCAGCGACGAACCACGGCAGGCCCATGAGGGAGCACACGCCCAGCATCACCGCCACCACCAACAGGTCCAGGTGATACCCACAGCCTTTCTACACACACACACACGCGTAAATATCTGTGAGCTCATTTGATTTCAGGATGTGAGAATTAGAGGTGTGTGTGTGTGTGTGTGTGTGAGAGTGAGACCTTGAGCTTGTGCTCTTTGCGGTTGATGATGACGGCGGTGATCTGCTGGTCCATGAAGATGAGGATGGTGCAGAGCAGAGCAGGAATCACCGCCGCTAACAGAGTCCACCAGGGATTCGAACCCAGAGGGGTCATCCACCAACCACGACCTTTAGAGGTGGGCTGAACACACACACACACACACACACACACACACACACACACACACACCAGTCCAGTGTAAATTCAAATCAATCCAATAAAAGAAAATCTCCAGTCAGTCTCTTTATATCTGAACACGTCCGGCTCCTGTAACACACTTGTCTCCAAATCAGTGTGTGTGTGTGTGAACAGTATATTACACGATCTGATCCGTTACACCATATAACCTCAGCATCTGTGTGAGTGTGTGTGTGTGTGTGTGTGTGTGTGTGTGTGTTACCTCGAAGGTGTCCGGGACGTTGAGTTTTGGAGAAGGAATCCCCACCAGGTAATCCAGCAGCACCATGATCATGATGGTGAGAAAAACCGCAAAATCACTGATGGTAGAGCGAACCTGCACGGGGTCACCGGGACAGACAGGGGTCAAAGGTCACCACGGGGTTAATTACCATCAGTGTAAATGCTTATGAGCAGAAATGACTCGTGTCTGACCCTGGTGGGGAAGTAGCGCTTGGTCCTGAACTGTTTGAGGAACGCCGAGAGGAAGAAGGTGGTGAAGAAGAGGATGATGGACCAGAACAGGACGTCGGGGATGAAGGGGCCGTGATCGCTGCAGGCCCCGCCCACAAACACACCCTGAAGCTTCTTACACGTCTATACACACACACAGAGACGAGTTAATACAGACAGGTGTACAGCAGAGTGGCAAATACACACACACACACCCACCTCCACCCCCCAACACACACACACACACACCTCCACCCCCCAACACACACACACATACACACCTCCACCCCCCACCCCACACACACGGACACACACTTACCGTCACATCCAGTCCGCTCCAGGTGATAGAGTCAGGGTTAAAGCCACTCTGGTTCCACAGGTTTGTGAGCTCAGGTGTGATGTTCAAAGGTGAAGAGCACTGACACCTGAAGAGGGGGAGGGGCCAGTATTAGAAAAAAAAGCTGTTATTTAAAAGCCCACGAACAGCTACTTTAACTGCACAACGCTGACGTAATACAGACGGCAAAAGTTACGAATCCCTATTTTAAAACAGAGCGATACAGACCGGCGCTTTAATTAGACGCAGAGTGTTACACGGCGCCGCTTTAATTAGACGCAGAGCGATACAGACCGGCGCTTTAATTAGACGCAGAGCGATACAGACCGGCGCTTTAATTAGACGCAGAGCGATACAGACCGGCGCTTTAATTAGACGCAGAGCGATACAGACCGGCGCTTTAATTAGACGCAGAGCGATACAGACCGGCGCTTTAATTAGACGCAGAGCGATACAGACCGGCGCTTTAATTAGACGCAGAGCGATACAGACCGGCGCTTTAATTAGACGCAGAGCGATACAGACCGGCGCTTTAATTAGACGCAGAGCGATACAGACCGGCGCTTTAATTAGACGCAGAGCGATACAGACCGGCGCTTTAATTAGACGCAGAGCGTTACACGCCGCCGCTTTAATTAGACGCAGAGCGATACAGACCGGCACTTTAATTAGACGCAGAGCGTTACACGGCGGCGCTTTAATTAGACGCAGAGCGATACAGACCGGCACTTTAATTAGACGCAGAGCGTTACAGACCGGCACTTTAATTAGATGCAGAGCGTTACACGGCGCCGCTTTAATTAGATGCAGAGCGATACAGACCGGCACTTTAATTAGATGCAGAGTGTTACATGGCGCTGCTTTAATTAGATGCAGAGCGATACAGACCGGCACTTTAATTAGCCGCAGAGCGTTACACGGCGCCGCTTTAATTAGATGCAGCGAGTCACAGCCCGGCGGCGCTTTAATTAGACACAGAGCGTTACACGGCGCCGCTTTAATAAGACGCAGAGCGATACAGACCGGCACTTTAATTAGACGCAGAGTGTTACACGGCGCCGCTTTAATTAGATGCAGAGCGATACAGACCGCCGCTTTAATTAGACGCAGAGCGATACAGACCGGCACTTTAATTAGACGCAGAGCGTTACACGGCGGCGCTTTAATTAGACGCAGAGCGATACAGACCGGCACTTTAATTAGACGCAGAGCGTTACAGACCGGCACTTTAATTAGATGCAGAGCGTTACACGGCGCCGCTTTAATTAGATGCAGAGCGATACAGACCGCCGCTTTAATTAGATGCAGAGTGTTACATGGCGCTGCTTTAATTAGATGCAGAGCGATACAGACCGGCACTTTAATTAGCCGCAGAGCGTTACACGGCGCCGCTTTAATTAGATGCAGCGAGTCACAGCCCGGCGGCGCTTTAATTAGACACAGAGCGTTACACGGCGCCGCTTTAATAAGACGCAGAGCGATACAGACCGGCACTTTAATTAGACGCAGAGTGTTACACGGCGCCGCTTTAATTAGATGCAGAGCGATACAGACCGGCACTTTAATTAGACGCAGAGTGTTACACGGCGCCGCTTTAATTAGATGCAGAGCGATACAGACCGGCACTTTAATTAGACACAGAGCGTTACACGGCGCCGCTTTAATTAGACGCAGAGCGATACAGACCGGCACTTTAATTAGATGCAGAGTGTTACACGCCGCCGCTTTAATTAGACGCAGAGCGATACAGACCGGCACTTTAATTAGACGCAGAGTGTTACATGGCGCCGCTTTAATTAGACGCAGAGCGATACAGACCGGCACTTTAATTAGACACAGAGCGTTACACGCCACCGCTTTAATTAGATGCAGAGCGATACAGACCGGCACTTTAATTAGACACAGAGCGTTACACGCCACCGCTTTAATTAGACGCAGAGCGATACAGACCGGCACTTTAATTAGATGCAGAGTGTTACACGGCGCCGCTTTAATTAGACGCAGAGCGATACAGACCGGCGCTTTAATTAGACGCAGAGCGTTACAGACCGGCACTTTAATTAGACGCAGAGCGATACAGACCGGCACTTTAATTAGACGCAGAGCGATACAGACCGGCACTTTAATTAGATGCAGAGTGTTACACGCCGCCGCTTTAATTAGATGCAGAGCGATACAGACCGGCACTTTAATTAGATGCAGAGTGTTACATGGCGCTGCTTTAATTAGACGCAGAGCGATACAGACCGGCACTTTAATTAGACGCAGAGCGATACAGACCGGCACTTTAATTAGACACAGAGCGTTACAGACCGGCACTTTAATTAGATGCAGAGTGTTACACGCCGCCGCTTTAATTAGATGCAGAGCGATACAGACCGGCACTTTAATTAGATGCAGAGTGTTACATGGCGCTGCTTTAATTAGACGCAGAGCGATACAGACCGGCACTTTAATTAGCCACAGAGTGTTACACGCCGCCGCTTTAATTAGACGCAGAGCGATACAGACCGGCACTTTAATTAGATGCAGAGTGTTACACGGCGCCGCTTTAATTAGATGCAGAGCGATACAGACCGGCACTTTAATTAGATGCAGAGTGTTACATGGCGCTGCTTTAATTAGACGCAGAGCGATACAGACCGGCACTTTAATTAGATGCAGAGTGTTACACGGCGCCGCTTTAATTAGATGCAGAGCGATACAGACCGGCACTTTAATTAGATGCAGAGTGTTACATGGCGCTGCTTTAATTAGATGCAGAGTGATACAGACCGGCACTTTAATTAGATGCAGAGTGTTACATGGCGCTGCTTTAATTAGATGCAGAGCGATACAGACCGGCACTTTAATTAGCCGCAGAGTGTCACACGGCGCCGCTTTAATTAGATGCAGCGAGTCACAGCCCGGCGGCGCTTTAATTAGCCGCAGAGTGTTACACGCCGCCGCTTTAAAGCAGAACTGGCCAGCTCCCCTACCTGTAGAAGGTGAGGTTGTCCAGGTCATTGCTCATGTTAATGGGGAACATGTCACTCAGGTGGAAGAGCTTCTCCACCGCCTCGTAGATGAAGATGATGCAGATGAGCGCTGCGAAGGCTTCCTCCGTGAACCGAGTGATGTAACACACCAGAGAACTGGCGTCTGTGGCCACCAACACCACACACAGGAACGCCGTCCACAAACCAATACTGGTGCGCAGGGGGAGGTAGGACAGGCCATAATCACTGCACACACACACACACACACACACACACACACACACACACACACACACACACACACACACACACACACACACAGTGAGGAAATGATAACTGCAATGAAAACAGTATTTATAAGCCAAGAGGTTGTACCACCAGAGGGCGCCATAACGTTACAATAAAGGTTCGAAGAGAACTCCTGGATGGTCCACAGAGCAGCGCGAGTCTCTGACCTGCAGAACTTAAAGAGGATCTTCTCAAACACCAGAACCGGACCAGTGCTGCCCAGGATGGTGAGGGGCTGACCCGCAAAGAGAGAGTACGCCACTCCGGTCAGAGACGCCCCGAATAACGACTCAATAGCACTCTACACACACAGAGAGAGAGAGAGAGAGAGAGAGAGAGGGAGAGAGAGAGAGAGAACACATGTTCAGATGTCTGTCTCATTAGCATTAACTGGCACACCGCTCTAACATGACGCACATTCATACTAGCAGGTAACGAATTCAATTTAATTTTCAATTCAATTTTATTTGTATATAGTGTTTTTAACAGTTGTTATTGTAGCAAAGCTGTGAGTGAGTGAGTGAGTGATGTCCAGTGACTTTGTTCTGAGAAATGTTTGTAGCTCTAAAGCTGACGGGTTAATGTGGAATTTGCTCGCTGAAGAACCTGAAGGAGAAACTCACGATGTTGTTCTTGGTGATTTCTCCCAGCAGGCCTCCGAACGTGATGACGGGCGACATGCAGGCGCAGTACAGGAACAACACCGACGCCAAACACTGCAGGCTGAACGCATCACGCACATCACTCCAATAAAACGGCGCTTTCCTCTTCACATCCAACACCAGGCCGCCAAATATACTGGGGGGATAAAGAAAGAGAAATAAACATCAAAACAAATAATAAATCATCCCCTCCCCTTCACCACAGACCCCGCCCCGCCCTTCTCACAACTCTGCCCGTCCTCAAACTCCACCCACAACACACTTCAGCTCCACCGAAAGTTCTATTAATTCTCCTTCACTTTAATGCCGGTTTAATGAGGTCACCTCATACTCTCTCACACACACACACACACACACACACACACACTTCATTAAAACAGACTTACTGCTAATCAACTAATGTGAAAACACACTGACCTGGATCTTTGATGTAGAGGTGGGAGGAGTTACCGATATACTTTATGCACAATCTTAAATGTATGTGCATGAGTGTGCATGAGTGTGTGTGTGTGTATATATACACAGTATTCTTACCGTCCTGTTCTCTTCAGTTCTGGTCCTGTGTGATGCTCCTCCTCTTTGATGACCTCGGACTGAGGGGCGGAGCCATTTGGCACGGGCATCTTCCTTTTTTCCTACACAAACACACCAGTTCAGCTTTACAGTCATGTCAGTCTGAAATCTCTGACATAGCCCCGCCCTCTCATGTGTCTCAGTGCTGTGATTGGAGGAGGAGGCGGTCACCTGAGACGGGACGCTTTTTGGAGGTTCTATGCGGATGGTTGGGTCCCACTCGCCCGGGGGCAGAACCGTCACCTGGTCCAAAAACTCATCGATCCCAGACAGCAGGTCGTTCCTGTCTTTAGCCTTATACGCTACATCATGGAAAATCTAACACACACACACACAACTGATTATGATTATTTTTTTATTACAGTACAGTAAGTACAGTACATTAAAACCTCGGATTACGAGTAACGCGGTTTACGAGTGTTCCGCAAGACGAGCAAAATTTTTTATTAATTTTGACTTGAAAAACGAACAAGTCTTGGTTTACAAGCACCGAGTATCACGCATGCGCTTCTTGTTTTTGTACACACATACAGACACACACTCTCTGCCCTACACAGAAACTCTGCTGTGCAGGTTCATTTGCTTTATTTTCACTATTAATCATTTTTATGTATTTTTTTGGGGGGGCTGTGGAACAAATACATTGAGTTTCCATTATATCCTATGGGAAAGTTAAATTTGGTTTACGAGTGTTTTGGAATACAAGGCCTCTTCCGGAACGAATTATGCTCGTAATCCGAGGTTACACTGTATATGTAACACTGTTTTGTGTGTGTGTGTGTGTGTGTGTGTGTGTGTGTGTGTCCACCTCATCAGTCATCAGTGTAGCAATGGAGCGGCCGATCTCATGGTACTGAGAGCCTTTACCAAATGGTCCAAGCAGCAGAAACAAGAACCTGCGCACACACACACACAATGGTCATGACACGTGTACATGTGTGTGTGTTTGAGAGAGCTTGTAAGGACAGGGACCTGTGTGTGTGTGTGTGTGTGCGCGAGAGAGACCTGGTGGGGACGGGGACCTCAGTGAGGCCAGTGAGTAGGACAGCAGGTGAGAGACGGACGAAGGCGATGATCGGTCGCTCCAGAAAGTCGACTTCACCGACCAGCACGTTGGACGCCTCGGCACCAGGGGGGATCTTCTTCATGAAGTTCATATCCACCTGAGGGTCAAAGGTCAAGTGCTCAATGTAAACATGTAAAATAGTAGGTATGTTTCACTGTCCAAGATCACACTAATGTGTTAAAGCTGACGTGTGGTGTGTAAATCATAAATAGATGTTGTAATAATAATAATAATTATAATATTTATATGAGACATGCTGAGGTTATCAGAGTGGAGAGAACAAAGAGTTAAACTCGAGTAACAGACATGTGGAATGTGGGTGCAAAATAAACACTGAAACATCATGATCTCCTCAAAACACAAAGACTTCACAACTACAGATCAGATGCGTGTGTGTGTGTGTGTGTGTGTGTGTGTGTGTGTGTGTGTGTGTGTCTAGAAGAAGCAGGTGATTTAGAAACTGGAGATGAACATTTGATTCCTCAAGGAACTGCAGGAGTGTTTCCTCATCCTCACACATCGTCCCAGTGTCGAGTTATTGGTCACTCACACACACACACACACACTCACCTGCATGTGGTGGAGTCCCAGGGTGTGAGAAATGTGGCAACACTAAGATTATTTCTACCAGGAAAGTAATAGCAACACCCGAACATGACCTTAGGTCATTCATACACGCACATACATACACATTCACACACACACATACACGCACACTTCTCTGCAGGGTCCTGACGTAACACATGTTCTATCGTAAAGTTTACACACTCACTGCACCACTATTCACCCTGTCAGAGGGAAATAGGGCGGAGCTACTGCAAGGTAAAGTATTTGTAAGATCCGCCCCCACTAAATCACATGACTGGGGTCTCAATCAGTCCAATCAATCCTGCACCTGTTTTAGCAAAAATAAACACGTCAGAGTTACCTGGGAAAGAAGAGCTGACCTAGCAAGGGAAAGCTAAGCTAACAATGTAGCTTTTCTATTACCGTTCTGTGGGACTGTGACAGCTTGCTGTCAATCAAGTGTGCTCATTAGAATATCAGGCCACACCCATTGGGTATGGCAGAGTATTTCTTCTCCACCCCCCCCCCACAGAACTTCCTACCAGGTGTTAGGAATGGAATGTGGCTGATGGAAACACATGACCAGAGAGCGCTGGCCAATCACAGGCCACATAGAGACTGAAGCACACGTTTACACAAACACGTCACAACACATGATCACACAGCAGCACAAGCCACAGGATGATTGACAGAAGGTGATGAGTGGCATTCAGAGGGCCGACTTTAAGAGACGGGACTTACGCTGGATCTCAGAGTTCCGCAAAGACAGTGGAAAGAGATGCGACAGTCCTGGTGTCGTGGCTACCGTGCAGCAAGGGGCGGAGTCAGAGATTAAGTCAGTTCACATACGGATTCATTGCCCTTTATATCTGAATATTGCGCATCCAGTGTCGCAAAACCTCCGTAGGTTATGTACAGAAAACAGAGCAGTTCTTCCCATGAGTCTTCTAGTCCAAGTCATTTGCTCTTTTGTCATGTGACCTCCATGGACGCTATACAGTGCAAAAGATTCAAAAGAACGAACGACTTGGAGCAGAAGAAATGAGACGTGAGTGGATTGTTCTGTTTATTATAATGTCCTTGTAATATTGTAAGATTGTTTTGTAATATTTTTATTACTGGAACTAAAGACAATTTGTGTATGTGGACGTGTTGGGGGTCTGTTCATCAAAACGAACAAATTTTTTTTTTTCTTTTAATAAACAAGATTCAAAGAACCGAGTCACTAAAATGATCCAAACTTCCCTTAATATGAATCCTGATCCATTTCTCTTTATATATGAATACGACTCATGATTCATTTTGCTTTATTTCATACTGAACTTCCAGCCTCCTAACACACAGTATAACAGGAGATGTGGAGATCAATCCCTGCTGTCCGTTATCACCCAGATGAGGATGGGTTCCCTGTTCAGTCCGGTTCCTCTCCAGGTTTCTTCCTGTCACCATCTCAGGGAGTTTTATTCCCCTCAGCACCAGCAGGGACCATCTGATCATTCTGATTCACATTTCATACTCACTTCACACTTATTTCCCTAATTTTTTATTTTGTGAAGCTGCTCTGTGCCATACAGATAACACTGAACCAATTGAACTTCCTAAATGAATATAACAGGCGACTCACTTCTCTTTATCTGTGAATACGGTTCATTCCCCTTTAGACCTCATTGTTGGTTCACTTCCAAAGCTGACTTCCATTTCCCCTTATACCGAAAATGTGGATTAACTTATAATTTACTGCTTAATCGGATTACAAACATGTGTTACACAGTCAGAAACGTGGGGGGGGGGGGGGGAGTGTGTCCACTACAGGGCGTGTCTCGAGTGAAGAAAACAGCTATTATGTGATAAGAGAAACCTAAGCAGTTACAGAACGTGCAGGAGAATTTGAGCTTTTATAAGCCTGTGCGTGTGTGCGTGTGTGTGTGTGTGTGAAATGGTACCTTACTGAAGTCCACGGTGCTGTTCTCCCTGCTCCCCCCGTTTATGCGACTCTCACTGGGCTTACTGTTCTCCAGGTTTCCTGGAGCAGACTGTGGAGACGCCATGAGACCTGAGAGACAGACAGCCACACACACACACACACACACACACACACACACACACACACACACACACACACACACACACACACACACACACACACACACACACACACACACACACACACACACACACACACACACACACACACACACACACACACACACACACACACACACACACACACGTGGGGGGTTAGACAGGTGTATAATTAAGTGTCCCTGTCTGAGATAGCCCTGACCCCACCTACCTGTTATTATAGGCATTATCCTTATTATTATTGCTATAACTGTTATTACTGCTGTTTGGTGACCCTGAATAACACACTTGTGCGATTAGTGCATTCTTTCTGAGAATTATTATACATATATACTGTACACACACACACACACACACACACACACACACACACACACACAGAGATAAGTGTGTTACATCTGCTGTATCTTAGTAACCAACATTTTTCTTTTATTTACAATCTCCTCAGTCCTCAAGTCATAAAACATCTTTAATGTCTCCTTGAGTGTGTAATAAAGTGTACTGCAGGTTTAATGCCACATAAAGAACCGACACTAGTGTCACGTATCCACACACACACACACACACACACACACACACACAGAGAGACACGCCATGCTAACACTTTGCCTGCTGAAGGCGTGGCCAGAAGCTGAAGGTTCTGGGCGGGGCCAGCCACTGACCCATCATCCTCATTGTGGGAAGAGTCACAGAACGACTCCTCCTCCTCCTCCTCAGGTGGAAACAGCACCACCCGTGGGATGTCTCCTCTCTCTCCACCGCTCACGAGCAACTCGGGCACCCGGGAGGAGGCGGGGTGGGATAAACGGGGTGTGGCCTGGGGTGTGGCCTTCATAGGAGAGGCAGGGCTAAACTCTGGCTGCAGGAAGTTGAGCATGAAGGAGCCATGGCGTGAAGGAGGAAAAAAGGAGTGTCTCCTGAGTGACAGGCGGGAGGCGGATAGCCCCTCCCCTTTAGGGTGGAGCAAAAGAAAGAGGAAGATGAATATGAGATGGACAGCGTGGGAGAGTAGGAGGCGGAGTTTAGTCATGCACACACACAATGCATTCAAGTGCACACACACACACACACACACACACACACACACACACACACGGCAAGAAAGCGCACCCATACACACTCGCACATGTGGCTGAAACGATTCCACGAGTTTAGTAATTCGATTATTAAAAATGATGGAGTCAAAATCTTCTGCTTCAAAGCTTCTTTTAATTAATTTTAAAAGCTTGCGTTATGTTTTTGCGCAATTATTTGTTTGGCATGACACGGCGCGCTTCTGGATGCGAGCCGTCAGTAAACACCAACGAAGAAGCAGCGCTTACATTTAGGCATTTGGCAGACGATCTTATCCAGAGCGACTTACTTTATTTTCATTACACATCTGAGCAGTTGAGGGTTAAGTTGAGGGTTAAGGGATCTGATCAAGGGCCCAACAGTGACAACCTGGTGGTTGTGGGGTTTGAACCTGGGATCTTGTGACCTGAGCTACCCCCGACCTCGCCCACAAAGCGGAAAGAGACACAATCCGTTAGCTGCGTATGAGGGAGCGTTCTGTTACGGGATACAAAATGGAACGGAGCGATAAAATTATCAGCGAACCAAGAGATGAAGAAACCAGCAGCAGAAAAATGACAGAAATTGTCAGTAAAGACTTATATATGTTACACCTGAGCTGTAGATTTTGAAACTTTAAAGTTGTGCAACTTAACACACACATTAAAATAAATAATTATACAAAAACACTAAGTTCTGAAAGTTATGCGCTAAAATGCCCCCAGCCACGGCCTTCCACCCCTCACCGCCCACCTCACTACATAATCTCTATCAAATATATTAGGACACCACAATCAAAAGTTCATATTATTATTATCAAATAGAATATATTATAATTAACCCTAGGGCTGCGCGATTTATTTGATTTTAAAAACGATAAGCTCTAGACATTTTTTGATCGATATGGATTAATCACACAAAAGAGCCAATCACACAGCAGAACAACACGACAACAGCCAATCAGCGTGCAGCTTTCGCATGCCGTGCACGTGAAACTTAATTTCATACCACACTTTGTGAAGCAAACTTGACACCAGAAAAAAAAAAAAAATTATAAATAAAAAAACGAGTGGAAGCAGCAACGAAAGTGAATCTATCCTCGAGTTATTATCCAAAGATGTTGAAATTGTCGACAAAAAAGGTAGCACGAACTCCATTATATGAACACATCACCCACACGACCACACAGAGAGCATGAACATGTGACCCGATGCTACTCCGTCAACTAGCAGCGCTAGCAGTGGGGCTGTACCAAAGCAGATATCCATCGTGTCGTCTTTCGTGGCCATTACACCTTATGAAAGGTGTCCAAAAGCAGCAAGGATATAACCAGGGCCGTTTCTAACTTTCTAGTGAAAGATATGATGCCCCTAAGCACACGAGGCTGAAGTTTAGCTCCTTATTCACAGCTTCCGATTCGTTTGGCTCCTTATTGCGCAGCGTCTCATTCTGCAGCTGAAGTTTAGCTCCTTATTCGCCTCGTTACTAACGGGAGTGTTCACGCTGGCCAAAGCTGCGCAGTTTATCAATAAAACGTTATTTTGGTGGTTTAAACCATTCTGGCCAAGCAAATATGAACTATACAACACCTAGCAGGTACCCAACTATATAGTAAAAGTGAAATTGTCCTGGTCCAGATTGATAGCTGCATAATTCATTCCATGTTTGTTGTCATTGCATGCTTAAGCCATTATGTCAGTTTATTGGGGCCGTGTGAAATAGCCTTCATTTAACTCTGAATTGTGGGATAAAAAGAGCCCTAGTGTGTGTGGTCTAAATGTTGTTTCTCATTATTGTTTAAAAATCTCAAAACATTGTAATTTATCATCACAAGATACTTTTTATCATCACAAACAAGTATTTTTTTATTTATTTTTTTTATAAAAATCTTTGCCTTGTAAAGGTTCTGAGCATGTGCCTATAGTATCTTAATAAAGGCCAAATCTGTCATCTGTTTTTGTTAATAAACTAAACTTTAAAATGTAATTTAATGAACCCTTTAATTTTTGTGGCTTCAGTCATTGTTGTGATTCTCTTTTAAACCTGGCCGCATTAACAGCTTATATCCAAATATATATCGTTATCCTTCAATATGGGGATAAAAATGATCAACATTACTTTTTGCCACATCGCACAGCACTAGGAATGTGACAAATTAATACACATTATAATGTTTATTTTGTGACATTTATTTTTCTGGGGTTTGTCATGTAATACAAAAATGTTTACACTAAATATTATGATGAAAAATATTGCTATATTGCTAATTTTATAATCAAATTTATTTGGTGCAATTTGTAACGTGTAAATAAACCTATGAAGTTATGTAATCTATGTAATATATTTGATAGAGATTATGGAGGGGGGGGGGCAATCTGTGGCAGGGAGGCATTCTGGTGCATAACAGTGTGCTTTAGTGTTTTTATACTTAGTCATTTTAAATACTTTTTTTTTTTTTAGTTTTTGCACCAGAGAAAAAGCTTTAAAATAAGAAAGTATGACACTTTAATGCACTTAATACATCTCCGTCAACTTTAAGCTGTTCTTGGTATTGTGAATAATGACCGTGTTAATTTATGATAAAATGCTGTATGCATTTAAAAAATAAAAGTAGAAAAGAATAAAACCAATTAATCTTTGTTTCTCATACATTTTACATTGCTGTTTATTTAAGCAAAATTACATTTTACCCGATTACTGGATTACATTTTTGGCAGAATACCGGATTACTAAAATATTCGATAGCTACAGTCCTAATGCACATGCATACTTATATACACACACACACACACACACACACACACGGGAAGGTTACGCTTATACATACAAACACACTGTTAACCTGTTAACACTGTTACAACCCAGAGCTCCCCACTGGACATGCTTATTTTCTCTTGCAGTAAAAACACACACACACACACACACACACGCGCGCGCGCGCACACACGCCCCATTTTACCGTTTTGGTGTTTGCTGTGTTTTTGTGGACAGGACGTAGATGTGATCGATCACAGTTAAACCTGTATTGTTCTGGAAGAGAGGCTGTGTGTGTGGAGTCCTGTTTACAGAGCGGGGTGTGTGTGTGTGCGCGCGTGTGTGTGAGTGTCTCACCGTCACGGTCGAGTAAGTGCGGGTCCGAGTGTTTCTTGCCTATATCTGCGAAGGAGCGCACGAGCGGGATGCGGTTGCTGAGCTTCTTCTCGCTCTGGTGGTGATGTCGCTTCAGCACGGCCTCTCGGACCTGATCCTTCAGACACTCGTCCAGCTGCTGGGACGCCACCATGCTGTCGATGATCATGTCTGAAACACACACACGGGATCGGTCACACCCGGCGGCACAGAAGGCTATTGACGCTAGGCGCTAACCTGGCTAACCTGCGATCTCGTCGATGGTGTTTGCGCGCATGTCGAGCAGCACCGTGCCGTTCATGATGCAGCTGCGCAGCTCGAACAGGCTGTGGAGAGACAGAGTGGCTACGTACGGCTTACTCCACCTCTCACCTCCGTCCTCCACGTCCTCCTCAAACTTCAGCCATCTGCACACACACACACACACACACACAGTGTACATAATGCTGGGTGCTGAGCAATTGTATCGAGCGAGTGAGTGAGTGAGTGAGTGTACACTCGCGCACCTGGCCGTCTCTTTCCACTCGTACATCTCTCCGTTGAGGAAATGCAGCTCGTCCAGCTCGGTGAACAGATCGTGAGGAATGTGTTCTTCATCATCGTCTTCAGTGCCCAGGATAAACTGTACACGCTGAGAGGGCGTGTCTGAGGAGGAGGAGGATGATGATTGAGTGTGAACAGCGTGACAGATTAATACTGTAACTACACACCAGCTGCTGCGACACTAGAGGAGTACGCTCACTACGCAGTGCACCAAGTTAGGGAAGAGACCGAAACACACTCGGACATGAGGTATACGGTGTGTGTGTGTGTGTGTGTGTGTGTGTGTGTGTGTGTGTGTGTTACCGTAAGTGGGAGACTCTCGTCCATCCTCGCGCTCAGAGTCCCGGTCTCTCCGTTTGCGGTGGTGTCTGTGTCCTCTGTGTCGATGGCGTCTCCTGCTCTGTCTCCCCAGAGGGACGTGGACCCCGACGTACACCGCTCTGTGACCTGACGACACGACACAAACACTCCGTTACACTCCGAGCGCCCAAGTGTAAAGTGTGTGAAGTGACCCGACAGCGACCCAGCTGCTTCTACACGGCCAAAACAGTATCCATGCTCATTTTATTTATTTATGTTATACATATGATACAGAAAACTGTTGTTGTGAACATAAGGCATTCTGTACAAAATTAAGGATCGTTCCCCCCAAAATCTGTCGTGTCCATAACCGTGTCGCAATATCTTTAATCATTTATTTCAGAATAATACACTTTAAGTTCGTCTTTTCATGTGAAATCTAAATTGGCCAAGTTTCATCTGAATCGCTGAAAGATCACTGAAGGGTTTGAATATGAAAAAAAGGTTACGGAGACTAAAACATACAAGGACATGAAACGATATTTATCTTTTATCTGATAAAAATATAAATAAAATGATAGAAATAGTATTTACCAAAAACAAAGCATGAATCGTGAGATAAGAGACATGATCCAATCTGTAAATTCACAGCACCAACACCATGTTGTGGCCGGGAGGGAGGACACTTGCTAGGCATCTGGGGAACTATTGTGGACGGAGTGTGGAAGATTCTAACATATACAGATTTACAGACAGTACAACAAAGCACTGATGAGGCGGCCGCATCGGGAACATCTACATGTCAGTGGTGTGTGTCACAGGTTCTCGGGCACAACAGCATGAGATCGAGTCTCACCCGAGTCCATGGGGACCAAAGGCCATCCTGTCCTGTCTGATCCCACAGAAAAGCCAATGCAGCACAAAATCACACGGCACAGCTGCAGCGCGGAAAAACACCAGACTTGAAATTCCAGTAAGGCCGATATTCAGAGTGAGAAACTGTAATGGAATGCAGCTGCTCTCTGAATGGCACGAATACAGCGCATTAACCCAGGGAGCGCCACGCCCAGGAAATAACAGCATGCAGCGCGGCGCGCTCATCCACACGGAGTCGAGCTGACCCAGGACACACACACAGGGCTGAACACACTCGTACAAAGACTCAGTAATCTGCAGTAATGCACTCGGACACACACTTTATCCTCTGTAACGGAGTGTGGTCACGCACTGGGGGGTGCGAGGGCCGGTGCTGAACTCCCCCCATGGGGTTCTAATGCGTGTAAGGAGAGTAATTCCTCACTGGGAAGGGATTAGACTTGTTCCTTAGTCTCCGACGTAACTCCATCCTTTACAGGTGCGACCCTGTGATTCAATTTCCGTCCTGATCGCGGCGTCCGTTTCTCTCTGTGCCTGAGAAAATCCCAGAGTTCCAGAGTGTTTCAGAACTAATCTGACTGGAACATTAAGCAAATTTACTCTTCCTTTCATATTTTAACGAATTCAAGAATCTTTACAAAATCTTTAGTCTAGCTTCACCTTATGTTAACGAGTGTTAGTACGCGACCGTGATGGTTAAAGAGTTTGTAGAAACAGTTCAAATGTTTAATAACAATAACAATATTAATAGCAACTACCTTTTACATCTCCATACTATTCGGCTTCGCCTTTTTTTTCTGGAATTTTTGGAGAACGCGTGAGTTTCCTCGTCTAAGAACAAACGGAATTCATCTCCAAACAACTAAAACTCCGACACAGAGGTACGTTATAATGTCTACCGTTTGTTCTTGTTCAGTGCGTAGAGTGCAGGATGTTTAGACATGTTTAGACAGCTCTGGTTATAGGAGACTCTATACTGAGACACGTGACATTAGCTAGACCTTTAGGGGCGCCAGCGGCAGTGGTTAGGTGTATCCCGGGGGGCCAGAGCACCGGACATAGCAGGTAATCTTAGGGCTCTAGGACAGCACAGGTTCTCTAAGATAGTGGTACATGCTGGAGCTAATGATATACGCCTTCGTCAGTCAGAGGTTAGTAAGAGTAACTTTACAGAGGTGTTTAAATTAGCGAAGGCGATGTCCGATGAAGTAATATGCTCTGGTCCCATCCCAATGAGACGTGGCGACATAGCTTACAGCAGGTTATGGTCGCTGAACCGCTGGATGTCCAGGTGGTGCTCCGAAAATAATGTGGGCTACATAGATAATTGGAAGACCTTTGAGGGCAAAGCTGGCCTGTTAGGGCGGGACGGTGTCCATCCCACTCGGGAAGGTGCTGCTCTCATTTCCTGTAGTATAGCTCATAGTCTCAGTAGAGGTCTAGTTAATCGGTGACAATCCAGAGCCCAGGCCAGGGAGCAGACAGACAGGCTAAACCAACCGTCTGCTAGCTGCATAGAGTCGTCACTCAGGGTTCACCTTATTGAGACTGTGTCTGTTCCCCGATCTAAGCAAAAATGTAGAAAGACCCAGAAAGTCTGTTTCAATAATCTAATTAACATAAAGTCCACAAACTCCGATCATACTGAATGCGCAGCCGGCACCCCTGATCTGAAGCTAGGGTTGTTAAATATTAGATCTCTCACATCAAAAGCAGTTATTGTTAATGAAATTATCACAGATCAGGCGTTTGATATACTCTGTTTAACTGAAACATGGGTTAAACAGGACGAGTATGTAGCTCTAAATGAAGCTAGTCCTCCTGGATACAGCTACATACACCAGCCTCGGTTAACTGGTAGAGGAGGAGGCGTCGCAGTTATTCATAATGATAATCTGTCTATCGTACAAAAACACCGACACAAATTTAACTCATTTGAAATTCTCTATAGTAACATAAGTGTATTTAAGTATATTAAATCAGCTCAGTTGATTCCACTAATTATAATTTACAGACCTCCAGGGCCGTATTCTGAATTTCTTAGTGAATTTGCAGATTTCATCTCAGACCTGGTCGTTTCTGTAGACAAAGTGTTAATTGCTGGAGATTTTAACATTCATTTTGAGAATCCAGAAGACCCTCTGAGAACAGCATTTATATCCATACTGGACTCCGTAGGTGTAAATCAGTGTGTAGTAGGACCCACTCATAAAGCAGGTCACACTTTAGATTTAGTAATATTCTTCGGATTAATTATAAGAAATTCATTCACAATTCCACTGTCTGAAATTATCTCAGATCACTATCTTGTCTCCATTCAAGTGTGTCACAGTGATAATGTACGCACAGCACCGCGCTACCGTATTAAACGTACATTCACATCAACTACCACACAGAGTTTTATCAGTAATCTCCCAGAGTTACCAACTTCGATTAGGCCACCGTCTGACCCCACAGAACTCAATCAGGCGACTGAATATTTAGAGTCGACACTTCGTTGTACCTTAGATAATGTAGCTCCAGCTAAAAGAAAAATTATTAGAGATAAGAAACTCGCTCCCTGGTATAACGATCACACGCGCACTTTAAAACAGACCGCTCGGAAATTAGAGCGTAAATGGCGTCAAACTAAATTGTTGGTATTTCAAATAGCATGGAAAGAGAGCATCCTGAACTATAGGAAAGCTCTTAGTGTAGCTAGATCAACGTATCTCTCCACTCTTATAGAAGAAAATAAAAATAATCCTAGATTTTTATTTAATACCATAGCCAAATTAACCAGAAATAAGACCACTACAGAAATCTCCACAACATCATCATGCAATAGTGAGGACTTCATGAACTTTTTTAATAATAAAATTGTAAATATCAGGCATAAAATTGAGGCTTTGAAACCGAACAATGTAATTGATACAGATGTTAACCTAGCCATGTCAGATTCAAACCTAGAAGACTTTACTCCTCTTGAAGAGAGTGAACTAATTTCACTCGTCTCTTCTGCAAATTCATCAACCTGTATATTAGATCCTATACCGACACATTTTCTTAAACAGATAGTACCAGTAATAACAGAACCGATGTTGAGAATAATTAATTCCTCACTCAGCATTGGTTATGTTCCAAAATCTTTTAAATTAGCAGTTATCAAACCAATAATTAAGAAACCTGACCTCGACCCCTGTCAGCTGTCCAATTACAGGCCAATATCAAACCTCCCCTTTATCTCTAAGATTCTGGAAAAGATAGTAGCGGAGCAGCTATGCTCATATCTACATAGAAATGGCATACATGAACTGTATCAGTCAGGATTTAGGCCTCATCACAGCACAGAAACAGCACTCGTTAAAGTAGTAAATGACCTCCTATTGGCCTCTGATCAGGGTTGTGTAACTATGCTTGTATTACTCGACCTCAGTGCAGCTTTTGACACCATTGATCATGCTATTCTTCTTCACAGATTAGAAAATGTAGTAGGAATTAAGGGTACAGCCCTCTCCTGGCTCAGATCCTATTTGACCGATCGTTATCAGTATGTAGACTTAAATGGTGATTATTCTGCATGTTCTCTAGTGGAGTTTGGCGTTCCGCAGGGTTCAGTTTTAGGCCCACTGCTTTTTTCCCCTTTACATGCTTCCTCTGGGCAACATAATCTGTAAGCATGGTATTAGTTTTCATTGTTATGCTGACGACACACAGCTATACGTCTCAACAAAACCTGATGAGAAAAACCAGCTTACTAAAGTTGAGCAATGTGTGCAGGACATAAGAAATTGGATGCTAATTAACTTCCTTCTGCTTAATCCGGATAAGACAGAAGTTCTAGTCATAGGACCGCATACAGCTAGAAGTAAAATCTTAGATCACACCGTAACTTTAGATGGCCTTTCTGTTCCGTCAAGTGCAACAGTAAAAGACCTCGGCGTGATTATAGATTCCAGCCTTTCATTTGAAGTAGGGCTGCACAATATATCGAAAAATTATCGTTATCGCGATAATGGTATATGCAATATCTGTATCGCAAAGAGTTGCGATAAATGAAATCGATGAGTGTATGGTTACACATAAATAAAAAGTAATGTTTGAAAGTAATTCATATTGTGTTGGCAGGTCTATGGTAACAGCAAACCAGGACTCAGAATATCTGCTGAGGGTTTTAAGTCATTCATACTAACCCTTAGTTTAAGGACGCTCACAGAAGGGGAGAACAAGGGAAAAACACATTTAACCCGCGTCCTATAAACACACTCGAATCAGAAAGTAAACAATCTGCACCGACATGTGTGAACTCAGTGCTAAAAAACAAAACAAAACCCAGACAAGCCAAAGAGAATATTTAGTTTAAAAGATGCTCTTGTTTTAAGACACTATTGATGAGTGTTACACGGTTACATGTAAATAAACAGTAATGTTTGAAAGTAATTCATATTGTGTTGGCAGGTTTATAGTAACAGCAAACCAGAAGTCAGAATATCTGCTGAGGGCTTTAAGTCATTCATAGTGTTTTGAAGTCTAAATATTTGCAACTTCCTTGACATATAGTTTCTTTTTAGCCTGAATTAGATTTAATTACATCAGACGAATATCTATTACCCGTTTATTTTAGTATCATCATTACATATAAATAAATAATAAAATAAATAGGCAATAATAATAATTAAAAAATGCATTTCTCTAGGGAAATGTTATATCGCAAGAAATATCGTTATCGCAATATTCAACAATATCGCATATTTTCCTAATATCGTGCAGCCCTGATTTGAAGCTCATGTAGATAATATCACCAGGATAGCATTCTTTCACCTCAGAAATACTGCCAAGATAATATATTGCGCTAAACGATGCAGAAAAACTAGTTCATGCTTTTATCACCTCTAGGTTGGACTATTGTAATGCCTTACTGTCTGGTTGTTCAGTTAGGTGCATAAACAAGCTTCAGCTAGTCCAGAATGCAGCAGCGAGAGTCCTCACTAGAACCAGAAGATATGAGCACATCACCCCTATCCTATCTTCACTACATTGGCTCCCTGTGAAACTTCGCATTGATTTTAAAATACTACTCTTGACAGCGAACTGCTAGTGTCTTACGATCCGCCACGCCTACTTCGATCAAAGGATGCAGGCTGCTGGTCAGTACCGCGTATTATGGAATAGTCTTCCAAATAGTGTTCGGGACTCAGACACAGTCTCAGGGTTTAAGTCTAGGCTAAAAACCTATTTATTTAGCCAAGCATTTTTATAAATAGATTAGCCATAAGGTAAAGGAGCAGATCTGGGGGACTCATGGACGTAGAGTATTATGGTGAACTGGTATGTTTAGATGCTGTCTTCCTCAGTCTCATTTGATCACTCAGGTTTGTTGACGGTGAGATGATTGTTTGCTTTACATCTCAGTTCCCCCTCATGTTTGTGTTTCCTTCTGGCTCTCCCTTTTAGTTATGAAGTCATAGTTAGTCCTGCCAGAGTCCCTGCTTGCACTCTACAGTTAATATACATTCACATTATACATTATCGTATGAATGTGACCATACCTAATTGCCATCTCTCCTCTTCTTCCCTTCCTCCCCCTCTTTCTCTTCCCTCTTTCCCCCTGTCTCCCCCTTTCACTCTTTCTCTCTCTCTTTCGAGCTACACATGTCGTTCCTGAGCTGCCAGTGATCCAGACTCTGCCCTCCGGACCTGTCTGACCCATCCTGGTGCCTGGCTTCTGCTTGGAGATTTCGTTACATGGATGCCCCGTGTGTCTGGTGCCCGGCTTCTGCTTGGAGATTTCGTCACATGGATGCCCTGTGTGTCTCTTTGGTATGCGTCTGGTGCCTGGGGATGATTCTCTCTACCTAGACGACGGTTCTGGCCTCGTCTGGTGTTGGCAACTGTTTCTCTGGGGACTTGACAGTCCAATAGTTCAGGACTGGAATTTCCTACAAGTCTACCTGAGTCTCCAATAACTACATGAACTCCATATTAACATCAACTACCATCAACTGTTATAGCTGACTTGCCTGCTACCTAACACACAGTATAAATGCAGATAATTTCATGCAGATCATTTTTCACCCAAATGAGGATGGGTTCCTTGTTGAGTCTGGTTCCTCTCAAGGTTTCTTCCTATCACCGTCTCAGGGAGTTTTTCCTTGCCACTGTCGCCCTCGGCTTGCTCACCAGGGACAAACTGACCATTTTGATTCATACGCATTCACATTCCATACAAACTTAAATAATTCTTTTGATTGTGTAAAGCTGCTTTGAGGCAATGCCAATAGATAAAAGCGCTATACAAATAAAATTGAAGGTAACAGGTAAACACCAGCTTACACTACTTGCCAAAAAAATGACAAAGGATACTTTGTGAGAAAATAACTAGATTTTCCAATTTGTAGGTTGTGTGCGCCATTCTTATGCCAGCCAACTTCCTTAAAAGTAGTGGTCTTCCTTTGGTACTGGGTATGCTCAACAGAAATAACTTCCTGCCCAACGATGACATCGAGACACATCGTGGTTTTCAATGCTTTGAAAATTGGCAAACTCCTGCTCACTTTAATTGGTTTTGGGCATGTTAAAGCAGTGGCAGAGACTTGCCACCCCATGGTGGAGGGCACCAACCCTACATCACCAGTAAGAGTCATAAGTACTAAATTGGATATTGTGCACTGCTGTCACGAACTCCTGTCACTCCTCTCGTTTGTTGTTGTTTTTGTTCCCACGCTGTCAGATTTCTCTACTCGCGGTCACGTTGTCTCTAGACTGTCACGTCTTTTCCCACGCCTTCGTACCGCCCCTCCCACACACACCGGCTCCCCATTCACAAATAATTTCTCCCGACATTTAAGGAAGCGCAGCGCGCTTTCTCGCTGCCGAATTATTGCGTGCTCCACAGCCCAGTTTCCTCGCGGTTATTTTTCCTACGATTCATGCGTTTTTTGACCAAGTGCTTTGTTTAACGGCTTTCGCTTTTCGCTCGTCCCTACGGATTTGTTAGACCTGATTTTTGCTTCACGGACATCGACCCACGCCACGCCCCTCGACTTCGCTATCGTCTTCCGCTTCGGATTGTTTGACCTGCCCTGGACTGCTCTCACGGACACTGACTCACGCTTCGCCCCTTGACTTCGCGATTGTTTCTCACTTCCGGATTCCACATCCTTCGAGACACCAACAGGTGAAACGCCTCTGCTCCTCTCAATCTCTGCATCCACGTCTGTTTTTTCCACTACATAAAGGCACCCAGCAGCCATCCTCCACGTCAAGGTGAACTACAGAACGTCAGAGAACCGCTTCAGAGCTGCACCTCTGTCCTCCATTACAGTCCCGTGTTCATTATACACCTGTATTCCGTGAGAAAGTAACACCAAGCACTACCAACCCTATCTCCTACATTTTCATCATTAAAGCCCTTTTAAAAATATCATCCCAGAGTGGTGTCTGCTCTTGGGTCCTATCAGCCTGCCTGACCTCGCACAGCGTCGTGACAGAATAATGTTTAATAATTCATGCTTTTATCACCTCTAGGTTGCTGAAGCTTAGAGTATTATGGTGAACTGGTATGTTTAGATGCTGTCTTCCTCACTCTCATTTGATCACTCAGGTTTGTTGACGGTGAGGTAATTGTTTGCTTTACATCTCAGTTCCCCCTCATGTTTGTTTTTCCTTCTGGCTCTCCCTTTTAGTTATGCTGTCATAGTTAGTCCTGCCGGAGTCCCTGCTTGCACTCTACAGTAAATATACATTCACATTATACACTGTGACTGTGACCATACCTACTGCAATATCTCCCTCTCTCTCTGTCGAGCTACACATGTGGTTCCTGAGCTGCCAGTGATCCAGACTCCCTCTGCCCTCCGGACCTGTCTGATCCATCCTGGTGCCCCGTTTCTGGTTGGAGGTCTCGTCGCATGGATGCCCCGTGTGTCTCTTTGGGATGCGTCTGGTGTCTGGGGATGATTCTATCTACTACTGGTGTGGTCAGCTGTTTCTCTGAGGACTTGACAATTCGACAGTTCAGGACTGGAACTTTCTACAAGTCTGAGTCTCCAATAACTACCTGGACTCCATTTTAACATCAATTAACATGAACTATTATAGCTGAACTGCTGCCACCTAACACACTGTATAAATGCAGATCATTTCCTGCTATCTGTTTCACCCAGATGAGGATGGGTTCCCTGTCGAGTCTGGTTCCTCTCAAGGTTTCTTCCTATTATCATCTCAGGGAGTTTTTCCTTGCCACTGTCGCCCTCGGCTTGCTCACCAGGGACTATCTGAACATTTTGATTCATACACATTCACATTCCATACAAACTTAAATAATTCTTTTGATTGTGTAAAGCTGTTTTGCGACAATGTCAATTGTTAAAAGCGCTATACAAATAAAACTGAATTGAATTCAATTAAATCCGCCACATAACATCACTTTTACTCCATATTTGAATTTAAACTGATGGTGCAGATTAAACTACAGACAGAAGATCTAAGGAAATTACAGATAGACAGGTTTGTGTGATGCTGCGACATAATTTGTCTGGACAAACAGAAATACACAGACAGACAGGAATGTTTGAGATACAGGGTTCTGGTCCTCCAGTGTATTAATGTAAAGATATCACTTACAGGGCGAGTTCTGACCCAATGTGCAGACAAAACCTCTTATTTATACAGATAGAGGAAAGTGACGAAAATGTATTCTTTATACTGCATGTACGTTGGGAATAACCCTAAACCACTCCCGCCCACTTTTTCTTGAGAATCTGCAGTTACATGGAGCCAATTTGCATAATCACTCTCACATGTGCTGACACGAGGAACAGAAACAATCTATAAATCGAGCCCTGAACCAGAACACACAGAACTCAAATCAATCAGACTTTGTTTTGTTTTCATACACGCACACACACCCTACATTCCTGCTAATACAGAAATGTGCATACAGAATCATGATGCAGCACATTTCTTGCTCATGTGCACATAAGGAGAAAGCCATCTCGGACACACACACACGCACGCACAAACCAGCACGCACACACACCGCTGCTGAAGGACTTCTTTTATCATGTCACTCTCCCCGTTTCTGCTCCAACCTCTACTGTCGTATCCACGCTGCATTTTATTCATTCATTCATTCATTCATTCATCTTCTATACCGCTTTATCCTGTATTTAAGGTCACAGGAGACTCAGGGTACGAGGCAGAGTACACCCTGGACAGCGTGCCAATCCATCGCAGAGCACACACACACACACTATGGTCAATTTAGGAACGCCAATTAGCCTAATCTGCATATCTTTGGACTGTGGGAGGAAACCGGAGTACCCGGAGGAAACCCACCAAGCACGGGGAGAACATGCAAACTCCATGCACACAGAGACGGGAATCGAGCCTGGCCGGGGAATCGAACCCAGACCCTGGAGGTGCAAGGCGACAGTGCTAACCACTACACCACCGCGCCGCCTCCGCTGCATTTTAACCTTATTAAATGTTCACATCCTCACACTTTACACTTCCACTGTGTAACTTAGTTTTCACTTTAATTCTACTATTCATAGTTTAATAGATTTTTTTCTAGCTTTAACTTCTCCCTTGTAGTGCAATTCTATTTTTCTGAGCAGTTTTTCTGTTTGAGGTCACAGACAGTCGTACACACGTTTCACTGCAGGACGTACGTGTGTGTGTACGTGACAAATAAAACTTCATCTGTTGCAGTTAGTTAGATTACAATAAAGAAGTTTAGAGTGAAGTGAAAGAGAGAGAACAAAAAGATAAGGTGTGGCCAAATCCACACTGGTATTCCATAAAGTCAGGAACACCAAACGCCCTGGAAAACTACAGACATCATGTGTAGTGGAGGATAAAAGGACACCTCCGTCTGGCCAAATGAACAACATCCTCCAGGAGACTTGATATAACCAAGTCAAAGTCAACACCGAGGAGAAGCCTTCACCAGCATTTACCACAAGGTGTAAGACCTCCAGAACAGGAAAGCTGGATTATAGAATGTGAATAAACATGTGGAGATGAGAAGAAGTGCCCGGGTGATCAGGGTGAACTCTCACTGGATGAAGCTTCACACAGAGGAGGCCAAAGATCTGAAGCAGACAAGTCGATCAGATCAGCTGAATCATGATGAGCTGCATTTCTCAGCTGCAGACAACAACAGCACGTGAACAAGCAGGAAGCGAACACCTGGCAGAGCTGCACTGAGGACGAACCGCAGCCTCGGGGCGGAGTCAAGTCTACGAGTCACGGACTTCAGGAAGCCACTGACTGCAAAGCATTCAAAAACAAGCATTCAAAAACAAGCATTCAAAAAAATGTGTTATACAGTGTGACATATACGGTGTGAAAAACTATTTGCCCCCCTCCTGATGTCTTATTCTTTTGCATGTTTGTCACACAAAATGTTTCTGATCATCAAACACATTTAACTATTAGTCAAAGATAACACAAGTAAACACAAAATGCAGTTTTTAAATGAGGGGTTTTATTATTTAGGGAGAAAAAAACTCCAAATCTACATGGCCCTGTGTGAAAAAGTAATTGCCCCCTGAACCTAATAACTGCTTGTGCCACCCTTAGCAGCAATAACTGCAATCAAGCGTTTGCGATAACTTGCAACGAGTCTTTTACAGCGCTCTGGAGGAATTTTGGCCCACTCATCTTTGCAGAATTGTTGTAATTCAGCTTTATTTGAGGGTTTTCTAGCATGAACCGCCTTTTTAAGGTCATGCCACAACATCTCAATAGGATTCAGGTCAGGACTTTGACTAGGCCACTCCAAAGTCTTCATTTTGTTTTTCTTCAGCCATTCAGAGGTGGATTTGCTGGTGTGTTTTGGGTCATTGTCCTGCTGCAGCACCAAATATCGCTTCAGCTTGAGTTGACGAACAGATGGCCGGACATTCTCCTTCAGGAGTTTTTGGTAGACAGTAGAATTCATGGTTCCATCTATCACAGCAAGCCTTCCAGGTCCTGAAGCAGCAAAACAACCCCAGACCATCACACTACCACCACCACATTTTACTGTTGGTATGATGTTCTTTTTCTGAAATGCTGTGTTACTTTTACGCCAGATGTAACGGGACACGCACCTTCCAAAAAGTTAAACTTTCGTCTCGTCGGTCCACAAGGTATTTTCCCAAAAGTCTTGGCAATCATTGAGATGTTTTTTAGCAAAATTGAGACGAGCCTTAATGTTCTTTTTGCTTAAAAGTGGTTTGCGCCTTGGAAATCTGCCATGCAGGCTGTTTTTGCCCAGTCTCTTTCTTATGGTGGAGTCGTGAACACTGACCTTAATTGAGGCAAGTGAGGCCTGCAGTTCTTTAGATGTTGTCCTGGGGTCTTTTGTGGCCTCTCGGATGAGTCGTCTCTGCGCTCTTGGGGTAATTTTGGTCGGCCGGCCACTCCTGGGAAGGTTCACCACTGTTCCATGTTTTTGCCATTTGTGGATAATGGCTCTCACTGTGGTTCGCTGGAGTCCCAAAGCTTTAGAAATGGCTTTATAACCTTTACCAGACTGATAGATCTCAATTACTTTTGTTCTCATTTGTTCCTGAATTTCTTTGGATCTTGGCATGATGTCTAGCTTTTGAGGTGCTTTTGGTCTACTTCTCTGTGTCAGGTAGCTCCTATTGAAGTGATTTCTTGATTGAAACAGGTGTGGCAGTAATCAGGCCTGGGGGTGACTACAGAAATTGAACTCAGGTGTGATAAACCACAGTTAAGTTATTTTTTAACAATTGGGGCAATCACTTTTTCACACAGGGCCATGTAGATTTGGAAGTTTTTTTCTCCCTTAATAACGTAAACCTTCATTTACAACCACCCTCTCTTCCCCCCCTGCACTCCAGGTCTGTGAAAAGGATGTTCGCCAGATCTTTCTGAAACAAAAGAGAAGGAAAGCTCCAGGCCCAGACGGCGTGACACCAGCCTGTCTGAAATCCTGTGCTGACCAGCTGGCGCCCATTTTCACACAGATCTTCAACAGATCACTGGAACAATGTGAAGTGCCTTTGTGCTTTAAACGTTCCACAATCATCCCCATTCCAAAAAAAACTAAAATCACAGGACTTAATGACTACAGACCAGTCGCCCTAACATCTGTGGTCATGAAGTCATTTGAAAGACTGGTGTTGGCCTATCTGAGGGACATCACAGGACCCTTACTGGACCCCCTGCAGTTTGCTTATAGAGCAAACAGGTCTGTTGATGATGCAGTTAATATGGGACTGCACTTCATCCTTCAACATCTGGACAAACCAGGGGCTTATGGAAGGGTCTTGATTATAGACTTTTCATCAGCTTTTAATACGATCATCCCAGCACTGCTTCAGACCAAATTAAACCAGCTCTCTATTCCTAGCTCTGTCACTGGATCACCAACTTTCTGACAGACAGGCAGCAGCTAGTGAAACTGGGAAAATTCATATCCAACAGTCACACCACCAATACTGGAGCCCCTCAGGGATGCGTTCTCTCCCCACTGCTCTTCTCCATCTACACCAACGACTGCACCTCCACAGACCCCACTGTCAAGCTCCTGAAATTTGCAGATGACACTACAATCATCGGCCTCATCCAGGACGGTGACGAGTCTGCATACAGAAGGGAGGTCGAGCAGTTGGCTGTCTGGTGCAGTCACAACAACCTGGAGCTAAACACGCTCAAAACAGTGGAGATGATCGTGGACTTCAGGAGAAACCCACCTGCACTTCCCCCACTCACCATCATGAACAGCTCTGTGACGGCAGTGGAGTCATTCCGGTTCCTGGGCACGACCATCTCTCAGGACCTGAAGTGGGACATTCACATTGACTCCATTGTTAAAAAGGCCCACCAGAGGTTGTATTTCCTTCGCCAGCTGAAGAAATTCAACCTGCCACAGGAGCTGCTCACACAGTTCTACTCAGCCGTCATTGAATCCGTCCTGTGCACTTCAATAACTGTCTGGTTTGGCTCAGCTACGAAAGCAGACATCAGAAGACTACTGATGGACGGTTCGGACTGCTGAAAGAATTATTGGCACTCCCCTGCCCACGCTGCAAGAACTGTATATATCCAGAGTGAAGAAAAGGGTTCGGAATATCACTTTGGACCCCTCACACCCAAGCCACCTTCTTTTTGAACTTTTGCCATCAGGTCGACGCTACAGAGCACCGAACACCAGGACAGTCAGGCATAAGAACAGTTTTTTCCCCCAGGCAATCTACCTCCTTAACAGATAAACATCATTCTAACGGTCAATAAATATATGTGCAATATTGTGTACAACACCACTGTGCAATATACTGTATAATACCACAGACTTCAGATATTGATGTAACTTATTTAAAAGTATCTCACATCGTACTCCATTTGATGTCAACCATTTAAAAAAGTTTTGTTTTTTTTTTTTTTTTGCGTCATGCTGTTTTTGTCTTGTCATTTGTATTTTTTGTTCTGGAAGCTCCGTCACTAAAACAAATTCCTTGTACGTGCAAGCGTACTTGGCAATAAAACTCTCTGATTCTGATTCTGATTTAAAAACTGCATTTTGTGTTCAATTATGTTATCTTTGACTAATAGTTAACGGTTTTTGATGAGCAGAAACATTTAAGTGTGACAAACATGCAAAAGAATTACACACACACACACACACATACATAACATACATAACATACATAACATCACTGTTTAATTTAGGATGCGGCTCACATATTCAATTACTTTTGGACCATTAGAAAGAGGAGGGGCTGTGTGCGGGTGAGTCACCGACCCGACTCTGACCCTCAGCTTTAAAGGCTGCACTTTGATCTCACGGTCACTGTTTACCTTCAGCTCTATATTTATGGACGGGAGTGTGTTTTATAAACATTACACACGGCTCCTGTCTGGTGAGAAGATCATCAAACATGCAAACCCAGGGGAATGAAAGCAGAGCATAGTGGTGGTGGTGATGGTGATGATGATGAAAGCCTCCTTTGTGTAATCATTATGTTGTGTTCTTTAAACAAATTTGTACAACAGTGAGTGATCTGATTAGACGAGAGGTCGTTATTCCACGCGAGTGCTGATAACAGACAGTAACAGCACTGTGATGTGTGACTGTATGTATGAGTGGGCGTGTCCCAGGTGTTGTCCAGTGGTTAATGACACTAACTGTGTGTCTCAGCGTGTCTCTGTACGGTCCGCAGTACTGAGGAGAGAGCAGCTGCCTGACAAAACCCACATTCACACCCAGAGTCACAGAAGCACTTTCAGTAAGAACACACACCTGATAACGTTATGTAACGTCTTAAACAACAAGCCGTCTCTGAACTAATCACTTCGAAGTCGTTCTGAACCGTCCGTGTTATTCAGTTCACGGCTAACGCTTAGCTACAAAGCTAACTCGCCTCTAACAAGGCTGAATCCCAAATCCCTCTCTAACCCCTGATCAAGGGCACTATATTGTACACCCTACATAGTGCACTAGCTTTCAATTTAACACTATTTGGGATTCGACCACAGAACCCTGAAGTTAACGGAGCTGATATTCTAACGTGTAAATATAAAGTAAATCTGGTGAGTTCATCAGGACTGTCCACCACCTCCATGGTTTAATCTCGTCACCTTCTGGATACAGAGTTTAACACCAAACTCACCTCCGGGTAATTACGCTAACTGTCGCTCGCTAACTGTCGCTTGCTAACTGTCGCTAGCCCGCTCCGCAGAAGGATGTGTGGGCGTCGCAAAATAACTGTTTAAACTAAAATTATAATCTGTTGATAATTAACAGCGTTTGTGAACCTCTTGTATAAAAGTGATATTACACTTGCGAGAGTGCTGTTGTACTGAATAACAGCATGGCTGTGATACCTTCAGCACTCCAGCTGCACCCTCGGGCCCACAACCACGTCACAGCCGCGCTGCATCCAGCAATCCATCTCATGTGATATTGCTTAAGTAGATGAGCCATAATGTGATCATGTGACCAGGCATGACAGCCCCTCGACCCAGAGGAACACACACACTCCCCTACCCCTCGCTGTCTGATCACAGGAGAGTCCGTCTGTGGAAAGCGTTATCAGGTGTGTGTTTTATTACACACACCTCCTTCAAAAACAAACACATGCCATCCTGATACCGCGTGCATGTGAGTGTGTGTTTATAAAGGGTGTGTTAATGTACTGATGAGCTACACCAGGCATCACAGCATCCTGTACACACACACACACACACACACACACACACACACACACACACACACACACGTCACTGAGTGAATCTCAGTGTTAATAAACTGTACTGAAGGTGATTAAAGTAAAAGTGTGATTGTAAGAAGGCGGGGTCGACTCGGGGACGTCCTACAGCCACAGCTTTAATAAGCAACAAAGGCCACCTTTAATTCAATCCTCTCAATCCCTAATAAGCCTTCACTCTGTGTGTGTGTGTGTGTGTGTGTGTTAGCTGTGGGAAAGTCATATGAGAATCTTTGGCAGTAAAAGCAGAGAAAAGCCTGAGAAACGCATCTAATTCATCTGTTAACGTGACAGGATTAAACCCCCCCCCACACACACACACACGTATGACGTCTCCCTCTCACTCGCTCATTCTCTTGCTCACACACAAACAATCACACACACTTTTATCACGGACATATGAATATTAAAAGTCATGGCACAGGCAGGTTCCCCCATGTTTCCCCGACATCAGATTGTTATATTATTGTTGTGTTTATTTCTAATTCGGTCAGGAACTCCTTTAATGGAAAATAACAGCCTGGTTTGATCACCGAAAGCGTTGGGTTTCTGCAGGATGATGTGTGACTTCACACTGCACCACTCACACGTTACAGGAACTCGACTGGGAGTTATCGCCACGCCCCCCCCCCCCCGTACAGTCCTCGCTCCAATATATTTGCTGGGGGGCCGGCGTTTCAGACGTGAAGCAGACAGTCCAATCAAGAGGACTTTCTACCCTGATGGTGTCCAAGCTCTAGTGAAACACTGGGAGAAGTGCATTAGTGTATCAGGGGATTATATAGAGAAATAAAGGGAGTTTTTACTCTCAGGACTGAGTTCTGTTATTCTGTACAATCTAAAGTTCTGCTTTGACTCGAACACAGCGTGTGTTTATTGACAGAGTCAACAGTAGCAGCGGTAATATCTGTGCAGAAGTGGACATGGAGTAAATAAACAGACTGCGGTCGAGCAGCGGGTCGGAGTTCAGCTACAGCTCCAGTACACACCATCGGTCCAAACCCAACCCCCGAGAGACACGCGAGCGCTGGAGCGCACGGACGTCTCAGAGGAGGAGAGTATAGATCAATCCGAGAGCAGGAGGCTGGGTGAGGGACACGTCTCAGGAGTAGAACACTCACAGGGACCGGCGTTACTGTTCCTGTACTCTGGAAACTTTAATCCTGTTCACCACACACACAACAACAATAATTATCTGATAATTAATAGTATCTCTTGGTCAGATTAATCAGGAGACGTGATGAGGAAACCGCTTCGAGCTGTGATCAGCTTTACTGGAACAGACACACACAGACACACACACCTCTACAGGACAGCCAGGGACCAGGAGGAGGGCGCACTCCCGAAACATCACCCTGATTTACACTCTGTATTTTAAAACGGTCACTTTCACACTCACTCCACACATTTGTCATCATCACGTAGCAGCATTCGGTCCACAACCTGGTGTTGTGGCGCTGCAGTGTTTACTGCTCTGATTGGTAACAATGTTTTCTGAGGATTTGTGTAATAAATGGATTTAAATAAAGCTCAGTGTGGAGGTGAGTGTAACAGCTCCTGTTTAATTACTGAGACCTGGAAACACTGACTAATCCTGTGTAATACTATTAAAGCTGCCTCTGTGTGCTAGTGTGTGTGAGGAGTGTAAGAGAGACGGGTCAGTTCAAGGACTCCACCGGCATTAACACCAGCACGCCCGTTCTGTTGCTGCGCATTTCAGAAAACATCCAAAAAAAGCTTGGATTGGAAACCGAGAGCGGTGTGATGACATCGAAAAAGTGCCACAACAGTCAAAAGTCCAAGCAGAACGATTATGTGTGGTATAATTTTGGGTTTGTAGTTTATTTCTGACGTAAAACACCGCTACATGTAGTTGCCATGGTAACCGGGGCACATGGTGGCCATCAGTGCTTTAATTAACATGTGAAAAATGCAGTTGGCCTCACTGAGTGAAGCGTTTTAGAACACAGACACAAAATCAGGTGTGTCCCAAACTGCTTTAACACACTCAGTCAGCCTGATGGATATATTGCGGTTTTAACTAAATTACTAAACACAATCACAGGCTTTGTCCTAAACCACAGTCACCGTTAAGAAGAGTTCCAGCTCACAGGTTAGAGTCGTGTGTTTAAAACTGATGTGAGGGGGCGGGGCTTACTTTCAAGCTCCTCCTTCTCGAAGTTAGTGTTGATCGTGGAGCTCGTCTTCCCCAAGTCTACTACAGCTTCATCATCGTTACCCTGAGAGACAGAGAGAGACGGAGACAGAGAGAGACACACACAGACAGATAGTCAATTAGAAAATCACAATTTTCAGTCTTATCATTATGACCATTATTCCAGCTGTGTGTGTGTGTGTGTGTGTGTGTGTGTGTGTGTGTGTGTGTGTGTGTGTGAGAGAGAGTGAGAGAACATCTCAAAGGAATGTGTTCTTGAATTCCTCTGACATCACTCCCACACTCTCCTGCTGATAAACTCCAAGCACAAAGGAGGAGGAATTTCTTGAGAAATATCTGAGATGGTCTGATCTCTGTGTGTGTGTGTGTGTGTGTGTGTACACACACACACACACACACACACACACACACACACACACACACAGTTCTGTATTTGTTACAACAGACTTTTCAGGAAATCAGAAACATGTCGGGTTTAAAGAGGGAAGCCAGAATACCAAGGAGCAATGACCTGAACAGGAAGTAATGACCATATAAGGAAAGAGCAAATCACGAGACATGTATAATTAGCCATCAGACTGTAAGAGCATGCATCTCTCTAACCGTGTTTCCTCGTTTCCACTTCTCAGCTCCTGTTTTAAAGGAATTGAGTGACACACATACACACACATACCTCAGGAAACTCTGGGTGATGTCTGAAGCGTTCCTGCACTTTAGAGACAGTTGATAAACCGTTATTTCTCTAAAGCTTCAGGTGAAGAACAGGAACACGTCCCAGCATCGGACAGACCGAGACACCGGTGACTCCTGCTCAGATTAAAACACGACTGCCGTCCCAGAATTCCTCAGGGCAGGGGGATCAGATTTCACCCCAAAGGGCACATGCAGCACACACTCATGCACCCTCACATGCACACACTCCCTTACACACTCCCACCCCACAGACGCTCAAACGGATTGAGATCTGAAAAAATTGAGGCGGAGTTAACACCGCAAGTTCTTTGTTGTGTTCATCAGACCATTCAACAGTGTGTGTGTGTGTGTGTGTGTGTGTGTGTGTGTGTGTGTGTGCGTGCGCGCAGTGTGTCAGGTCTTTATGCTCTGCAGCAGTGTGTAGGCAGGTGCTACATGTCAATAACCTCCACATGAAGGGCAGGACCCGAGGTCTCCCTTAGTCTCCCCGGGTCTCCATCCCTCGAGCACTGGGACGAATTGACCCAGTCGTCTAGACGTCACACTCTGACCATTATCAAACATCCTTACGCTCGCCTATTTTTCCTGATTCGTGTGTGTGCGTGCGTGTGTGTGTAACAAGCTGAAGGTCTCACGTGGTCGCTCTGAATCTACAGTTACACCAATAACACCTCATCCTGAAAATAGCAGCAGTGAAGCACACACTTCCTGTAACACGGTGCGGCCTCGCTAACACACACAAGATTATAAAGTTTGTAGGAATTAATCTTTATAACTAACCTCAGTTATATTATACATGCAATAAGAAGTCAGAGTGAGTAACAGTTAGTGTTAAACAGATTATAAGTATACAGAGCAGGGGTAACTGCAGGGAACAGCGAAGAGATGTTTGTGAGAACCTCGTGTGTGTGTGTGTGTGCGCGCGTGTGTGTGAGCGAGAGATAATTCCTGTGAATTATTAAACATAACGAATAGAGATAATGAGTTGAATCTGGCTTCAGCGTGGCGCTCGGTAATGACATCATCTTCCTGCTGCCTTTCATGATGAGTGGAGTGACTCATACTGAGGGGGACTTTTCACTCCGTACATTTACACACGGCACAGGATCCAGACTGATCGAACACACACACAAACCACCAAATCCCCCCCCCCCCCTTCATCACCACAATGAATCTGCTCACACTCACACAGAGAGAGAGAGAGAGAGAGAGGTTTTTTTTCTTATAATGCTCACGAGACTTTATCTTTGACTAAATGTCTGTACTCATTTTATATACATTTATTTATTAGTACTCATTCTTTACATCTATTTTTTACTCTCTACTCGTTATTTTCCTGTTCATCATCTCTAATCCTTCGCGATACGAATGTAAATATCATTCTAATAAAGCACCTTTGGATATTGACAGGGGAAGAGACACGGGAGACACAGCACATGTCCCTCTGCTGAACATCTCTAACTTTATGCTGAACATCAGTGATGTTTGATCTCTCACACACACACACACACACACCCTCATGTCATGCCACCCACATTAAACAGAGCACAAACAAAAAAAAGGTAACACTTTAAGACATCTTATTTCCTTATCAGGGTTTGTGACTTCTGAGATTTCTGACACACACACACACACACACACACACACACACACACACGGTACGCCTCACTAGGAAGCAGTTTGTTACACAAAGAGTAACGCAGGAGTCACAAAGTCACTTCTTTGTCTTTGGGCTGTTCCCTTTCAGGGGTCGCCACAGCGAATCATCTGCCTCCATCTAACCCTGTCCTCTGCATCCTCTTCTCTCACTCCATCTAACTTCATGTCCTCTCTCACTGCATCCATAAATCTCCTCTTTGGTCTTCCTCTAGACCTCCTGCCTGGCAGTTAGTCACAAAATCACAACACATCCAAAAGAATGTGCACCCCGATCCTCACACCTCTACACACTCCACACAGATGCTGAATGAACACAAACCCCAAAGTGGTGCTCTCACACACACACACACACACACACACAGGGACATTCCACATGCAGAAGCCACTTACTTCTGGATAGAGTAGTTTATAAAGTTTTACAAAGAGACGAGTTAATATAAGTGTGAATAAAAACGAAAATATATCACAGGAGTAACATCTCTGTACTCTCTCTCTCTCTCTCTCTCCATCAGCATTTCTGTCCTTTATTCTCCTTCTCTCTCTCCCTCATTCTCCATCCCTCAGTCCCTGGCCCTCTCCCTCATCCTCTCCCTCTCTCCATGTCCTCTCTTCACCCCCCCTCAGGTTTATTACACAGGTGTTATAGATGCTGTAAGACAGGGTGTATGAAGGCGCACAGACACACAGTGACTCCGTTATAAACAGATACACTTCTCCAGACGGGTGACGGTGAGAGATGATGTGTGTGTGTGTGTGTGTGTGTGTGTGTGTGTGTGTGTGTGTGTGTGTGTGTGTGTGAGAGAGAGAGAGAGAGAGACCGACCCCCGTTACCGCGTCGTTAGTAACCGGTCTTCAAAACACGACAGCCTCACAGGGCGCACTGCGCATGCTCAAACACCGTACGCCTGCGCAGTGCGGCCGCGTACTCCTCTCACACACACACACACACACTAAAGTACAGATGGAGCTGTCGCGTGCTCATAATCATCATCATCATCTCTCTCTCACACACACACACACACACAGACACACACACAGGTCCCTCTGAGCCGCGCGTGCTCACCCTGTCAGACACACACTCCTCCACACCAGCCATGTTTCTCATCTTTTTAACGGTTTTTAAACTAAACGCTGCTTTTCTGAGGTAACTCCGTGTTTGTGACAAAACAGCGCGCGCTCGCGGCTAACTCTCACACTTCCGACAAGTAAACGGAGAGTGAAGTGTGTGAAGCGCGGACTTACTGTGGTTATAAGAGGCTTCATCTGTTCTCCTTTCTCTTCCTCCATTAGCTCGGATGTGAGCCTCTCTCGCTCTCTTTTTCTTTCTTCCGTCCCTGATTTGAATACGCTAATTCACTCTCACGGCTCGCGCTCCTCCTGCTCTCGCACCAGCCACTGGTATTTATATGGCAGAGGCAAACCACGCCCCCTCCTCCTGACTGACAGTCCGTGCGGCCGTTTGTTCGCGCGCGGTGGGGCTCCGGGGGCCGCGAGCGTTCCTTTGTGACGTCTAGTGAGGGCGTGCATATTAATGAGGAGGGAGGGGCTTGGAAGGAAGGTGCAGCTGAAAGCCAGCAGTCAGTTCAACTATTATCATTACTATTGCTTAGTATTAATAATAATAATAATAACTTGTATTATTATTATTTATTAGATTATTTTCCACACACCACAAACAGAACTAGAACTCAAGCTGGAGTGTTTAAATATATATCAACAGTAAACTCATTATAATAAACAGTGTGAACTGATCAGAGATCTTTATTAAAACTATTCCCATTGAAACAGGAAACTTCTTTGTGTGTGTGTGTGAGAGAGAGAGATTGAACAGAGAGAAACTGTGTTATTACTATTATTACAGGGTTCGTACACATTTTTACCATGACTTTACCATGACTTTACCATAACTTTACCATGACTTTACCATGACTTTAAAGGTAAATATTCATGACTTAATAAACAGTAGCTCTGAGGCACTCACAAGGAATATAAGTTTAAAATGCCTTTATTTAAACTTGGCTATCCTCGCAATGCTATTAAATATCTCCACTTTCACTGGAAATAGAGGATCAGCACATCGCAACTTCACCTCGTCAAACAACTTCACTTCTGGATTTCATTAAATAACATGACATAAACTCGTTGCTTTGATACACTAGCCAAAGTCAGTTTCTTAAAATAAGGAGCCAGTCCAAAATCACATATATATGAGCCAGGGTTTGACATGAACTGTTCTGCTGACTGGTCATGTGACTAGTGGATTTCCGGAGCCACAGTTTTGTTACCAGAAAACGGCAGTTTTTTCTTCCCCATGATACGTTAATGTTTGTTATATCTAGATTTACTTATAAATGACAGCATACACTGTATCACCATAGTAGTAGTCGAGTATTCAGTACTGTTAAGATCCCAATATAAAAACATGCAAACATGAACAGTATATTCTGCTTATTGAACTTAAATTCAAGCCTCTTATCACATGACACTGAAAAATAACAGATTCAGTCCAACTGAACTCATTCTGATATTAAAAATACAGCAACTCAGAACATTTATCATGTTAGTGTGTTGTGTACTATTATCAGGTATTATTATTCATTATGTATTATTATATCAGAATTCTGAGTTAGGACAATGGACTCTGGTCTATCTTGTAGTGTTGACTCTTTATAGTGTGACGTAATTCAATCAATTGATGAGTTTTATATCATTCAACATGAAATCTAAATAGATTTTAATACTTTTTTATATATAATCAGTAAATAACCTGTGAAAGGGGCAAACATTCTCATCCTGTTTGTGTGTGTGTGTGTGTGTGTGTGTGTGTGTGTGTGTGCGATGTGTGAACATGTGTAGAGAGAGGTAATAAATGTCATCATTACATTCCTGCGTGTTTTATGCGCGTAATATTAAGTTGCAATGCGTTTATTATATCGGATGCCTTTAGAGAAAACTACAACAAAAATCTAAAGTCAGACCAAAGAATAAACTACCCGCCAAAGTGGCCAGTGAGACTAAAGTTATTACCCCCCCACAGCGGAAAAGCTGGCTTATGTCTTCACAAGACTTGTAAGAATAGTGAGAATTAGCCACTTTTAGCCCCCAGTAGCTCCGCGGTGAGGGTTTCGTTTCTGGACACAGCACTTAAAATGGTCCGTTGCTTTGTGGTGGAGGAGCGGGAAGCACTGCAGCTGGCGGAGGGTGTCACCACGTTAGTCACCTGGGTGAAAAAGCCAGCGATCGGGTTGGAAGCTGACTGTTGCGCAGCGGCAGCGGCAGGCTGGTGCTTTGCACCTTTAGCTTGGCTAGATACAGTAGCGCTGCTTCTCCCAAATTCAAGTACACAGATATTTTTGAAAATCTCATTTCCATGACTTTTCCAAAACTTTCTGAGTTTATTCATTTTCCAAAACTTTTCCAGGCCTGGAAATTGCCATTTTAAAATTCCATGACTTTTCCAGGTTTTTCCTGACCGTACGAACCCTGTTATTATTAGCCCAGGTTTCAATAGTTTACATGAGTGACATTTGACTGCAAAGATTAAGTTTTTGTGTGTGGGTGTGTATATATATATATATATATATGAATTATTATATTCCTATTCTATTTTTAAAATGTATTTCTACAATGTCCATATTTGTCATGCCAATAAAGCAGCTTTGAATCTTAAATGTGTGTGTGTGTGTGTGAGAGAGCGAGATTGGCAGAGTCACCAGCAGGAGGTTATTATGAGAGTTTAATTTTTCTTTTTGAAGAGAAAATGATCCAGGATAAATATTTTACACCGCTCAGGTTTTATTATTAACAGATTTATTTCACTGCGTGTGGAGAGACACAGGAATAAAGATACCCACACACACACACACACACACACACACACAAAATCAGTGTGTGTAATGCTGTTGGTTTGTAACAAACACAAAAATCCTTTAACCTTTGAAACTTTAAACATTCTTCATTACACTAACACTGTTACAGTCCAGCCTCCAAACACACTGTACTGTACATCACACGGTCATCATCATCATCATCATCATCATCATCATCATCATCTGTGGTATACACACCTCTAAACACCATTACACTAACACTGTTACAGTCCAGCCTCTAACACACTGCACTGTACATCACACGGTCATCATCATCATCATCTGTGGTATACAGTGTGGCACAAATAACTGAAATAAATATCAAAATACTGTTAAAAATAAAACATTTAAATACACAAATATTACACCTGGCAGGTACACACACACACACACACACACACACACACACCTTCAAAAGTGTAAAACTATAGATAACGTGTTTGTGTTTCTGACTAGAAAGTTTCCCACAACCTGGAGCTGTGTGTGCATGTGTGTGCATGTGTGTGTGTGTGTGTGTGTGTGCGTGTGTGTGTTTTTCCCGGTGTGGAACATTGGGTTAGAGGTGAGCTGAGACTCTTAACAGCTTTATTTCACACTGCAGGACGTTTAATCCAGGTTCACTCTCACGTTACTTACACACACACACACACACACACACACACACACACACACACACAAAGCTCCTGCAGAGACGTGGTGAGGACGTGTGAAGCGGTGAAGGTGTGTTAAATCTGATTTCTTCTCGGGTTGCAGTGGTACGTGGACGTCTTGGTGATATACACTCCTTTTTGCTCACACACACGTGCACACACACACACACACACACACACACACACTCCACGTTACTGCTGAAGAGCTGCAGAGCTGCGTGAGACTCAAGTTCACCTGCAACCCTGAGCTCACTGAGACGCCGGCTGCGTGAGAAAGCCACGCCCACTTCTGTCCTCATCAGAGTTCATCACAGAGACCTGAAGCACGAGAGTCAGAAGAGAACCGCGCTGAGGGAGAACCGCGCTGAGGGAGAACCGCGCTGATGGAGAACCACATTGAGGGAGAACCCTGAGGGTCATCTGTTCTGCACTTTAGCATCATCATCATCAGCTCATGATTTTACTCTCTCACACACACACACACACACACACACACACACATAAGTGTAGATTATTACAGAGCAGCACGTAGTAAAGGCATTCTAACAGCTGATTGTAAACCACACCCCTCACCATAACTCTCAGCCAATAAGAATGGACAATGGAACAGAGAGAGTCTGATGTGAGCGTGAGGTCAGTCTGGTGCGAGTCTGATGTGCACATGGGAAGCGTCTGATGTGAGTCTGGTGCGAGTCTGGTGCGGGTCTGGTGTGAGTCTGGTGCGAGTCTGGTGCGGGTCTGGTGCGGGTCTGGTGCGGGTCTGGTGCGGGTCTGGTGCGAGTCTGGTGCGAGTCTGGTGCGAGTCTGGTGCGAGTCTGATGCGAGTCTGGTGCGGGTCTGGTGCGGGTCTGGTGCGAGTCTGGTGCGAGTCTGGTGCGAGTCTGGTGCGAGTCTGGTGTGCACATGGGAAGCGTCTGATGCGAGTCTGATGCGAGTCTGGTGCGAGTCTGGTGCGAGTCTGATGCGAGTCTGGTGCCACCGAGTCACTGCTTCACTCCGTCTGGTCTCTCAGACAGCGTCTTCAGCACTTCCTGCATTAGCTGCTTGCTGTAGCGGGTGATCTTGTGGTGTCCGGGCATCCAGCCGAGGAGGAAGCGGTGGAAATCGGTCCATGCGAAGGCGAACATGCGTCTCCACTCGTCCTCCAGCTCTCTGAAGTTCTTCTTCTCCTTCTCTGGCACCGCACCTTTCAGCTCAGAGAAATAAAAGTCCACATAACCAGAAGCTCTTTTCTCGCACTGGCGCTCGTCCAGGCAGCTCCCCAGGAGGTAGATGACGTCCTTCATGCCGCAGCCGCCGCCCACATACTGAAAGTCCACCGCGGCCACGCGGGAACCGTCTGCAGAGAAGCAGAAGTTGGCCAGTTTGGCGTCTCCGTGTACGATGGTCTGATCGATCTCCGCGGCGGCCGCTTTCAGCCTCGGGTCCGACATGGCCTCCAGCTCGTCAGGACGCGTCTCTAAGTGCCAGTACGTCCCCACGGGCCACAGACCGTCTGCAGGAACTCCCAGGAACAGCCCGTGGAAGTTAGCCAGCCAGCGCAGACACGCTTTAATCTTGCCGTCCCTCACGCCCGTCCTCCTGTCCGGGAACCCGGCGGCGTCCAGATCCTCCAGCACCATCAGCTGCTCTTCGCCGAATGACTGCGCCGCAAGGCATTCTGGGATACGGCAGCGCTCGTTGGTGCTGTAGTTTTTGTACCAGTGTGTCTCCACCTGATAGGAGCGGACCTTGCGGCGGTGAGAGACGTCGGTGTGACGAGACCCGGCAGGAAACATGACGTGTTTGACGACGACCGAGGAGCGCTCGCAGCCCTGCAGGTGGACACGCAGGATCTGACCGTAACCGCTCCACAGCGTCTGGATCTTACGGCCGAGACGCAGACACTCCGCAGACGTGGCCCGGAGGATCAGATCCCCATGTTCCTGCTTCATGCTCATAGCAAAGACAAGGACGTCCTTCACCAGGAGAACGAGGTGTTCCTGACCGAACGGCGAGATTTACTGCAGACTCTCTCTCCTGAAAACACACTTACACCAGGAACATCGTAAACAAATAACAACATCAAATCCACAAGTACACAGAAATCTAATGAAATCTGAAGCCTTTATACAACAAGTACAGCCAGAATATTAGGTATACGTTCTCAAATAAACATGTGAGGAATATTAAACATGGACTTTAACACTGAAGTAAAACTTAATAGAATAAAATAAACTATAATATCATATAAACGCGACCCACCGTCGTAAGGCTGTTATAAACATTACACTCAATCCATCTACAGAAACGCTTCCGGTGTTGTATCCTATCCTGACCTTCTCATATTCTGCATCCCCTCGCCATCTCATTGGCTGATTCTGCGCGGAGGCGGGGACACGGAGCGCTCCTGTAGGAGTTATAGGTGTCCGTGGAAGTGCCTGATCTCCGCCGTTTGTGTAAAAAAAATTATAAAATAAAAATAAAGTGACATTTTATTTCTTGCATCTTGTACAGACTGTGTATGAAGCGACTGTTACTGATAGCAGACCAGCTAACTAAGACAAATCTAAATCTACAACGACCTCGAAACAATCCATCTTCATCATAGCGTCATTAAACTTATTTAATCATAGCGACATTAAACTCGTCAGATAATTAGCAAAGTGGATAATCATATTTTAATATCTTCTCTTTTGCCGCATTATTTATAAACCGGCACATTACAGGAGCCTGTATACGGGGGGGGGGGGGTGCAGGATTCGGCGGAACACCGGATTTCTACACACACCTCGCGGGAAATGCAGTTTATTCAACTCAACCGAGAATCCCGTTTCTGTGCCTTTTGAATATTAAACTGTTTTTTAACAATTAGTTTGTACTCAGTGTCCACTGCTAACACACAGTACAGGGACAATGTGTGGGGTTTTACTGAGGGACACGACAGAGCTCGTTCAGAGTGCAGTTCAGAGTTCATCCACGAGAGGGCAGTGCAGGATAGTGTGTGTGTGTGTGTGTGTGTGTGTGTGTGTGTGTGTGTGTGTGTGTGAGAGAGAAGGTTCTAATGAAGCGTGGTCAATTCTGTCTCCCCCTTGAACGCGTTAAACTGTAACTGTAATGTAACTGTGATCCTGTGCTGCCCTCTCGCGGATCAGCTCTGAACTGCTGAAGAACTTCACAAGTGGAAGTGTAAAAGAGTGATGGAGGGATCAGAGAAGAGTGTAAAAAAAAAGAGGGAGCGAGGAAGGAGGAGAGTAGTGTAAGAGGGAGAAAAGAGGAGTATAAAAAGAAATGTCAAATGTGTATACAAAAACAAAAATGGAGGGATAAAAGATAAATGTAAAAAAGGGAGTAAAAACAGGAGTGAACAGGACAGGGGGATAAAAGAGGAGTGTAAAACAAGAGGAGTGTAAAACAAGAGGAGTGTAAAACAAGAGTGTAAAACAAGAGGAGTGTAAAACTAGAGTGTAAAAAAGAGGAGTGTAAAAGCACAGACACGCTGCAAATCAGTTGTTCATGTTAAAAAGATTTTATTTCAACAAGTGTGTGTTTTTTATTTCTGTTCCCAAAAAAGTACAAAATAAAAACAAGTACATCAAAGGATTAGAAATCACATCAAAGAAACAGAGACACACACTGCGCTTTGATCTTTACATCAATCAGAGCAGTACTGATCTGCTATAGATCTTCTATTTAAACACACACACACACACACACACACACATACACACACACACACACACTGAATTAGTCAGACACTGAACACCGAGCGAGTCGTCTCTCTAGCACAACACTTTACACTTTAAAACTCATACACGGTTAATCTTAGTTTATTCTTTATACAAAATACACCGACGCATGCCAGAAATCAGGGTGTGTGTGTGTGTGTGTGTGTGTGTGTGTGTGTGATTGGCGATTAATGAATGATTCGGTTCTTTTGAACATCTCCTTAAACTTTAGGAATGATTTGTTCTGGTTTTAAGTGAATCAGATGAATCACTTCACAGCACCAGGAGCAGGAGACTAGCGAGCCGTGTTTATCTTTAAACAACTTTTCACTTAAACATGTTTTATTCTCACAGCTTACAGGCCTTCATTTCACACTTACAGATCAAAGGCAGTGAATCATGGCTACGTCATGAACCAAACTCGATTCTTATGATTCTTCTCCAACAGAATGTGTCTATAAATGATCAATCTGTATTTTATTGTTTGTGATTTATTTTGTCTTCGTGTTTGTTGTTGTTGTCGTACGTCACGTGTTGGATCGTCGCCCTGATGCGTCACTGAACAGCCAAAATGAATCAAATGAATCGTGAGTTTGATTCACTCAAACAAGCCATTCAAAAAAATCGAATCATTCAGTAGAATCATATTGCCTATCACTGGTGTGTGTGTGTGTGTGTGTGTGTGTGTGATAAGTGTGTTTGTGTGCGTGTGAAGGGCAAGGCAAAAGTGGGCAAACAGACTAAGAAAAGGGGCGGGACTAGAGGTGACCTTTGATTGGGTGTCAGAGTGAGTGGGCGGGATTATAGAGGTTGTGGTTGCGAAGGTGGAGGTGGATCTGTGTGGTTTGCCGTCGCTTTTCCCTCTACATCATGTTGTTCTGGAGCGAGTTTACCTCCGAGGAGTTCTCCTCGCCCACGACCTTGTGGTTCTCGTGTTTTGGAGTGAGTGAGTTCTGGATGTTCAGAGACTCGTCCTCTTTGGGGGGAGGAGACTTCACCGCATCCTCCAGCTTATTCTGGGAGTTAGGATCGTCCTAAAGAGTAAAGAGGACAATGATCAGGCTGTAACCGTGGGAACGTCGAGCACATCCGTCTCCTCCGCCGACTAGACCAGTGCCGGATTCACACGTTTATATACGAGAGTCTCTCGCCATGTTTCACACCAGATTTGGAACAAAATTTGGCCAAAAAAATTCTTTTACACAAATCCTGTAAAAGCCGACGGGTCACATGACTGGAAACTCTTATACTTTTCTTCAATAAACATCAATAAGCCACGCCTACTACTGCAGAAGTACAAACTATAACAGATGTTGCGTATCCTGTGGGCGGAGTTTCTGAGACCTTTATATCTAATGTTGATTAGATCAAAAAGTCTCATTAAAGTTCTGGATCCTAAAGATCAAAGATTGTAAATGTTAAATTGTTAGTTACCATGGCAACGAGCAAAAACAGGACTTTAATCTAGGCTGTGCTAATCGACATCTGCTAAAGTAACGCTACAGATGTACGCTAATGCCACCAGACTCGTAACCATAGCGACAGACTAAAAAAGTGCATGATAAACATCAGGTGTAAGCGTGAGGGAGTGAGACGTGTACAGCGGCGTGTTCGGGGTCCGATATCAGGAGCGTCCGCACACGTCTAATCCCGACAGCCAGCTCTAAACCTGAGCTGTTACTTTAATCCCGACTTCTTACCTGCAGTCTTTTATAAAAACAGGTAAAAATGTCAAGACAACGCTCCGTCCCGGTTAAAGTAGCCGACGTCCAGGCGTGCGGAGATGAGTGAGCAGCGGTTAGAGGCGTTTCACTGCCAAACCTGAGCGTATTGCAGGACGAGCTGATCACGGCGTTAAACACAGGACGTGCAGTACGTGTGTGTGTGTGTGTGTGTGTCTGTGTTTTAGTGCTGTATGGATGGAGGGAGTACTTATTTATTAGCAAGCAAATTTACACCATCGTTCATGCACACATGCAGCGTTCCCGTGATCCATACAGCCGCCAGAGAAACACGACACACACGCGCGGTTGTGGTGATTTACTGCACAGGGAGAATCGACAGATCTGGATTTATTAATAATTCTGGATTTGTTCATTTCACATTCTTCATCTGAATTGAGTTGAAGCTCCTCTGCAATACGGAAAAAACTCTTTGTGGAATAACCATCATATGAAAGTTATAGTGTTCGTACTGTGTGTGTGTTTGCAGTGTGTTACCCATAATGCACATGAGTAGCTCAGATCTAATCTCTATCCCTGGGGCAGCGGAGGCTCAATCGGTTACGGCTATGAGTTACTGGGTTATTGATCAGAAGGTCAGGGGTTCGAGCCCCAGCACCGCCAAGCTGCCAGTGTGGAGGTCTTGAGCACGGCCCTTAACACTATCTGCACTAGGGGGCGCTGTATCCTGGCTGATCCTGCACTCTGACCCCAGCGTCCTAACTGGGAAATGTGAAGAAAAAATTAATAATTTCACTGTGCTGTAAGGTACACGTGACAAATAATGAAATCTCTCTCTTGCTAGCAGGTAATTCGCTCAGATTAATATTCAGACGCGAGTTAAAGTTATACTTAATGTTAGACTTCTACATGCGTTCTCACCGACTGTGAGGTTTCTCTGGTTTTATTAAACACAGGGCGTTTATATTCCTCCCCTCACTGTAAAGGGACACTAGATGGTGAGCTCATGCAGGACCATATGGAAAAGCAAGGATTAAAACATGTTGTTGTAGAAAACGTGCATGTGTTCCGGGAGGTTTGGGGATTAATGAGGTTTTCCTGCAGCAGATAGCGTTCCAGTAGAGGAACAACTGAAGAACCCTTAAGCACTAGAGACACTTTGAGTCCGGCTGTGTAGTTAAAGTGTTTTTCTTTCTAATGATATATATACAGTATTATACTTTATATAATATAATAGAAAGTGTTGAGAATCTGAGGGTTCCTCAGAGGAGCACTGCGAGTGTGCAGCGGGACTGGACCACAGCGCAGGTGTCTGATGAGACAGCACTGAGACGCAGAGGAGAAACAGACAGATCTCTAAAGCCTCCACATCCTCAGGAATTACCGACTGATTGGTACAGAAACGAACTCGCTGTTCTCACAAGTGTTATAAAGTGTAACGTGCAAACTAAGTCCACGTATCTCATAACGAGGAGAGGATCTCACATTACAAACTGTTTTATCTTCTCAGTGCAACATGTTAAACTCATAATAATGAGATTCCTGTAGAACTTATCTGGTGTAAAACTGATCATTTGATATTTTTATGTAATTCTCTATCTTTTTCTTTTAATGTCCATATTCAGTGTGTGTGTGTGTGTGTGTGTGTGAGGCTGTGGATCTGAGCTGACGGCTCTAAAGAGGGTCAGAGCTGCTTCCTGTCCTCAGAGACTCGTCTCCATTCATGGTGTACATTTCATTTACACGAGCCTCTATCTCTCTCTCTCTCCCTGTCTCTCTCTCGCTCTCTCTGTCTCTCTGTCTCTCTCTCTCTCTGTCTCTCTCTCTGTCTCTCTGTCTCTCTCGACTGATGAGCTCCAGGAGGACTACAGGAGAGAATAAATATCGATTTGAGCATCTTAGCCTGTCTGAAGGTCAGAACGTCACGGGCCGAGGCTCAGGTCGTAAACCTTTATAACAGCTTTAATACATCAGTTTCGCTCACTTTCCTTTACACTCACTAACAGAACTGTGGAGATAACGGTGATACACACCTCACCCCTGACTGTAATTCTCCGTCTGTCTGTCTATCTGTCTGTCTGTCCGTCTATCTGTCTGTCTATCTGTCTGTCTATCTCCTGACGTGTAAAAATGTTCATGTTCATGTTTCTTTCTAATCGTGACGCTCGGAGTGGACGACTGTGAGGGAACAGCTAGTACCGCCGTGGGGGCGGGGCTTCTAGGCTGGGGATTTGTTGGACTGGGGGCGGAGTCTTACCTCACAGCTCGGCTCCTCTTTGGTCTTACACTCCCAGGTGTATCTGCTCATCGTTTTCTAAAGGGGGCGGGGCAGAATATTATACACCTTATATACTTAGTCAACCAAGGAGAGACAGAGACAAAGAGACAGAGAGACATGAGAGAGAGAGAGAAAGAGAGACAGAGAGAGTGGAAAAAAGAGCGACATTCTTTTTTGTCCCAGTTTAGCAGGGGCGGAGTTTGTGTTAAATTGTCCTCATCCAATCACCAGCTTGACATCACCATAACGTTTTTTATCCTTTGCGTAACATCAAATACCGCAGATAACAGAAATGAGACATTTAGTTAGCTAAGACTATGCTAACACTACTGCGTAATTATAGCTTACAGTGGTGTTTTACGCTAAAGACAAGGGAAAGGACCAGTTACTGATGATGTCATCGAATTGACCAATGAAAGCAAGGCTCCGCCTCTTGTCTACCTGGGACTGTCTGTCTGGATGTGCAAAAGATTTAGAAGACCAGAGAGAGAGAGAGAGAGAGAGACAGTAGGACTCGTGCTTTAGCTCTTGTCCTGTAACAGCGAGACAGCTTCAGGATGACGTTAAGACGACAGATCAGTCACACTCCACAAACTCTAGCGCTAGTTTGTGCTGATCTTTTCCTACATGACCTGGTTCCTTACGTTAAATGAAAACAGAAGAGATAAGAGAGAGCAGATGAGTGTGCTAAGCTAGCCGCTGGTTATATTTTAGTGCTTAAATGGACATTTTTGCTTAGCTGTCCTACTGGTAATACTGTGTGCTGTTTAGTCGCTGTTATCATGCTAGCATGATACGCTAATGTTGATACATAGCAGTACAGAAGGAGCAAGAGGGAAAAGGAAATGTCCAGTCATGGTCATGGTTATCCCACAAAAGAGAAAGATGTTAGCTTGGTTAGCTTTGCTAGCTTAGTCAGCTCTATTTCTATCCAAGCGTGTTAGCCTAGCATCTGATCCCGTTGCATCGCTGATGTTTATCCTGTTTGTTTATGTTCCATCTGTTCCTTTAGGTAAAGAGAAAATTTAAAGAACCCAAAAAAACTCCTTCATCATTCATTCACCCATCCATCATAAACAGGATAAACAAATAAACAACAGAAATACACATAAATAAACATTGATGCAATGCAGCGTACGAGCGGCAGCGGCAGCAGCAGCAGCAGCAGCAGGGATGTGTGCAGCCTCTAGGGGGCGCAGGTGAGCGACACTGCATGCAGTAATGCAGAAAGGTGGTGGGAGGGAGGGTTAGAGAGAAGAGAGGGGGGTTTACTTTGGTAGGGGCGGGATTGTAATATCTCCATATATTTATTTATATATTGTAATAATGATAGAGGGCGGGGTTATTATAATCACCTGGAAGGTGCCATGTTGTTATTTGTGGGGGGCAATTAATGTCGAGGGGTTCTTCGTGTTTTAGTGTGTGTGTGTGTGTGTGGGTGGGGTTTAATATTATTGTAATATATTTAATGAACTATTTTTCTCTTTTGTGTGAGTGTGTGTGTGCGTGTGTGTGTGTGTGTGTGTGTGTGTGTGGGTGTGTGTGCGTGTGTGTGTGTGGAGATTTGCCTCCATATTAATTCCCTATGTGGGGATGGAGACTGAATGTCGCCTCTCTCTCACACACACACACACACACACACACACACAGGATGGAGTCAGTAAATCTGGTCAGTGACACTCGAGTACGGTGTCAATGATGACTGAAACTGAGTCGGTAGAAAATGTGTGTGTGTGAGGGGGGGGGGGGATATCGAGTGTGAGTTGGTGTATCCGTGGTAACAGAAGAGAGAGCAAAGATTTTTTCCCCGGTAACCGTGTTGCTATGGCAGCAGCTGTTGCCCAGGTAACCATGCATATGATGATGCCGGAGAGCAAAGAGAAATAAAATCACTCTGCGTGTTTTTTTTCCCACCTCCACCATTTTTCTCATCCCCGCCCTCGGAGCATTCCATGCAGAGAGGAGGGAGAGATGGATGGATGGATGGATGGATGGATGGAGAGAGAGAGAGAGAGACAAGAACAACGTTACCTGACAGATAATGTTATCATAGTAAGCCAAAGCACGAGCATGAGGAGGAGAGTCGCACAGTTTCCTTACGTTTGGGTTGGAGCCCTCAGCGATGGTGGACAGAGAGAAATTATCATTGTGCTGCTCCGACGACGGGCGATACTTACTGCTGCTGAATGAGGGAGAGGGGAAGAGATGGAGGAGAGAGAGATAGAGGGAGATAGTAATGTGATACAGGATGTTAAGGGACAGTTAAGGGAAAATTAACAAGAGGAAGAGGTCAGGATGGGAAGATGAGAGGTCAGAGGTAGACAGGGAAGAGAGGATAGAAGGATGAGAGGAGGGAGGGGGGAGGGAGGATAAGGGGGATGTTAGAATAGATTGGGGGAATAGATAGAGAGAAAGGAATGGAAGGAGCGAGAGAGAGAGAGAGAGAGATCAGGTATTGTGCAATCAGACACACAGAGTGCGTTACAGAGATGATTCATTTCAGTGAATTGAGTCGTAATTGATTCATTCAGTGTTGAGGTTTTCGCTCCACGTGAGATCTGATCACTTCACTGTCGAATCCCGACACCAGTCAGCTCACACTCTGAAAAACACTTCTGCTGTTTAAGAACAAACAAATCTTTTCAGCACCGAACCTGAATCAGAGAGACGCGTGAACCGCCATCATCACCAAATGATTCACTGATTCAAATACTGACATAAATATGACTCGTCACTCTCTGAGACGAAGAGCATAAACACTGATCACTGATTCAAACCCTGTGACTCTCTGAGAGAGAGTGAGACAGAGAGAGAGTGAGACAGAGAGAGAGAGAGAGACAGAGAGAGAGAGAGTGAGACAGAGAGTGAGTGAGACAGAGAGAGAGTGAGAGAGAGACACACAGAGAGAGAGAGAGACAGAGAGTGAGTGAGACAGAGAGAGAGTGAGGCATAGAGTGAGACACAGAGAGAGAGAGAGAGAGACAGAGAGAGACAGAGAGTGAGACACAGAGAGAGAGTGAGACACAGAGAGAGACAGAGAGTGAGACACAGAGAGAGAGTGAGACACAGAGAGAGTGAGACACAGAGAGAGACAGGGAGTGAGACACAGAGAGACAGAGAGAGAGTGAGACAGAGTGAGACACAGAGAGAGAGTGAGAAAGAGAGAGTGAGACAGAGTGAGAGAGAGAGACAGAGAGAGAGAGTGAGACAGAGAGAGAGACAGAGAGAGAGAGTGAGACAGAGAGAGAGAGTGAGACAGAGAGAGAGTGAGAGTGAGAGAGAGACAGAGAGAGAGAGTGAGAGAGAGTGAGACAGAGCGAGAGAGTGAGACAGAGAGAGAGTGAGAGTGAGAGAGAGACACAGAGAGAGAGAGAGAGAGAGAGAGAGAGACAGAGAGTGAGTGAGACAGAGAGTGAGTGAGACAGAGAGTGAGTGAGACAGAGAGAGAGTGAGACAGAGAGAGAGAGAGACAGAGAGTGAGTGAGACAGAGAGAGAGTGAGGCAGAGAGAGAGTGAGACAGAGAGAGAGTGAGACACAGAGAGAGTGAGGCAGAGAGAGAGTGAGACAGAGAGAGAGTGAGACACAGAGAGAGAGTGAGACAGAGAGAGTGAGACAGAGAGAGAGTGAGACAGACAGAGAGAGTGAGACAGACAGAGAGAGTGAGACAGAGAGAGAGTGAGGCAGAGAGAGAGAACCTGGGTTTTGACTCAAATGATTCAGGAGTCAGTTGTAAAAACGACTCACACAGGAGGAGAAAAAACATTTGTTGCTATAAATGTGTTATTTATAAATTCGTTATTGACTCGAATTTATAAATAACACGAATATTCATACATGTGTATACATATTAATAATAGATATGAATATTAATGAGTGATCCTGATTAATAATCCACTGCTTGGTGTGAATCGACCGTAACGAGAACAGCAGACGGACAAGTGGGCGAGTGACAGAGCTCTCTCTCTCTCTCTCTCTCTCTCTCTCTCTCTCTCTCCTCTTTTTGTTCATCTCATCACTTCTCCTCTCATGTCTTTCATTCTACATCCCTTTCTCTTTTTTTCATCTTTCTTATTCCTTTTTGTTCCTTTTCTTTCCTCTCTTCTTCTTCTTTGTCTTTGGGCTGTTCCCTTTCAGGGGTCGCCACAGCGAATCATCTGCCTCCATCTAACCCTGTCCTCTGCATCCTCTTCTCTCACACCAACTAACTTCATGTCCTCTCTCACTGCATCCATAAATCTCCTCTTTGGTCTTCCTCTAGACCTCCTGCCTGGCAGTTCCAACCTCAGCATCCTTCTACCGATATATTCACCATCTCTCCTCTGAACATCTCCAAACCACCTCAATCTGGCCTCTCGGACTTTATCTATTCTTATCTTTCTTCCTCTGACTGCTCCTTCCTTTGTGTTCTGTGTTCTCCTTCTGTTCCTCTCACTTGGCTCGTCTTTTTCTCCTCTCCTCTTTCTTACTATAATCATTCCTACTCCATTTCCTTCTCCATCTCTCTCTCTCTGTTACTCTCACCTCCCTACATCTCACTGTCTCCATGGTAACTATCCTTCCTTCCACTCTTCTGTTCCCCCTCTCTCCATCCCTCCATCCTCCGTCCTCCCTGCGCTCTAGTGCACTTGGCAGTAAGTAGGTCACTTCATCACTCCATCCCTACACTGACCTGCTTACGGCTGCTTCTGTGCAGACATCTCTCAGGAGCAGTGCTGAATGCTAGCTCGCTACGCTAACTACTGTTCTGTCACAGTGCCAGAGTCACTGAGGGGTGGGTGTCTGACCCCGTGACCTCTGACCCTCGGCCAGACTCACCTGCGCTTGCGCAGTTTGTTGTTCTCGGTCTTGAGCACGTGCAGTTTCTTGGCGAAGCAGATGATGATCATGAAGAGCAGGAGCACGGTGAGCGCCGAGGCCCCGATGGCGATGCACATGACCTGGAACTCGGTGATGACGGACTCGCAGCGTGCGCCTTTGTGCCACACGTAGTCCTGAATGTTACACCTGAGCACAAAACACGACAGGCGAAGTGAAAGGAATAAAACAACACCAGGAGTGTAGATATGGATCTATCGCGTCCCTGAGCTCTGTGTATTCCAGACAGGCAGCAGGTACACAGGAGTCGCAGGTGATGCAGGTACACCTGTAGTCTAGACTCTAGCACACGTTCTCCACCTAGACTCCCATTTACAGTTAATTCTGTCTCCGTCTTGTTTTTTTTCCCAAGAACTTATACATTTTTTCCTACAGTGCAACTCTTCTGGTTTCTTGGCTCCTTGTTAACAAAAACCAAACACACGTTATAATTATTGTGAGCTGAGATGTTTGAGATGTTCCTCTGACGGCGATCTGAAACATGAACATCTCTGACATTTCACTTTCATAAACAGTTCAATGCCACACGACCATAAAAGGCTTGAGAGCTTGTGTGTGTGTGTGTGTGTGTGTGTGTGTGTGTGTGTGTGTGTGTGTGTGTGTGTGTGTGTGTGGATCATCAACTTAGAAAACTAAAACAATACACACACACACACACACACACACACACACACCTGCCCTCTCTGACTTGCCCTTTGTTTATTCTTGCTGGAACCAAATGATTCTTTTGCGGTGGGAACAGGGGGAACGGTTCCAGCTTAGACAGCTTGGCTCTGATCCAGAACCCGCGAGCGTCTGATCGCAGGAAGAGTTCAGATTTGTCTAAAATCACGTGACTGTAACCACGGCAGCACGCTTTTCTTTATCTGCAGCAGACGGACAAATTCAGCTCTGGATGATTTTTATTTTGTTACCGTGGTTACAGGTGTCATTATAGGAACACACACACACACACACACACACTCTCTCTCTCTCTTTAGCTCGTCTGTACGCTGGCTCGCAGCACTGAATGTAACTCACTCTCGCTTTTTCTCTCTTTAATTCCTGAACACTGTTGTTTCTTTTCCACGTCGCTGCAGCTGATCTGCATGTCAATGGAAGAAAAGAGTGGAAGGAACAGCGCGCACATGCACGAGTGAAGCACAGAAGCGACTGACATTTACAGAAGACGGTGATGTCTGTCTACAGCACAACGCTGTGTCTCTGCTATGGTCTGGGGAGGGGGGCATTTATTTATGTCACTGTCATAGTTCTTCTAACAGATCGCCTTTATTGCCTTTAGTGCGGCGTCAGGATTCAGCATGACTCCGCCCCTTTCCTCAGGGAAACCCCCTGTATGTGAGGCTCAGAGCCGCGTATGTTAAAGAACTCGAAAAGAAACTCGACCTCTAATACATCAAGGACACCGACAGATCAAGGACAGATGCGACCTTCAGAATGTCACGATCACGTCCACGTTCCGGATCGCTGCACGCAGTCTTAGCGTGTCGAGGAGGACAGAACCATGAACATGGGGGTCTAATACACACGCCAGGAGGAGTCATGACACGAGTAGTGGAGCGCCGTCCATAGAGATGACTGTTTTACTGATTAGACACATTTATCTGGCGTAAATAAACGACATATGATGAGCTGGTGAGGTTTAACGCTACTGTAGCCTGGTGTCCGGAAGGTACATAGTGATTCAGATGATTAATATAGCATATGATTTGTATACTTATGAACTCATTGGAGTTTTAAACAATGCTAGAGGATGCTAGAGGTTATAACCATAGCCCAGATGCTTAAAAGCTGACTTTTCTCTTGTAACCAGGACTGAGTGCAGAACCGAAAACGAAAACAGACTCATGAAGTTTATCTGCAGCTCAGTCTGCACGCCGCTCACAAACGGCTCTGGCAGCGAGGATAAGTTTCCTAATAAAATTTCCCTATAAAGCATCCAGCAAAACATTTGGATACTACATTCTGTCCATGGCAACACCAGTCGGGCCCTCCAGCAAGCCCAGACTCCTCCCACCACCTCTCGGACTACACCAGACGGCTGATCTTGCATCGTCTTATCTTTGCTTGAGTTAGGAGTTCGGAGGTTTCTTCGGGTCACGCAGCCTTTTCAGCAACACGTTGCCTAATCTCGAGTCAGCCTGGAGTTCCCACCTCCAAAAAAACATTCCAGTCCCATAAACCTGCTTTTCTGGAACCAATGAACCAGTGACATCAGGAACCAGTGGGTGGGGCAGCACTCGCATTTAAGATTTGGCAAATGAAAGCCTGAGACGGACTTGTGATCGAGTTTCAGGCCAGATGGAGCGAGTTAAGCCGAGAGTACACTAGACAACTTTCAGAATCACAGAATAGCTGGACCGCACACGCTACATCGCTCTGATCACTCCTGATCTGGTGTGCAGGATGTAGCATTGTACACACTACACACACTACTCCATTGTTAATCACATATGAGTGTGTCACATTCTCTAATCCCTGTTTTTCCATAAAATAAATCTGAGCTGTTTAGCAGGACTTTGACCAGGAGAAAAAGAAACAGAAGCTGAATGTGGAGGAGCGAGAAGATAGAATAGATAGAAGCCTGCAGTGAGGATGGTCTGCTCCAGCTAATGAGATGAAGAGTGAAAATAATATCTGAGGCTTGGGAGAAGCTTTAAGGATAAACCTTAAGCTCCATCTTCTTCCTACGCAGTGTACCATCTTTGCTTCTTTTTTATTGCTGATGATGTTTCTGAACTCAACCCCCACTGCTCCCAACACAAAGTTCTACCTAAACTAATGTACACCTAGTGCCAATTTAGAGTCATTTATCCACCTACCAGCCTGTAACCTGAGCTCAGACCCAAACCCCAGACCCTGGTGTTAAGGAGCTCCACCACACCATCTCCTAATGCAGTGATGTGGATGGTAGCATCAGGACAACGCCAACAAGGTCAATCTGAAAAACTACCACAATCTCAGCGACATTCTGGTCTCAAATTTGGGTTTCATCTGGGTAACGATTTTGGAATTTTCGTCTGAAAGACGTGTGTGTGTGTGTATATGTGTGTGTGTGTGATTCTGAATGTGCTTTGCTTACCTGCAGAAGACTCCAGTTCCATCTAGCACAAAGCACTGGCCCCCATTTAAACAATAATTTGGCATCATATCACACTTAGACTTGCAGGTCCCGTTAACGAGCACGGAGCCCACACGACAATCGGCACTGCTGCTCTTGCCCAATTTGTTATGGTTAATAGGTGGTTCTTTCTCACGAGCAGGAATAAAAGGTTTTGGGACGTGAGGGTGGAAGTTCCTAGGTGGAGGTGGTGGAGGCGTGGTGCTCAGATCATCAACGTTCTTATCAGGTTTGGTGGTGTCTTCTTCTTCTTCTTCTTCTGACGTAGGAGCAACTGTTTGGCCATACGGAGAGAGGTCATCGTAATTGTTGGTCATCGCCCAAGCAGTGGGTTCGTGACCCTTAAGCTCATGTGCGGTAGGAGAAGGAGTGGCAGGCTCATTGACACGGGATCTGGTATCAAAGAAATCCACTACAGGGAGGTCTGTATGGACTGGTGAATCGGAAGGAAATGGGGTCAGTGTAGGCTCCTGTGGGTCCGGGTCCGACTCTTGATTCAGGTCCAAATCCAACACCGCAGACTCCATTTTCTCCTCAGGGTCATGCGAGGGACTCTTAGAGGATGCGCTTGGAAAAGGTTCCTTTATCGTCACTTCAGGCAGGAGATGGTCCTTCTCGGCAGAATCAAGGCTGATGTTTACGTCCTCGGTCGTCACCTGTTTAAAGGACGGAGTGGAGGTCGGAGGATGGTCGTCTTCCTGAAGTCCGCTTCCGAGCTCTCCTCCATCCCTGGGCTTGCGTCCAGAGCGCAGGATGAGGAACATGTTGCTGACCGGTTTGGACAGCTCATCATCCAGCTTTGGCCTGTCACTTTCCGCAGGCACGGAGGTTGCGTTTGGAGGGCTTGCTGACTCGGTCATGTTCCCGAGCACGGAGTTCGCTGTGGAGTAAAAAGAAGTGGAGGTTAGTCATGATCGTGAAACGCAACTCTGGATAATTAACATCATCTAAATGAGATCATGCTAACTTGTGCAACATGCGACTAGCAGAAGTTAACTTTATAGATGGTGTAAACTCTGAGACGTGCAATGCACAGTAAAAATGACTCCAGCAGTGGAGACGACAGAGAGCCAAGATTTGAGAGACAGCAACAAGCAGTGAGTTACGTCTTCATGAAGTTTGTTAGCAATGTGTAAATCCCTGTAGACATTAAACACACATACGTGGAGTCTGCTGTCACCCTGTAGACATTCTGGTGTAACGAAGGCATCACGGTTCAGTCATCCAGCAGACTCTCCTGCTAAACATGTTGTCTAAAGCCGCACCATACTGACATCAAAAAAAATAAAATGTATGTGTGTATGTGTGTGTGCTGTGTCTGTGCTTAGTCGGCGTCACTCACGCTATCGGCTAACACTTCAGCCTTCTCTGACAGCCCTGATAAACCGTGAGCGTCCGAATCAGGAATGTGTCCGTCTCATCTCGCTCCGTTAAATTAAACTCAGATGCGTGACAGCAGGAAGTCTCCAAAGTGACACAATATTAAAAAATAAAAACGTCCAGACGCCTTCGCGCTGGGTTTCATTACGCACCATGAATCGTGGCTGTAATATTTCAGTGACACATCTAATAAAATGAGATCTCTGAGGATTTGACTCCAGCGTGCCTTTATTACTCCTCACTCAGGCTAATTAACTCGGCGAGAAGCGTATGCTAATGGCCATGTTATGAGGAAATGAGCCGTGACTAACTGAGAGGAGATAAAGGAGAAGAATAAAAGCTGAACTAATTATTTAATGTTTTATTTACAAGACCTGAGACCTGAGTTTTATCTGTGTGAAGTTCTCACATCGCTTTTAGAGACATGTTGGTTTGTAGTATTTCACCAGAGCTACGAGGCTAATGTCGCTAACAAGTCGACAAGAGTTTACAGCCCCTGGTTTGGGTTAGTGGTGTCTGACCACTTTACAGATTCGGATGATCCGGGACGTATCTGAGACCTGAGACACACCTGACCCGCCCGCGTGCTTACATCGTTCCCTCGTCAGCATCACGGCAGCTGTAGATACTGTAGGACTGCTGTTTCCATGGTGATTATTGGCATCTTTAGCCAAAACGATACATCATAAAAATTCCAATAACCTCAGATTTAACAGGAAAATCAGATCTGAGGTTTTAAATAGTGTTGAGTGTTGGGGGACTTTACATTTTAAAGTAACTAATTACAAATTACTGTCATTAAAAAAGTAATCAGTTACATTACAGCGTTACTTTCTGATAAAATTAACTACTTCACTACTTTTCCATTGCAGAAAATTAAAACTCCTTTGTGATTCCTCATGCATGTTGTTGTAGTTAAGACCTTTCTAATTATTCTAACGTCATCACTCAGACAAGTTTGGCCCGTAATCTGTTAACTACGGTTTCGCGCGGTGGCCGTAAGTACGGTTCATTATGAGTTACCGCGAGGTTCGGCTGTGGCTGTGATTAGGTTTCCATCTTTCCGTGAGTCGGCCCTCGTGGAAGCTCGTGGACCTTGCAGAACTTTCGGAATGTCGGGCCGTCACTCGCGGCGGCTCATGGTGCCGAATCACCGCTTCTCACCGCGAGTCAAACCACATAGGTCAGATAGGGGTATAACAGCAGGAATAACAAGGGGGGGGGCGACTATCGGGGGCGGGGCTTGTAGGACGACTTTCATACACACACACGGAATCACTTCTGTCTGGCTCACGGATTACATAAATTGTCTGAATAACAGATTCCATTTTTGAAAATATAACTGAGGACTTAAATTGCAGACCTAACGCGTTAGATTACTCGTTACATCAAAAAAGTAATCCAAGTACCCTAACTCTGCGTTCCACTCAACACTGCAAGTGACCTTACACATCCTCAGGTGACAGTCTGATCTAAGATTTTTTGATCTAAGATTTAAATATGATATCTGATCTGTCAGAAACACACAGTCAGTTGGTGATGTCCTTCATAGAGACAAAGACAGGAAGTCACATAGAAATGAAATTAAATAAAAAATAATAATAATCCACTCACTCACTCATCACTAGCATTAGCCTCTGGTAGGGGGCGTGGCCTAAAGGCTAAAGGATGGACTTGTACAATAAATTAGGAGTGATTCAGGTGATTATGGTTATTATCTTTTTTCATGCTAATGTCCAGCTAATGCTAATATCCACTGCACATTAATCAGGATTTATATTAACTAAAGTCATACATAACCCAGTTCTGCTTTTAAATTTGTAATATTTCATGTAAATTGAGATAAAAATATGAAAATGTGAGCTACCGACCGTGGAGCTACAGCGCATCCAACCGTCTCACGATATTATCACACGTCCCGCGGTATACACATTACATTTATCTTATGATTTTGTTTTCGCAAAATATCACAAGTTTATACATTTCCTGATTCTGTATATATATATATATATATATATTTAGATTTTGATTTAGATTTTGTTACAGTTCTTAAAAACAAACTTCCACACAGGATGCTGTGATGCGTGAACAATGTAGAGCTCCACCTGTAGGATTATAGTGGAACTGCAACATCTTACTACTTGAGATGCAGACACATTTAAAGTAAACATTTACTCTTAAAAAATCAATTATGGCGTCAGTGTGGTGAGACATGAATCAGGGAATGGGTTTTGCTCCACCACTACACTTCACTTTCACCTTTTTGCAACACACTGCTGTTTACTGTTTTTATCTGACAGACGATTGACGTGCACTACCGTACCTGAACACCTGAACTCAGCACCTGTCATGTTCCACTTAGTTTTGTTCATTTATCGTGTTTGTCTGTTTTGTCTCAGCTAGACAGCTAAGTGTACTGAGCTCATTATTTTAGGTTATTTTATCATGTGTGTAGCACCTCAGTCCTGGTTGATTTAAATGAGAATAAAACCTACTCGACTTGACTTTCGGTTCAGGAAGCGACTTTGTTCCTATTCTGAGTGAAAATCCTGCAGTTTAATAAGATTCTCCTGATTTTAATTTGGCGTCCCTTCACTAGAGATTTAACTCTTCATTTACCCATTTATTACGGTTTACCGGAAATATTTTAGGAACAGCGATGTCACTTCCTGCACCCATGAATATTTATGTAAAAAGCTCTATAGTGAGTTTAGCAGGCAGCTCAGGATCCACCGTCTCACTCCTCCGCTCGAATTCAGCGACCGAACACAAAGGCGTGAAAAAGTAGGGGCCTCGCTTTAGAGCGCTCTGAGGGCCGACACAAAGGCGCCATTGTGTGGCTGATTTCTCTCAGAGGGTCGGACTTTAATATGCTACAGAGGCGTACCCCTAATGCCTAACACACACACACACACACACACACACAGACCAAACAACAATCCAGAGGTCTGAGTGACGATAAACACCGACTCAGTTCCCACTGTGATGGAAAGTCATGGGTTCGGTACCAAAAGGCACCTGACAGTAGAATGTCACTGTGATGCAACAAAACATCAGCAGCGTCTTTACAGTGATTTACATTAGCAATAGGCGGAGCTTGGATTAAATGAAGTGGGCGGGGCTGTGAGATATGTTTATGCAAAATGGTGTTGTGGGCAGGAAGAGTGAAAAAAGGACGCTTTATTTCCCAGTGAATGCTTCATTGATCAGGAATATGTCTTGTTTTAAGTAGGAAAACACTCCAGAGGGCGCTGTTGTGAATGTTGCTAACAGGCGGTAAAATCTAGCTAGCATAAATCACCGCCAGCTCTAAAAGGTTTTTAAAGAAAGCATTTAGACAAAGTTTTCATTTAAAAATGACACACTTTTTTTTTCAATTGGTCTGTTCCAATTGTACTCCAATTGAGCCTTGTACACACACACACACACACACACACACAAATACACGAATACACACACACACACACACACACACACACACAAATACACGAATACACACACACACACCTGTCACTAAGGAATGCAAGTCTCCTTAAATGGCTAAAAAGACATTAACACTGTTTTAATGTGTGTGTGTGTGTGTGTGTGTGTGTGTGTGTGTGTGTGTGTGTTTGAGTGAGTGTGTGTGTGTGCATGAACAGTCGCCTTCTCGTCCTCGCCTTGCTGATCAACAGGTGCTGCGCTGGTGAAGAGATGTGTTGCCATGGGAACTGGCTCAAAGAGAGTAAGTATGTACAGGCAAACACACACACACACACACACACACACATCCTTTAATGATAGAGTCAGTGATTTTGGCGGAATGGACAAACACTGCCCCGCCCTATAGTGTTCCACAGAAAGCCACGCCCCCTATAACACACTCATTAGAAACCCGCCTCCTTGTGGTGACTTTATCCACATTCTCATACACACACAAACACACTTAGCATCGTCATGTTCTTCCATATTGTTTCTGCAACAGAATCGAGTCCAATAATAAAAAAAAACCTCAGTGTCACTAAAGCAAGCGTTTCCATAGCAACCTGCCGAAACCTCACACTAAGGAGTGCAAACTGCTCAGTAAAGCCCTCACAGCTTTCTCCAGATGTGTTACTCTGGCCTGGAGCCCTCACACTGACGTGGAGCCTGTGCTGTCGCTGCACACATCTAAGCCATCATGTGTGTGTGTGTGTGTGTGCGGTGCGTGTGTGTGTGTGCGGTGCGTGTGAGGTTCCGACCGAAGAAACCAGATGCCGAGTTGCTTCCAAAACATCTGCACAGGACAGACAGGTGAGACAGCAAACAGCAGAAGACTGATGTTTCTTCACTGTAGTTTTTTTTTGCTGTTTGCACAGCTGGCACACGGAAAACACAGGAAATGTCATGTTTTAGGAAATAACTCGTGTACTTAACATCTTTCTTCTTTTGTTCTTTAAATGAAGGTCTGATCTCCAGGCACATGTGCTGGGGACGTGCACACACTACAGCAGTATTGGACATCATAATAATAATAATAATAATAAACTCTTTATCCTGCTAAACAGCACAAATGATACGACATCAGGCATTTCATTTTATCACTAGTTTATAAACCTGTTCTTATTTAAATCTGCTTCAGTGCATGATCATGTGACACACGAAACACATGAGATGAAAGGATTTGATTCGATCAAACGTCGAAAAAGGCACTGACGGTGAAAATCCTGAGCATCATTTTCTCTTTTGTCTCCATCAAAAAACACTTAACAAAGGACTAAACCACTGCGGATGGTGGGGGGGGAGGGGGGGGGGGTTAACCCTTTCCCACGCAGATAAAACACGGACACACGTGGATGAGGTGTGATTAAGGTTAACACACTACAGAAGGACATTCTGGGTCGTTTCATCTGTGAATTTATACCAACAAAAAAAAATCTGAAGCTTTCTCTGCAGATCGCTAATGACCCCGCCCATGGGAGAGGAGCGGCACTCGGTTGCCATGGATACGAACATGCGACGGGAAAGTGAGGGAGGGGGGGCATCAGTGCTAGGATTGGTGCACTAGCTGCACGAGTGTGTTCTTGTGCCTTTTCTGTTCTAGACCAGTGTGTGTGTGAGTGTGTGCATGTGTGTTGGAACCAGTAAGGTGTGATGTAATCAGTGTTTTTTTATTAGATGTGTAGAAACAGCGAAAATTTCAACATGACATATAGCTACATCCGGTACTCACTATAGCTCACTGCACTTAAGAACCCAGGTGTGTGTGTGAGTGTATTAATTACACTGCACCGTGTTCCCTACTAGATTAAGATGTCTTCCATTTTATACTCCCTCTGAAAGCATAGCAGTCTCATGACATCCCACAATGCACTGCAGCGTTGTAGGCTGTTTGGTTGCGACCCATCTCATCACACTCTCAGCTCTTCTAATCGCCCTTTCCGACGAGAACAGGGAACAGTGTGCTTGGTTCCACATCCCCCCCCCCCCTCCCCATCATCTGCACCGGGTTTCCTCTGAAAGGGCGTACACAGAACCCTTCGCTGCAGTGTGCATGTGCCAGTCTTTGTAGGGAACAATTTTGGATGCAGGAGAACACAAGTGCTAAAGCAGACATGCAGGTGGGTCCTTCATCAAGTCGTCAAGACGAGACGCTGAAACACTAGGAGGCTAACACGGGTTCTAGAGCGCAAAGATGTTGGAATGGTGGAAGACAAAGAACATTTCCGGAATGGTGATGGTGTTCTAGAGCAAAAATAAATATTTATATTAAAAAAATTTTAGTAGAAAAGAAATGCAAAAACATGAACACGACCAGCCTTCTGGAACTCGGATCAAATAAATACACACTGCAGCTCTAGAACACAAATATGATTGTAGAGCGCGCTCACACACACACACACACACACACACACACACACACAGTTTTATGGCACAGCTGAGGTATGAGAACACAGATGCCCTGGGATTGTGTAACAGACAGACAGGAGTCAGAGGGAGGAGATCTCCATACTGGTGTAGAAGCTGCTGGAGCTGCTCAGTGTGTCGGAATGTGGACAAGCAGAGCCGTGTGTCACGCTTCATTACATTCCACTCTGTCTCTGTCTCTGTCTGTCTCTCTCTCTGTCTCTCTCTCTCTCTCTCTCTGTCTCTCTCTCTCTGTCTCTCTCTCTGTCTCTCTCTCTGTCTCTCTCTCTCTCTGTCTCTCTCTCTCTCTCTCTCTGTCTCTCCATAAGCTCTCCTGATATCTGATCTGAACCCGGGGACTCGACCATTATTTATTTTAATCGATGCGCGCATTAAAACACCACGAGCGCCGTCGCGCGCTGCCACATCTGCAGTTTGGACAGATGTTCGTGTATTTCAGTTTATTCTGATTTATGGATCTCTAATCTTCCTCCTCCTCCTCCTCCTCCTCCTCCTCCTCCTCCTCCTCCTCCTGCTCTGTCCCGGTTCTAGTCCTCACCGCTCGTGCGTGTCTCACCGCTCGCAGACAGCGCGCGCTCTTACCGTGTGTGTGCAGCGGGATGAGGATGAGGATGAGGATGAGCGCGAGCAGCGTGGACATGCCCGCACCCCCGGGGCAGAAGCTCCTGTTCCTCTTCATGCGCGCGGTGCTGGTGTCTCCTGATCAAACACTTCTTCTGTAAAAATCCCCCGAGTGTGTGTGTGTGTGTGTGTGTGTGTCCTCCTGCTCTCCTCCTGGTCACTGGGAAGGTTCACTGTGAGCGCGCGCAGATCCACTCGCTCTACGTTCTGTGGGTCCTCATGTCCCTCTGTCCCCTGTGTCTCTGACCGTGTCCTCTCCTCCTCCTCCTCCTCTTCCTCTCCTCCTGTCGCTCCTCCTTTATTAACACTGTGCTGCTGTGCGCCGCGTTAACACCAGCTCCATCACCGCACCGGGAGAAAGTCCTCGCGCCACACGGAGAGACAGACAGACAGAGAGAGAGAGAGAGTCACGGAGCGAGTTCTCCCACGCGCGTGCACGAGCACGGCGCAACCACTGGATCTCCGACTCAGAACTCACGCGCGCGCGCCGTTACTTCTCGCCGTTCAAAGCGTGTGTAGAGAGTGAGAGAGAGAGAGTGTGTGTGTGTGTGTGTGTGTTTGTGTGTGTGCGCGCTCCCACGGTCCCCCAACGGGCGGAGTTTTGGCAGCAGGCGGGTGTAAACATGACATAATCAACATCATCATGAAAATATGTCATTATTATTATAATAATTATGATGATGATGATGATGATGGCCTGAGCCCTATGACATCAGCCCTGTGTCGTCATGGTGTGGTCTTGTTTTTCTGTTGTTGTCGACTTGTTTTAGCTTCAGACCAAGGCTGCATCTCATTGCTAGTCCTGCTCGATCTTAGTGCTGCATTCGACACTGTAGATCATAATATTCTCATAGATCGCTTACAAAATTATATAGGTATTCAGGGACAGGCATTAAAATGGTTTAGATCATACCTGTCTGATCGCTACCATTTTGTAGATCTGAATGAAGAACCGTCTGGTATAATGCCAGTGAAATATGGGGTCCCACAAGGGTCAGTTTTAGGACCTCTGCTGTTCTCAATATACATGCTTCCCTTGGGTAACATCATTAGAAGACATGGGATTAGTTTCCATTGTTATGCTGATGATACCCAATTATATATCTCAATTAAACCAGACGAAATACCTAAGTTGTCTAGATTAACTGAGTGTGTCCAGGACATAAAAGATTGGATGACCAATAACTTTCTTTTATTAAATTCAGATAAGACAGAGATATTACTTATTGGCCCAAAAACCAGCACACAACAGCTTTCACAATTCAGCTTGCGCTTAGAAGGATGTACTGTTACCAGCTCAGCAGTAAAAGACCTGGGCGTAATATTAGACAGTAACTTGTCTTTTGAAAATCACATTTCAAATATCTTTTTCCATCTTCGAAATATTGCTAAACTTAGGAACATCTTATCCGTATCTGATGCAGAAAAGCTAGTTCATGCATTCATGACCTCCAGACTGGACTATTGTAATGCATTACTAGGTGGTTGTCCTGCATCCTCAATAAACAAGCTTCAGTTAATCCAAAATGCAGCTGCCAGGGTTCTCACTAGATCCAGAAAATATGATCATATAACCCCAATATTATCATCCCTGCACAGGCTACCTGTTCAGTTTAGAATAAATTACAAAATAGTATTACTTACATACAAGGCCTTAAATGGTTTAGCTCCCACATACCTAACCAGTCTTCTGATACGCTACAATCCACCACGCACCTTAAGATCACAAAGCTCCGGACTTCTGGTAGTTCCCAGAACATCAAAATCTACAAAAGGGGGCGGGGCCTTTTCATATTTATCTCCAAAGCTTTGGAATAGCCTTCCATACAGTGTTCGGGGAGCAGACACGGTTTCTCAGTTCAAAAGTAGACTCAAGACGCATCTTTTTAATCTGGCATACACATAACTCATCCCAGTACTCATACTCCAGTACACCTATACCGAATGGCAACTACGCTAATTCTCCCCATCTGTTCTGTATTTCTCTACCCATCCCGAGGCATCGGGAGATTTTGCCAGCTTCAGTAGACAAAGGCCGACCCTGCGAGGTTCCTGAGGCATCCAGAGAAGGAGCAGCTCCAGCTGGATTCAGCTTTATGATGGTTGGAGCTACACATGCTGCTCCTGTGCTTCCAGTGATCCAGACCTCATCTGCCCTCTGCACCTACTGACTCGTCCCTATGCTGAACTGGTCTTCATGTCAATTTAAATAATTTCTGTCATATTGAATTTTCACCTGCACAACACACAAGGCTGTGTGTTGAGCCCCCTCCTGTACTGTCTGTACACCCACGACTGTAATTCCATCCATAATAATAATATCATAGTTAAGTTTGCTGATGACACCACATTGATTGGACTCATCTCAAAAGGAGATGAGACAGCGTACAGAGAGGAGGTCCTGAGATTAACAGCCTGGTGTTCAAAGAACAATCTGGCTCTGAACACCAAGAAAACTAAGGAGGTGATAGTCGATTTCAGGAGGCACAGCACCAATTTAGCCCCCCTCTTCATAAACGGCGAGTGTGTGGAAATGGTCCATAATTTTCGGTTTCTTGGTATCCTTATTTCTGCTGACCTTTCTTGGACAGACAATATCACAACAGTTATCAAGAAGGCTCAGCAGCGGTTACACTACCTGAGGGTGCTCAAGAAGTACAATCTGAACTCCAAGCTGCTACTGACCATCTACCGCTCGATTATTGAGAGCTTTGCTGACATACTGCATCACAGTATGGTATGGCAATTGCACTATGACAGACAGGGTGAGGCTCCATAAAATAGTAAAGACAGCACAGAAGATCATCGGCTGCCCTCTCCCCTCCCTGAGAGATATCTACACCTCCCGCTGCCTCATCAAAGCAAAAAATATCATTAAAGACAATTCACACCTGGGTTTCGATCTGTTTGACCTGATGCCCTCAGGGAGGCGCCACAGGTGCATCACAGCAAGGACAAATAGATTCAAGAACAGTTTTTTTCCAAAAGCAGTAATCACTTTAAACTTACATTTGCACTGATTCTTGTTCCCCTCCCCCCCCTATATAATATATATGTTTGCACTGAAGGAGTTGTTTTAATCTCATTGTACATGCGTGTATAGTGACAATAAAGGCATTCATTCATTCATTCACAAGATGTTATATCATTTCTATCTGTTATCGCCCAGATGAGGATGGGTTCCCTGTTGAGTCTGGTTCCTCTCAAGGTTTCTTCCTAATGCCATCTCAGGGAGTTTTTCCTTGCCACCGTCGCCGTCACCCTTGGCTTGTTCATCAGAGACATTTCATTCATCTCATTATTATCTAGACACATTTTTCTCACACATACACACTTCCAATTATTTTCTTTTCTAAATTTTTGTTTAATTTTTTTTTAAATTTTCTTTCATTTTTGTGAAGCTGCTTTGAGACAATGACCATTGTTAAAAGCGCTATATAAATAAAATTGAATTGAATTGAATTGAATTGTTTTTAGCATCCGGGGGGGGTTTGGGTTTTAACGTGATCAGGAAGTCATGGAATTTCTGCAGACAGTTTGGACTCTGCTGCCTTCAGGATGCCTGAGGGATGTTTAGTTCATACACACATACAGTACAAGTTACTGTAGTGTTAGGGTTAGGGTTGGGGTTTGGGATTAGGGTTGGGGTTTGGGGATATGGACACAGTTACATCTTATTTTACTGAACAAATTTCACATTAGATGTCATGGGCTTACCTCAACAAGAAGTCTGTTATTTTAGGTTGTTTGCATTTATACAATTTATAAAATCTCCACCAAACTGGTCCTGTGTGATCTCAGTACACTGAGGAGGCAAAATTGCAGAGGGACTTTTGATTTCTCAAACAGACCAACAGTGACGGCACCTTAAACTTAGGCCAAAAAGTGGTTAATAACGTCCTCTGTGAAATTATATTGAGTGACTTCATACTGAGTGAATGATGCTTTTTTTCCAGCATCTGCGGCTTTTTGAAGGTCTGAACATACCCCCCCCCCCCCCCCCCACACACAATTTTCTAAAATGATGTCATAATGGTATTAGCATGTCTCCTTTAAACGCACGTGCCCAGTGTGTCCACTGTCTTTCCAGCACACCCGGGTGGCAATGGCGCAAAGTGCTTGGACCCGCTCATCGTTGCTTATTTTTATTTTTATACAATTATATTTCAAATTCAAATAAGTTCAAATGTTATTTGTCACATACACAGTCATACACAGTATAATATGCAGTGAAATGCTTATACGACCGCCAGTGACCTTAAAAAGAAAATAAAAAGAAAATAAAAGCTTGTACGTAAAATAAATATCAATAAAAGGAAATACTAAAGAAATAAATTTAACTAGTAAAATAAACTGTACAATAAGGGCATAATAATTTTATTATTATTATTATAAAACACTATTTGGGTTGTTTTAATTGCTCAGTTATAGTTTTGTAAATGATAATAAATTCATTAAACATGGCCTAAACCCCTTTAGCATTAAGTGATCACCAGGTCAGTGTGTGAACAACCTCGGACAGAATCACAGCATGTATTCCTGCCCAGAGCCGCAGTAATGCTTGGCCGAGCTCTTGTGTTGATGACGTCAAAGTCGAAATTCTTCTCCAGCTCATCCCAAAGATTTATGTGTGAACATGATTCCTCTTTCACACATTGAGGCCTGGAGTATGAAGAGAAGCTCCATAGATGTGATAGACCTGAGGAACTGCGGAACAACCCCAGATCATAACACTGTCTCCAGTGTGCGTCATGCTTCTGGAGCTGAAGTGTGAGTTCCAGCAGAAGAACTCTCATGTGTGCAGGAGAGGGCAGGTGTGGAGAACCTGTGATCTGTTCCCCTAGTTCCCCCAGTGTTTGAGCTCTCTGCTGTGTCTTTCTCCCAA